>JAVGWX010000007.1:99047640-99495140 GCA_036924085.1 Ariolimax columbianus | reverse complement strand
AAGGAGTTATTTTCTCAAATGGCAAAAACTGGAAGGAGCAGAGATCTGTGGCTTTGTCTATACTGAGAGCCTTCGGCATGGGAAAGAACATGCTAGCCCAAAAGATACAAGAAGAAGTCGGTTGTTATGTAGCTTACTTGGCAAGCCTGAAAGGAAAAGCCAGTGACATCCGGATCATGACCAACATCAGCACGTCCAACATCATCTGTTCAATCTTGATTGGACACCGATTCGAATACGATGACGAGGAATTTCAAGACCTTATGCATAAGTTGGGCTCCCTGGCAACAGACCAGCAAACTGTCAGTTTAATAAATTTTATGTATTGGTTAAAGTACCTTCCAGGAGATTTCTTTATGGCAAAAAAATTAACAGCTAACAATAACGCCATATTGGATGCTCTTTCCAAGTTCATCGGTGAGAAAAAACGACATGTAGACGATCAAGATGACGTGTGTAATTTCATTGACGCCTACTTCATCGAACGAAATAAGAAACTGCAAGCAGGAATATCGACATCACTTGATGATCAGAATTTATTGAAAATCATGAACGACTTGTTCGGAGCTGGAACTGAGACCACAAGCACAACAATCTACTGGTGTATAATATACTTGCTCAACAACCCGGAAGTACAAAACAAGGTGTACAGTGAGATCAAAGATAAGGTGGGAACGGATCGAACCCCTAACATGCAGGATAAATGTCAGCTGACCTATCTTAACGCTGTCATCATGGAAACTCAACGTTTGGCCAGTATTGTTCCTCTGTCTGTGACCCATATGTGCTCTGAGGAGGTAACTCTGAGAGGTTATACTCTGCCCAAAGGAACCTACATCCTTCCAAGCCTGGACTCTGTCCTTCACGACAAGACCACTTGGGGAGAGGACGCCTCAAGTTTCAAGCCTGAACGATTCATCGATGACAGCGGTAAACTGAAGATCCCCGAAGAGTTTATTCCGTTCAGCATTGGACGTCGTGTATGTCTGGGCGAGGCTATAGCCAAGATGGAGCTCTTTCTGTTCCTCTCCTCCATGCTCCAGAGGTTTCAGTTCCTACCACCAACTCCCGACTCCATTCCCCAACCAAATTACCACTGTGGCATTGTCGTTGCCCCACAACCGTACGAGGTGAGAGCGGTGGAGAGGAAATAGAGCCGCTGGGTTGTGTTAGGTATGGCTAGCACACAATCTACAGTCTGACTATAAATGTACTTTTGCTAAGGCGTTCGTGTAGTAGTGCACACATTCATTTTTGTTTTACAATTATGTTTCCAAACTCTTTATAGTTTGTTATTTTTTGTCTCTCTTTCTTTTCTTTCTCTTTTAAATTTCTTTATTTTTTCTGTCTTTCTTTCTTTTTTTACAGTTTTCTATTTCTTTCTTTCCTACTTTCTTTTTATCTTATCTTTTCTCTATTTCACATGTTCCTTTCTCTGTAATTTTTTTGGTTTCCTTCTCTCTTCTCTCTGTATTTCTTCTCTCTTTCTATCTTCTGTCTCTGTCGCTCGCTCTCTCTATCTCTCTCTCTTTTTTTCTCTCTCTCTTTCTCTCTTCTTTCTCGGGTTAGATAATATGCTATCTGATGTAATTTTTTTCGAGTGTAGAAATGTTAATTTTTAGAGAAATATAAAAATAAATAGCTTTGACCTTTTGAAGCAAGTTTTGTGTACCTTCTTAAACGGAATAATAAAGATCATGTAATAGTATTGTTTGTCTGATTTCCAGAGATACAGCTGATCCACGCCTAGAGCCACGCCAATAACAATAGTTGCCCATTGCAAGAGAAGAGTGCGACTTCATCTGACGTGTGTATTCACATATAAGCTCGTGTGAGTTCGATCGAGTGCGTCAAATTGTACCGTACATGGCGTGGCACTCGTGGAGGCGGTGATTTGCATCCTGTTCTTTCATGAGGCTCTCTTTTTTACCCAGCAGTCATGACTCTCTTCTTGGTGATTTGAGCACCTTGTGTGACAGCAATGCGCCAAGCTGAGCGATTCGCTGAAAGCAGCGGCAAGGACGAGACATTAATGGAAAAATTGTTCAGAGATACTGTTATCTTTGTATTGCCCCGATCTCCGCCCTTCTCTTGTCTGGCCTGTGCCTACAGTCGTCCATCTGATCTGAGATCTCTGTAATAGCATATTGATGTCCGAGAACCCATTCCCAGTGAGGACTTCACATTTAGGCACTCAATACTGCTAACGGATCCCGATCACCGTGCTGTGACATCTCTTGTAAAAACGGCTGAGTCTCTTGACATAACTGATATAGGATGTCCATGTTTCGCATGCACACAGAAGTGTTGCTAGCACCCATGATAATGTATATAACGTGTTTTAAATGACTATGTTCCGATATCTGCTGAAGTTTAAACAAAGAGCATCCATACGTCACAACAGATTGAGAAGGCACAGTCAAATTAAAGCTTTAACTGTGTTGTGTCTGGTAATTATACCAGTAAAATAATAGAACAAAATGACAGGAAGACGACAGCGACGAAGATGTGAAGAAGAGTCCTAGAGAAACTTAGAATGTATCTGATTCTTCTAGTACCAGTTAATAGACTATGAACTAGTTTATAAAGGTACCATCAGTCACAAGGACAAGAAAAGTACCATCAGTCATAATGACAAAAATGGTACCATCAGTAATAGGGATATGAAAACTACCATCAGTCATAAGGACAAGAAAAGTACCATCAGTCATAAGGACAAAGATGCAGCCATGACTGGAACTGTTACGAGCAGCAATAATATAATTCTTGTGGTTGACAAGGCCAAGATCAAGGAGTCCCATACAAGATGTTGCTGTCGGAGATAAAGTGTAAGAAACTTGATTGTACTAAACCAAATCTTGTTTATCACGAGGAATGACCCGTTTCTTTTCTCTCTACCTTTCATTCCATAATAGTAAGTCATGTACCAATTACAGTTGGGTCGATGTGAACGATCTGGTAGCTTATCTTTGTCCAGACAATCAGGTGCACTAGGACTTGGCTAACCAGACGCTATGTGGTGGATGGTAGTCATGTGCGACTAATAAATTTCTACTTCTACTCCCAGGTTACAGTACTACGAAACATTTGACCAAATAATTGTTCAATTTATAATCAACTTTTTAAAACTAAATAAACAGATCCATTGGTCCATGCGCTCGTTTGTTTCAGCCTATGTTGTTAGAGTGTTTGAGTTTATGTTCGGGACGTATGTGGTGATGTCCATGACGTTTGTGGTGATGTTCGTGACGTTTGTAGTGATGTTCGTGACGTTTGTGGTGATGTTCGTGACGTTTGTGGTGATGGTCATGACGTTTGTGGTGATGGTCATGACGATTGTGGTGATGTTCGTGACGTTTGTAGTGATGTTCGGGACGTTTGTGGTGATGTTCGTGACGTTTGTGGTGATGTTCGTGACGTTTGTAGTGATGTTCGGGACGTTTGTGATGATGTTCGTCACGTTTGTGGTGATGTTCGTGACGTCTGTGGTGATGTTCGTGACGTTTGTGGTGATGTTCGTGACGGGTCTAGTGATGATCGTCACGATTGTGGTGAAGGTCATGACGTTTGTGGTTATGTTTGTGATGTTTTAGGGGATGGTCATGACGTTTGGGGTGATGTTAGGTTTATGACTTTTGTGGTGATGTTATTTATGTGTGTACTTTTGTTTTGATGTTATTTATGTTTGTACTTTTGTTATAATGTTTGTTACTTTTGTTGTGATGTTCATGATTTGTGTGGTGATGCTGGTGACTTTTGTGGTGATGTTATTTACGTTTATGACTTTCGTTTTTATATTTGTGACATTCGTTGTGATGTGTGTGACTTTTGTGATGACGTTATTTATGCTTGTAACGTTTATGTTTGTCTTATTAATGTTTGTGGGACTTACGATTGTCTTGCTTATATTTGTGACGTTTATGGTTAGCTTTCTAATGGTTTTAACGGTTTTGGTTATGCGTTTATATTATAGAAAAGGATAGACGGGTTGTTGAAACGGTAGTTCATTTTGTTGTATTAATTATGTATATGACGTTCCTGTTTGTTATTTATGTTGTGGTTGCTATGTTTGTGTAATTATACGGTTTGTAACGATAATTTGTAATATATGGGTGATGTTTATGGCCAGTTTATTAATATTTGTCACGGTAATTTTTTACCTTGTAATTTTTTTTTAAGCTCATGTTTATGTCATGTATTTGTTTTCCGATGTTTATATTAGTTATTGGGTGTGTGACGTTTGTGGACATGTTAATTATGTATGTAGTGCTTTTTTTGTTATTTATGTTTTTCTGTTTATGGCTAAATTATTTATGATTATGAAGTTTATGACAGGCTATTTTTATTTGTGACATTCAAGGTTATGCGGTGATTCTCTCTTAATATCTATGTGGTAGACAGGCTCCACTTTTTTCTATGCAATACAGTTCACAGAAACATACATTTGTAAACCCTCTAACTGGTCGTCTCAATAGACACTACTTAGTTATATATGAACGACCTCTCCTTGATCTCACACGACAGCGCAACCAAATATGACGTTCCTATTGAATTCCGATCTATTACTAAGCATCAGTGTAGCAGTTCTCAGGTTTACACTAGGGTATTCTAACTAAAACGTTACCACACTCAACCACAACATTCATTACCTCACACAGCAATTGACATAGCACACAGCAGATGGCATATTTATTATATAATACTCATACCAGAAAAATGAGTACTAAAATTACAAACACAATACAATACATATCATCTTAACTAAATATATCTATATTATATATATGTTAATATAAATATTAACTAAAGCAGAAATTTTAAGCAATAGCTATTGATGGAATTCTCAACTTTTAAAACCCAGTTCAATTTATCGTACACACATCACACAACCTTCTTAGATCCCCTCAGACGGGTGATCTGGACATAATACATTCAATATATTCCACGTATACTCCAATATGATCTCTCAACTCAGTCGATCTGCGTATACACACGCTCTGAAACATACATCGTTCCCTCGGTGTCTACACACGCACATCCACATCTCGATCGCTCCTAGGCACAGCTGTACACTCAGAACATACCTCGTTCCAAAGGTGTCTTGCACATACAACATACGTTTTGATTACATCTATACACAGGACGCCGAAACCTTATTGAGCGGCTGGCCTAGACTCAAGGCATATGCTGGTTGAGCGACCTTTTCTATCACACATTCATAAAAAATAGCCTAAAAATCACTCTTCTACTAAGTCGGTGAGCTAAGCAGACTCCTAGCTAAACTCTTTCTCTCTCTCGCTCTCATTCCCTCTCCATGACCAGCCTGATTGAGCTCAACTTTGTCTAGTGTTATATAGACTCAAGCAGTATCAGAGCTGACCAATGAAAATCGGGGGAATGGCCCCAATCAGTCGCTAATGCTACGAATTATTCCTATCCCTGTCACTCAAATACCGCAGCATGCTCCGCTGCCTTCTTGTCTGTTACTCATCCGCACTACCAAAATCGGAACGCCAGTCGTCAGTTCCTGAGTGACCTTGGCGTAGTGTCCAGACGGAAAGTGACCTTGGCGTAGTGTCCAGACAGAGAGTGACCTTGGCACGCATTCAAGTACCTTTGTTCTCAGAGTCGCCAACCCCATCACCCCTGCCCCTAAACGCTCATGCTCGGACTGGAATTGTTACATCAGCTCTATAAATCACATTATTTCATTTATTCATATGAAATAACGACTTTTCATCAAATCAATTACACACCAACATTTGAAACTTACACATAATGTGAAACATTCGGTTAATCTGTCTGTGTGAGATGTTGTACTAGGATTATTCTCTTTTGTTCTGACAGACAAGGTTTTGTTATTAGTTTCAAATGTAGATCAAAATATATGTGAAAACATTTACCTCTTTTCATCCATCTTAAAGTAACCCATAGCATTACTGCCGTAGGAGTGTGAGGTGTTATCGATCTCACATTTCAAAGGCTCGGCTATATGAGGGTGGTAGCCATCTCCATTTCCCTCGCCGCTTTTACTTCCGGACTGAACCGGTACCCATTTAAGGCTGGGTCGACGCGGGAGCCATTGCGGTTTGAAAAAATACTACCGCCTCAACTGGGGAATGAATCCAGGACCACTCAGATGTGAAGCCAGCGCGCTAACCACTGCGCTAGGCGGATCCCTCCATCATACGAAAAAAGAAAAGTTTATGTCGCTTCCTCTGTGATTACAAGGCCATTGGATGAGGCTGAACTTGCCTATCGCAGGGGATAAGCTGACAAGCCCCAGGAACTCATAGCCGGCTTCAAAAGTAGGAGCCATCGAGTCATATCTGAGCAAGAATCTATTCGTCGAATGGCCCAGATATCACAGCCTCAATGTAAGCCTTTTTAACAAAACGTCCTTTTCCGGACGAGGACAGAGGAAGGAGGGAAACGTCAGTTCCCTAAAGTGTCTCTGCTTCCTCTTTGTGATCCTCTCTTGACCGTCCTTATTCTAGTTTTTCTTCGTTCTCACCTTACTTCTGTCTTCCTGTTAAATACGTATAAGAGGTTTCATTCCTATCTGTGTACTAGACTTGTTCCGTTCCCTCATCCTCTGATTCTGTCAATCAGCTCATTGACTTTCCACTTTCCTGTCTTCCTATATTTCCAAAGGGTCAACTCACCAACTTGCCTACTCATTGGTCAAACACTGCCGACTTGACCGATATATGACAATTCGTTCTCTTTCGTGTACATGCTAGACAATTTCCTTGCTACATTCTCTCTTGTACAACTACCAAACTCCCGCTACCTTCTCTCTTGTACAACTACCAAACTCTCTTCTACATTCTCTATCCTGCACCTACCAGACAAACTCCCTTCTCTCTCGTGCGAGTGCCTTACAAACTCCTGTCTATTAGTACAACCATTAGCAGTGTGTTTATCGTCTGACCACCCGTCGGTTGTCCAAAAGTCCAGAGGAAATCGCTAGCTGTTTAGTACTATCTTTCCGTGTACAAAATCTACTCTAGAGGAATTATCCCTAAAATCCAAACCTCTGTCATAGTTAGAACTAAATTCTTCTGAACTAGAAGTCTAACAGACGACATGCAACGTGCACGTTTTAATATCATGCAAATCTGCAGCTCAGTTGAAATTCCACTCTGAGATAGAAATGCTAGAAAGCGTTCTCACGCTTATAAATCGGAGTAATTCCTGTCATAAAATTGTTAGGTAACCCAAAACATCAGACATATTCTAGTGCATTGATTTTGCTTTCTAATTGTGTGCCATTTCACCGACATAAGTCCTGCCACGTTATATCATAGAGTAAATAGTTCTTGCTGTCACTTTGTCAAATCTGACATCACTAGCTGTGGTCCTTATACAGAATAGTATGACATGTAATATACCGATTTCTGAAGTAAAAAAGCATAACGTGTTTGACAGACATATGACATGGAAGTGACACGTACACAAAAAGTATATAATACAAGAACCCAGGATTCTCATAGCAGGTGCTGGAGTAAAACTATTTGTGGCGTGCAGAATCACTTAGGTAGGTAGATGAATCCTTTCTTTATTACAAAATACACAATAAACTTGCTTGTATGGCCTCCAAGAAGTGAATATTTGATGTGCCATAGACATGTTGGTATGTTCATTTGATTCATGTCAAGAATATTATAATCTTGGAAATCTACAGAAGCGGAAAGAAATGGACTGATCAAATGGAGATTGGATACAACGTTCTGCTTCCGCCTTCAGAAAGACTAGAACGCTGACGGTGAGATGTCTAACAGCTTCACACAGACTAGAACGCTGACGGTGAGATGTCTAACAGCTTCACACAGACTAGAACGCTGACGGTGAGATGTCTAACAGCTTCACACAGACTAGAACGCTGACGGTGAGATGTCTAACAGCTTCACACAGACTAGAACGCTGACGGTGAGATGTCTAACAGCTTCAGAAATACTAGAACGCTGACGGTGAGATGTCTAACAGCTTCACACAGACTAGAACGCTGACGGTGAGATGTCTAACAGCTTCAGAAAGACTAGAACGCTGACGGTGAGATGTCTAACAGCTTCAGAAAGACTAGAACGCTGACGATGAGATGTCTAACAGAATCGTTATGAAGCTATCGTGCCGGCTGTGAACGATATGTGGACCTACCGTGCTGGCTGTTGACGATGCGTGGGTCAATTATGTGGGTTGTGGACGCTGCGTGGATCAATTATGTTGGTTGTGGAAGATGCGTGGGTCAATTATGTTGGTTGTGGACGCTGCGTGGGTCAATTATGTTGGTTGTGGACGATGCGTGGGTCAATTATGTTGGTTGTGGACGATGCGTGGGTTAATTATGTTGGTTGTGGATGATGCGTGGACCAATCATGCTGTCTGTGAACGATGCGTGGGACAATTATGTTTATTGTGGAGGATGCGTGGACCAATCATGCTGTCTGTGAACGATGCGTGGACGAATCATGTTGTCTGTGAAAGATGCGTGGACCAATCATGCTGTCTGTGAAAGATGCGTGGACAATCATGCTGTCTGTGAATGATGCGTGGACTAATCATGATGTCTGTGAAAGATGCGTGGACAATCATGCTGTCTGTGAACGATGCGTGGACGAATCATGCTGTCTGTGAACGATGTGTGGACCAATCATGCTGTCTGTGAACGATGCGTGGGTCTGTAGAACGTGACATATAATAACTTGTGTTTTATTTAAACTGTCAAAATCATTTCTGGAGTGGACGTACTGACCATGATAATGCTCATGGCACCAAGGACAGCAGGAAGGTTGACCGTGAATGTCGCAAATAGTTTCCAGTGAACAACAAATTCACTCACTAAATGCTGTGACGATATTTGGAGCCGCGTAGCGCAGTGGTTAGAGAGCTGGCTTCGCATCTGAGTGGTCCTGTGTTCATTCCCGAGTTGAGGCGAAAATGTTTTGTTAGACCTGGTCGACCCAGCCGTAAATGGGTACCGGTAGAGTCGGGAAGTAAAAGCGTCGAGGGAGAGGAGATGGCTACCGTCGTCATATAGCCGAGCCTTTGAAATATGAGATCGCTAACACCGCACACCCATTCGGCCGTAATGCTATTGGTTGCTGTTTACGCATTTGGCCTTCAACTAGAACACATGGTTAGATACTTGATTGTACCAAGACTTTGCGTCATTAATACGGTTTGATTTTTTATTTTTACCAAGAGTCAGTCATCATTGACATGTGTAATTTATTTTGAACCGATTTTTGTTCGCAAATAAAGTCTGATTAAACGATCTGGCAATACATATATAACAAATTGTTTCTATAAGATTATGAAACCCATGTTCAGTTTTCTTATGAAATAAAAAAAAAACAACACCTTTATTTTCTTCAAAGTTTGAAGGTCCAACCATTTCGAGGCTGAACAATGGAGCTGACAACATTGTTGGTTGGCGCTTTGGTTTTCCTGTTTGTTTACCTCTGGTTCCGGCGCCCTGACCCTCGCCTACCACCCAGTCCCATGTGGCCCCTACCAGTCGTAGGCCATCTCTTTCACATGTCGCGTGACACCCGCCCTCAGTTTAAGGAGTGGAGAGAAAAGTGTGGTGACGTGTTCAGGTGAGTGACACATGCAGCTCAAGGTAAGGCATTTTTATGAGAAACACAATTTAGATGAAAACAGATAAACCCTAAAACAAAAATATGGCAGCCGTCACAAGAAGTACATGTGACAAGGATATCCTGCCCTATTGCGAACCAATCTCTCAGTTCCACTTACTTACTCTCATTTAGACAATCCTATTCTATTGACCTTATCTTACTTACTCCCATTTAGACAATCCTATTCTAGTGACCTTATCTTACTTACTCTCATTTAGACAATCCTATTCTAGTGACCTTATCTTACTTACTCTCATTTAGACAATCCTATTCTAGTGACCTTATCTTACTTACTCTCATCTAGACAATCCTATTCTAGTGACCTTATCTTACTTACTCTCATTTAGACAATCCTATTCTAGTGACCTTATCTTACTTACTCTCATCTAGACAATCCTATTCTAGTGACCTTATCTTACTTACTCTCATTTAGACAATCCTATTCTAGTGACCTTGTCTAACTTCTTTCACTTATTCTTCCTACATAATACTAACATAGAAAACACTAAAACGTATGGGAATAATACAAACATGGTAATTCATGTGTTACACATCTAGTAACTTACAACACTATCAAGTTATCAATACAAAACTGAACAACTATAACGAAATATTTCTAACTAAGTATGGTATCAGCTTAGATTGAAGCCCTAGATATATACCAAGTTCTATTTTATTCTATTTGATTCTATTATGTACAATGTCCCTGTTGTATCACTAACGTGGTCCCATCGTGGACGTAGGCAGCTGTTGATATGGCGATCTGCCGTTTCTACACATTTTCTGATCCCCGGGACTACGCTGTAGAACCAAACGTCTCTCATGAGGTTTTATGGGTGTGCTCTCTGAGGATACAAGTTACAACTATCGCTCCGGCGAAGTTACTTAAGGCCTGTTTATATTGAATCAAGTCAGTATGTTGTCACTCACTTCGGAATTGTACCCCAGATGCCTGCAACACCTTACGACCACTCACTTTGGTATTGCAACGCAGGTGTTTACGACCACTCACTTAAAGATTGCAGCCCCGGTGTTTAAGACCACTTACTTAACGATTGCAACCCAGGTGTTTGCGACACCCCTTCCCCCCCCCCCACCCCAATCCCCCTGACCACTCACTTCGTTATACAACTCTTCGGGATCGTATCCCAGGTGTCTGTCACACCTTATCGCGCAACCACGTTCATATTCTGGCGCTCAAAGTGAACAGATTTCTCACTACTGAGTTAACCGACTCAGTGTGTTATCGTTCTCAACAGGCGAAAGAAATGAGCAATACAACTTCTTTGTCTATCGTCTAGCTAGTATAGAAGGGCCACTATTTACTCCAATTGACACACGTGCAACTGCTATGGAACATGGTAAGCCTTCTATTCAGCTTTCTCTCTCTCTCTCTCTCTCTCTCACACACACACACTCGCACTCCCTCTGTCTCTCTATGTGAAATTTATATTGCTCCTGGTTTTATTGACCTTTTAGGCGTCTCCCTAAACAACATGGGTGCTGATCACGAGACACCTTTCTCCCTACCTCGTTGCCCTCCGAATCACTCGAACCACTGATGTGCCTATAACACTTGTCAATCTGACAAGTTCCCCCCTTTGAAATATATTCACTTAGCTGACTTTCTCGTCAACCCTGTCAATAAACAAACGACAGTTTTATCGTTACATTGTGTCGTTCAATCCCTCTAAACCCTTTTCTGAAGCTCTAGTTGAGCGGGACTTAAACACCCGACCATCTTAAACAACAATCTCTACCTGCTTTACGGCAGACATCTCTATCTCTACTCCTCCTTTCTCTCCTCTCTCTCTCTCTCCTCGTCCCTCTCTCTCTATCTCTCTCTGTCATGTCACTAATAAAAACCCCGCTTTATAAATCGTGCGTGACCTTAGTTTGAACTTTCCCTACCTGAGCTGACAAATTCTATTACTGCCCCTGCGATTAAGTTGCGTGCCACTAGATAGAGTGATGGAAGGTCTCACCCTGGGGGCAACTCTTTCCTTCCTCTCTCTTCTCACCTCACTCTGTTTCATTTGACTCTGTCCTTCAGTCACACTCCTACACAACTTTCACACATGCCCTCGAGGTGAGGCCCTTCCATTGCACTTTGGCTGGACTTGCTTCTGATGGCGCACAAACCTAACATAGGTACATACAGATGCACGCATGCATCCGAGCACTGGTTTATGCGTCCTGATATCGCCCAATGGACTACGGTCTGGGGTGGAAAATGGCGCGCCTCCGCCAGTAGAAACTAGTGAGGCAAACATCTAAGCAAAAAAAAAAAAAAATTATTGATAAGTTCCCATGATTATCGTAAAAACATGTAAGTAATCCCTTCAAATATTTTTCTTTTTTTTTGTGCATCGTTTGTCGGTTTTTCTGTATTTCCTCAAACCTATAATTCCAGAATCTCTATCAGTTTATCTCTCTTCTTTATATCCTGTCCAGAATGTGTATATCCCTTCTACGATAAGGACTGCACACCTGAATACAGTACATAGGTCTAGCAATAGCTTTTACAGATTGACTATTACTTCCTTCGCTCCTGTGTTGAATATTTCTTTTTGTCATACCTTAACATTGCATTTGTTTTATCTTGTTCACTGCGACCTGCACCTGTTTACTCACCTTGCCTGTATGATCTATTATAACTCCAACGTCTATTGCTTTTTCTTTCTTTCTAATATTGTTCATTCCCATTCCGTAATTATATTCCATATTGGTTCTACCTAGCTAGATGACTACATATATCTAAATTTAACTCCATCTTCCAGCTCTCAGACCATGTTATACACATATCTTACAAGAACAAAAATGGCCCCGACACCGAGCCCTGTGGCTTCCATGGTTTACCTCGCACTACTCACAGTGCTTCATGTTAATGCCCACTCTCTGCCATTTTACCGTTAAGCAATTTTACTACACATGTGGCAGCTTCGGCACGTATTCTATGTGATTTCAACTTCCTATGCAATCTTTGATGAGGTACTCTATCAAATACCTTTAAACAATCTAGATAAATAGCATCCGCTGCCTCCCCTCCATCTTTCATTTGGATAACTTCCTCCACGAATTCTAATAGATTTGTTAAACATGATCTCCCTTTAGTCAACCAATGCTGAAGATCTCTGAGTAGATTCGTCCAAGTGCATTATAATCGTTTCATTGATGGACTCACAAATTGTGGAGACTATACTCGGCTCACCTGTCTATGATTTGTGAAATCTGAGGTTTTGCCTTTCGTGAACACAGAGCTCAATCCTTCATTTGTCCAGTCCACTTTAATAAAAGCCTTCGGATGTGTTTGAAATAATAATATAGTGAATGATTTTGCCAAAATGTCTATAATTTCAGTGAGATTCCGTGGCGAAGTGGTTGAGCCGCCGGCCTCGTGATCAGGTGGTGGGGGTTCGACTCCAGACTCCGCCGTCTTTTTCACGGGTGCTTGATGCGGAATTCCCTGCATCTCGTAGTCGCCCCCTAGTCCGCTTGTCCTTGACTTGCCACTGGGGTCGGGCGGCACAAGACGAGAGAGTGAGGATACAAAGTAACGCAGTTAATCCTTACTAAAAATAGCGCTAGCTATGAACGGCGGCCTTTCCCTTTCCCTTTCCCTTCCCTTTCCCTTTCCCTTTCCCTTCCTTTTCCCTTTCCTTTCTCTTTCCCTTTCCCTTCCCTTTCCCTTCCTTTTCCCTTTCCTTTCCCTTTCCCTTCCTTTTCCCTTCCCTTTTCCTTCCCTTTCCCTTTCCCATTCTATAATTTCAAACAGTTGTTTGAATATCATCTTTAACCGGAGATGCAACATTTCCAGTGTTAAAAAGACATTTCCACGTTTTTCCAAACTGTTCTTAATATCCCTGTATCCATGACCCATTGAAATATATTTATGGTAGTCGTAGTGGTAGTAATAGAACTGGTTGTTGTTCTTGTTTAATGTCCACGACGCACAATGGGTAAGTTTGTTCTTTTGTGCGCTCTGAAGAGGACGTTGAGTGGCGGGTTGTAGTAGCTTTCCTCGCATCCCGAGCATGCTGATGAAGGTGGACCTCGATCTTCCAGGCGGTTTTGCTATGCTTTGCTTCATCTGCATGGCGCTCACTACTACGGTGATCACATGAATCCAGATCTCGCCACCCAGGCTGTCTTGAAAACAGCCTGTATCCAGGGAACGCTTCATAGAAGAGAGATTATGGTCTTGGTCAGTGTTTTGTGCGAGACCATGACGTGACGTCATGGTCAGTATTTCGTTTTTGACCGGACTAGCGTCTCAGGTCCCCAATAGAAGTGGAAGTAGTAATAGTAGTAGTAGTAGTAGTAGTAGTAGTAGTAGTAGTAATAGTAGTAGTAGCAGTATTAGTAATAGTAATAGTAGTAGTAGTAATAGTAGAAATAGTAGTAGTAGTAATAGTAGTAGTAGTAGTAGTAAAAACAGTATTTTTATTATTATTATTAGTAGTAGTAGTAGTAGTAGTAGTAGTAGTAGTAGTAGTAGTAGTAATAGTAGAAATAGTAGCAGTGGTAGTAGCTGTAAAAATAGTGCCATTGGCAATAGAAGTGGTACTAGTTGTAGTAAAAGTAGTAGTAATTGTTGTAGTATCAGGAATAGCAGAAGTAGTTACAGTAGTAGCGGTAGCAGCAGTAGAAGCAGCTGATGTATTGGTCGTAGTGGCAGTAATATCAATAGTAACTGTAGTAGAAGTAGTAATATGTACGATATAAACATAAATATGTTGATGTTTTATTGGAACACACATACACAGACATGTGTAACGACTATACAATCTTCGTTTGTCCTGAAACACATTACAATTTATTGCCCATGATCGATGATGAGCACAACACCAGACGGTTTTGTCTTAATAATGTGATGTTTGGATTATAGTGAGGAAGATAATGCACTGGTCAACAACCTCACTCTTATCCCGAGTTACCTTGGATCAGTGGCAAGACTTTCAGTCGAGACGACTGGAGGTAACTCGGGATGCAGGGACTCTGGTCTTACCTCCAGTGAGACCAGGGTCGCTTGAATCTTGCGGGAGTCTATCGCTCACCGTTTCCGTAGATCACTGTAAGAGGCGAGTGCCTTAACTTCTTGACTACAGTGACCCACACACATTACAAATCCTAATATTCCCTAAAAATAGCTCACTCAATATTTAAAAAAAAATAGTATTTTCAACTGATATAGAAAGATATATTTATTTGTGAAAACGCTTGCTTTTTCAGCCTGTACATGGGAACAGCTTTCGTAGTTGTCCTCAATAGCTACGACCTGATCAAGGAAGCCCTGGTCAAGAAGGCAGACGTCTTTTCTGACAGGCCTCCATTTTTCATGGACGAGGTTGCTCATTTGTAAATGTTACCAGTCTTACCACTAGTACAACTTCTGCTAATACAGTTCCTGCCCCTACTACTACCACTACTACTACTACCACTACTACTACTGCTACTACTACGACTTATACTACTACTACTACTACTACTACTATTAATTCTACTACTCCTACTACTACCACCACTATTACTAATACTGCTCCTACTGCTACTGCACAACTACTATTACTACTACCACCACGGTGCTACAAATACTACCACTATTACCGTTTTCAATCACTACTACTACTACGACTACTACTACTACTACTACTACTACTGCTACCAGTAATACTACTACTACTACTACCAATACTACCACTGCTACTACATCTACAACTGCGACCACCACAGCTTCTACTACTAATATCATCACTACTGCTACTATTACTACTACTACTACTTCTACTACTGCTACTACTATTACTCTCTGACACTACTATTGATACACATATTACTTATGGCTGTAACTGTTACTACTCTCCTTATTTCTTGACGTCTTCCTCTGAAAAGTATGTTATCTATATAGTCAATAATTATTCATTCTATCATATTGTCAGAGTGGACAGATGTCTGTTTAATAATTTTGACAATTCGACAATGAAGGATATGAGATGTATTCATTTTCCAAATCACGTGGATAACATCCTTCTTCGGTCATTGATTGTTTTTCCCTCTTAAAACAGAAAAACACGGAAATGTTTTAAATAGTGTGAAGGATAATTCTAATTTTTCAGAAAGTTTAAAAACAATGTGATGCAGGCTCATACTTGAATGCGTTCTTGTCGACTCATTAGGGGCAGAACATCTGCAATGCCTTAATACAGTTACTTATTCTATCCACTAAACGGATTATGGAACGGGAAGAATATGGTCTCTCCACATCCTTGCATGTTGTTATAGATGACTGAACAGATGTGTGCATGTACTCGCAAACTTGCCAAAAAACATATTGCCACACTTTTGGAGCAAGTTAAGCTAATTGGCGCAGACGACCCAGATGGAGACGAGCTGTAATGTGGGCCCAATGCTTTGATTGGATGGTAAAAGGAGAAAAGGAACATGCTGTCTTACGTTCTAAGTTATGTAATGTCTTCGAGAAGTAGAAGGTAAACATAGTCTGGGAGAAAATCTTCGGATTTGTGTGCATATTGGCTTAATTTTGAATAAATAAGTTGATAGTGTCTAGTAAGTAATGCCCACCATTTTCTATTTCACAGGCGACGGGAATTCCCGAGAAAGGAGTTGCATTCTCAAATGGTCAAAACTGGAAGGAGCAGAGATCTGTGGCTTTGTCTATACTGAGAGCCTTCGGCATGGGAAAGAACCTGCTAGCCCAAAAGATACAAGAAGAAGTCGGTTGTTATGTGGCTTACTTGGCAAGCCTGAAAGGAAAAGCCAGTGACATCCGGGTAAGGACCAATATTAGCACGTCCAACGTGATCTGTTCAATCTTGATTGGACACCGATTCGAATACGATGACGAGGAATTTCAAGACCTTATGCATAAGTTGGGCTCCGTGGCAACAGACCAGGGAAATGTCAGTTTAGTCAATTTTATATATTGGTTAAAATACCTTCCAGGAGATTTATTTATGGCTAAAAAAATTTCGACAAACGTTCAGGCAATATTAAATCTTCTGATTAAGTTCATGGGCGAGAAGAGAAAACCCGTGCAAGATCCAAATGACGTGTGCAATCTCATTGACGCCTACTTTATCGAACGAAATAAGAAACTGCAAGCAGGAATATCGACTTCACTTGATGATCAGAATTTATTGAAAATCATGAACGACCTGTTCGGAGCTGGAACTGAGACCACGAGCACAACAATCTACTGGTGTATAATATACATGCTCAACAACCCGGAAGTACAAAACAAGGTGTACAGTGAGATCAAAGATAAGGTGGGAACGGATAGAACCCCTAACATGCAGGATAAATGTCAGCTGACCTATCTTAACGCTGTCATCATGGAAACTCAACGTTTGGCCAGTATTGTTCCTCTGTCTGTGACCCACATGTGCTCTGAGGAGGTAACTCTGAGAGGTTATACTGTGCCCAAAGGAACCTACATCCTTCCAAACCTGGACTCCGTCCTTCACGACAAGACCACTTGGGGAGAGGACGCCTTAAGCTTCAAGCCTGAACGATTCATCGATGACAGCGGTAAACTGAAGATCCCTGAAGAGTTTATTCCGTTCGGTATAGGACGTCGTGTCTGTCTGGGCGAGGCTATAGCCAAGATGGAGCTCTTTCTGTTCCTCTCTTCCATGCTCCAGAGGTTTCAGTTCCTACCACCAACTCCCGGCTCCATTCCCCAACCAAATTACCACTGTGGCCTTGTAGTTGCCCCACAACCGTACAAGGTGAGGGCGGTGGAGAGGAAATAAAGCCAGGAGACATGAGTTAAATATGGCCAGGAAACTGAAGTAAGTCTCGTTAAACATGTAGTTATAAAATACAATCATCAAGGAAGGCTATGCATATTGACATTGTCCCATTTTTGTCCCAAAGCTTTTTCTCTACCAACCCACCCACCCCCTTTTTCCTTTTCTATTCTGTCTTTCTTGACCCTCTTACTCGCTCGCTCTCTCTTTCGTTTCTATCTCGGGTAAGATAATATATTTTCTGTAGTCAGTGATTAGGAGTGAAGAAATGTTCACCTCCGGCATAATGCATACATAAAGTACTGATCGCACACACCCCTAAAATGTCATTGCGATATTATTTTGAAGAGAGCCTCCGATTAAGATAGTGGTAGAGTGTACGCTTTTCACAGCATATCTGCACGGTTCAAATCCCGCTACCTGCACGCTCCAGTAAAAAGAGCTGATAG
Source organism: Ariolimax columbianus (assembly GCA_036924085.1). Taxonomy (NCBI): domain Eukaryota; kingdom Metazoa; phylum Mollusca; class Gastropoda; order Stylommatophora; family Arionidae; genus Ariolimax; species Ariolimax columbianus. The sequence continues at coordinate 99,477,278 of JAVGWX010000007.1, read as the reverse complement.
AGAATACTTGACACAATGACAAGACAAATAAAATCTGTCTCAAAGATAAGTAAAGTACTGTTTCGCACAATGTTAACAAATTACCCTCTCACAATAATAAGGAAAGTACTGTCTCTCACAATAATAAGGAAAGTACTGTCTCTCACAATGATAAGGAAAGTACTGTCTCTCACAATGATAAGGAAAGTACTGTCTCTCACAATGATAAGGAAAGTACTGTCTCTCACAATGATAAGGAAAGTACTGTCTCTCACAATGATAAGGAAAGTACTGTCTCTCACAATGATAAGGAAAGTACTGTCTCTCACAATGATAAGGAAAGTACTGTCTCTCACAATGATAAAATAATGTGATTATCCCCAATGACAAGATTTTCAAGACTAACCACAACTGCAATATTGCAGCAAACCTGCAACTGAGAGACATCACTGGAGCAGTCCGGAACATTAATATTAGGTTGCCACAGATCAATGGTCCCAGTCTATAAGTAATATTTTCACTCTTGCTACCTTCACAAAATATTTGTTGAAACATTTGTGTTAAACTCGTAATCAATGTTTTCAAACAAAATAAACAGATACAGCATCCATTGGACCATGTTGTTGTTACCTTCTGGCTATGTTGTTCTTTGTGTTTATAAGTATCTTGTTATCTTTTTGTTTCTCATTTTTGTTTGGGACGTGTTTATGTTTATGTTATCTATGTCTGTGACGTTCTTATTTCATGTTATTATTTAATTGTGGGACATTTATTATTATGTTTTTGATTTGTGATTCGTTTCTGATTGTGTTTTCTATGTTTGTGATGTTCGTGATTGTCTTTTCTATGTTTGTGATTGTCTTTTCCATGTTTCTGATTTACTTTTCTATGTTTGTGATTGTATTTCTATGTTTCTAACATTTGTGATTGTCTTTTCCATGTTTGTGATTGACTTTTCTATGTTTGGGATTTACTTTTTTATGTTTATGATTGACTTTTCTAATTTTGCGATATTTGTGATTTTCTTTGTTATGTTTGTGACGTTTGTGTTTGTGTTTCTATGTTTGTGATTGACTTTTCTATGTTTGTGATTGTGTTTCTATGTTTGTGATTGTGTTTCTATGTTTGTGATTGTCTTTTTTATGTTTTGGGCTTTCATAGCATCTCTTCTATGTTTGTCATTGTCTTTTTTTAAGTTTTGGGCGTTCACAGTCATCTCTTCTATGCTTTTGACCTATACGGCTATGTTATTTGTTTTTGTGGCCATGTTATAATCGATGTGTTTTGTCCCGTTAATACTTGTGGAGGATATTTCGCAGTTAAAAACACAATTCAAGAGTGAAGCAGATTTGGCTACCTGACACTTGTGATTCCAGCACTTCATCCTGTCCATGATGAAACCATCGTGTTGAAACAGCAGCTTGACTTCGCTGGACACGGAAAATAGAAACTGGCTAGTAGAACGGATATTATTGCCCCAGGGCACCCCCACATGCGCCTAGTATCTCTCATTGCACCAGGACACCCTCTTATGTGCCTAGTATCTCTCATTGCACCAAGACACCCCCTTGTGTGCCTAGTATCTCTCATTGCACCAGGACACCCCCTCATGTGCCTAGTATCTCTCATTGCACCAGGCCACCCCCATATGTGCCTAGTTTCTCTCATTGCACCAGGCCACCCCCATATGTGCCTAGTTTCTCTCATTGCACCAGGACGTCTCCATATGTTCAGTCTCTTTTCCCCTGCCACATAACACCCCCAAATGTTCCAATTCCCTTAGATTGTCACAGGACGTCCCCAAATGTGCCAATTCCCTTACATTGTCCCAGGACATCCCCAAATGTGCCAATTCGCTTACATTGTCACAGGATGCCCCAAAATGTGCCCAGTCCCTTACGTTGTCCCAGGACGCCCCCACACCTCCCCCCGTCCTACCACCCCCTATAACGAACAGGTGAAAGATGACACCCACCTCGAGTAATGGTCAGCTAAACTCACTAGACTCATTCTCAGGTCATGATCAGGTCAAAAATAATGACGGAGACCCCCACTTCGCGTCATGATCAGGTGATAACGGCTGACAAAAACCATGACCAGGCGATCACTGCTGACAAAAACCATGATCAGGTGATAACTGCTGACAAAAACTATGATCAGGTGATAACGGCTGACAAAAACCATGATCAGGTGATAACGGCTGACAAAAACCATGATCAGGTGATAACTGCTGACAAAAACCATGATCAGGTGATAACGGCTGACAAAAACCATGATCAGGTGATAACTGCTGACAAAAACCATGATCAGGTGATAACTGCTGACAAAAACCATGATCAGGTGATAACGGCTGACAAAAACCATGATCAGGTGATAACTGCTGACAAAAACCATGATCAGGTGATAACGGCTGACAAAAAACCATGATCAGGTGATAACTGCTGACAAAAACCATGATCAGGTGATAAATGGTGAAAAAAACTCGTTCCAGCGGCAGAATGAGGTAAAACATACTGACCTGAACCCCATCTACGCCAGTCAAGTAAAACATACTGACCTGAACCCCATCTACGCCAGTCAAGTAAAACATACTGACCTGAACCCCCATCTACGTCAGTCAAGTAAAACATACTGACCTGAACCCCCATCTACGTCAGTCAAGTAAAACATACTGACCTGAACCCCCATCTACGTCAGTCAAGTAAAACATACTCACCTGAACCCCCATCTACGCCAGTCAAGTAAAACATACTAACCTGAACCCCCATCTACGTCAGTCAAGTAAAACATACTGACCTGAACCCCCATCTACGTCAGTCAAGTAAAACATATTCACCTGAACCCCATCTACGTCAGTCAAGTAAAACATACTGACCAGAACCCCCATCTACGTCAGTCAAGTAAAACATACTGACCTGAACCCCCCTCTACGTCAGTCAAGTAAAACATACTGACCTGAACCCCATCTACGTCAGTCAAGTAAAACATACTGACCAGAACCCCCATCTACGCCAGTAAAGTAAAACATACTGACCAGAACCCCCATCTACGTCAGTCAAGTAAAGCATACTGACCTGAACCCCCCTCTACGTCAGTCAAGTAAAACATACTGACCAGAACTCCCATCTACGTCAGTCTAGTAAAACATACTGACCTTAACCCCATCTACGCCAGTCAAGTAAAATATATTGAGCTTTGCCCCATTTCACATACGAGTGAGGTAAAACATATTGAGCAGGACCCAACATCACATCAGGGCGAGGTAAATCATTCTAACCAAGACCCTATCTGATTCTAGGATTAGGTGGACCAAATCTACCTTGACTGCACCTAATTTTAAGGCAAGGTGAAACACGCTAAGAAAGACCGGACCCTAACGTCCACGTGTGCTCCTGGAAGCAGGTTGTGTTAAAGCAGTTTGACCATTGAGGTGAGGTGGGGATCAACATTGTGATCACTTGCAATACTAACTGGGAAATAGAAAGAGCCACTGTAACCAGCTACCGAAGATACGTAATCAAGAATCTTAGTCTTAGCCTTGTTATTAGCCTTAGCCTTAGTCTTAGTCGTAGTATTAGTCTTAATCGGTCTTCTGTGTATATTCTCAGAGTAGCAGCATGCAGCAAAGTTCATTGAAATATCAACTACTTCAGCTTCAGAGGGCTCAGGGCAAACAAAACAGAACCTCTGATAACAACTTAACTGCGTGGTACAGCATAAACATTATGTTAATTGTTGACATAAAAAAATCTGATGTGGGTCTCTGCTTCACCATGTTGTCCCTGGTCTTCGAACTCAAATTCGACCCATCCGTCATTGACATCATCATCACGTGTTGAGTCAAACAGTAACGAGTTATTGTTGTCACTAAAATATCTTGAACTATTTTCTCTAGTTCCTGATCATCAATTAAAAGCATTTTTAAAACATCTTCTAATATTTCCAGGCACGAATGGCAGAATGACAGTGCAAGATACAAGAAAACCGAGTTATAAAAGACCGGTCCGTGTATAACTAGGTAATTAAATGACACAAAAGCTGACAGTATTTTTCATCAACGTCCAGGTAAGTAACAGCAATATCCCTCATCCACTGGTTTCAAGCTGTGCAAGAAGTCATATGATAGTGGTTACAACAAACATTGATTGAGATACTGGACAACGCTGCATTGTTTTAGCCAGATCCGAAGGTGTCTGTTGAACAAACGACCTGGTAACTCTCAGACATGCTTTAAGTGTCAACTTTTCAATCAAGGCCAGAACAAACATTCTACAAGTGCTTACTGCATCAGCTGTGAGACCTTCAAGGCTGTTGTTATCTACTTACCAGTGGCCACATTCACATCGCGTCATCTACTGGCCCATTTAATTATCTGTCTTGGAACTAACTTGTGCATGCTAATATGTCACTACCTGCTCAAGACAAAGGTATCAGGCTTGTACGCAGCTACCAACACTCTCATGTTTACCCAGCTGTTAGGGAAGATATATTTTTTTCTCTCGAAGTGCAGTCAGCTACAACAGATACGCGGATTCAGTGACGAGTGTGAGTTAGTTTGGCAGTATATATCAGCAGCTTGTTGTTGAAATGAAGACCACATGCAGCAAATGTTAGCTCAGCGGAAACGTCTATATCAGCGTGTTTTTCTATCCACAGTCATCAGTCATCCCAGCCTTAACAGCTAACGATGGAGCTGACCACTTTGCTTTTTCTTGCACTGGTTATCCTCGTGACCTTCCTGTGGTTCCGGCGGACTGACCCTCGCCTACCCCCCAGCCCCATGCGACCACTGCCTATCGTCGGCCACCTGTTCCACATGTCCCCTGACACTCGACCTCAGTTCATGGAGTGGAGAAAACGTTGCGGAGACATCTACAGGTGAGTTACAGAAACAGGTGCTCCAAAGGTGGTGGTACAGGTTAAACAATGTAGCCAGCATGACTTTCAACAATATCTTATGTTTGTTGTGTTTGACCACAGTGTTTTGTTACCTGACTCTGATTGCGTTCATTAATTCTCTTCCATACCTTCCATATATACATTCCAAAAGACCATAATTATATTCAATAATTCTTGCTGAAATCAACATCTGTGGTGCCTCAGTTCACTCTTCCGTTTCTCCATTCATCATAATTCCAATAATGCTTGTTTAGATCTACATCCGGTGCCTTAATTCTCTTCCGTTTCTCCATTCTTCATATCACCTGTAATGCTTCCTTGTATCCCCATCTCAGGTGCTTCAATTCTCTCTTCCAAAAATTGGTTCATTATTCATATTTTCAGATTGTATAATAGTTTCCCGGAAGATGGCGACCAAGCAACAGCTGCTCTCGTGGTCTGCGATATTCGTGTGGTTTGTTTGTTCCACTTAATGTGTGGGGCGCGTTGTTGTGTGACGGTCATTTTCTAGCACGTCCTACGCTATTCACGGGAAGCCTATGTGTGTAAATTTCATCGGAATTCGGAGATTCACGATCTGTTCTTCATGTGTTATAGAATACCCGTTGTTGGATAGGACGCCACTACGGATTGCGCACCGTCCTTGGTTGGTGTGCACGACCTGCTTGGAAATTGCGTGCCATGACCGGAAGTTGTAAGGTGTGCTCATGCTTGGCGCCGCGTTCCAGTGGCGCTGAGGTCGGCTAGCTCTTCCCTGGAAGAGTGAAAAGTGAAATTAGTAGCCTGTCGATCTATTTTTCATGTCTTCATGTGTGCCCCAACGACCTGATGGGTTACGGGATGAACTTAACTGAACTGAACTGATAATAGAGTAACACATTTTAGTACTACTTTCCTTGCTGATTTGCGTGTGATTTTCTGGAATGACACGGTATGACTCATGTTGTTGAGTAAACTCAAGTCATCTCTACTTCCTTCCTGCTCTCTGTTTCACATCATTCACCCCCTGTGGAAAACTTTCCAAGACATGACTCACTTTTGATATTCTAGTATCTCATTGTTTATTACTCGGAGTCGTACAGGAGAATGAGGACAATGCAAGGGGAGTACATTTAAAAAAACCTGGTCACCAGGGAGTGCCTTCGCTGGGACCAGACTCTGTGGAGCGCGCTCATGGATGAAGCCGCTAAACCCATCCTACCTGTGATGTCGTGGCTGCTGCATGCGTCAGAGGACTGCCTGCTGCCGAGTTAGACGACGTCCTCGCTGGCTGCAACACGGTTGTCGTTCACGGCGATGATCAGCGCAGATAGGCCCCTGCTGAGGTTCCGGATTTTCGTCTTCATCCAGGAGATGTACAAGCCTGGGTGGGAAAACGATCGATCCAGTGCCTCTGTTGGAAAGGGGGGGGGGGCTACCAGGGCCTTAGAATTGTAGCCCGGTGTGACGCTTCGTCAGCGTAGACGAAATCGGTTACACGGGAATAACCGACGAGGACCCTGGGTTGTGTGCAGAAGACTGGGTGATGATCCAATCCATGGCGCAGCAGACAAGTGCGGGGACGAGGACGCAGCCCTGTCGGACACCTGAGGATGTAGACAACTCCTCTGTGAGATCCCACCCGAACCGAATGTTGACGCTGGTGTGACTGTGGAGCTCCTCAATTATGGTCAGCAGGGTGCCTGGCATTCCCACGTATTGTAGGGCCTTCCACAGGGCGTGTCTGTCCACAGAATGGAAGGCAACCCGTAGGTCTACGAAAGCGATGTGGGTAAACTCGAGGTGCAGTTCGAGGCGGAGGACGAAAATAGCGTCAATGGTGGAGAGAGAAGCTGTGGACTCTGACTGTTTGGTGGCGACGATGGTGGAGGGAGAAGCTGTGGACCCTGACTGTTTGGTGGCGACGATGGTGGAGGGAGAAGCTGTGGACTCTGACTGTTTGGTGGCGACGATGGTGGAGGGAGAAGCTGTGGACCCTGACTGTTTGGTGGCGACGATGGTGGAGAGAGAAGCTGTGGACCCTGACTGTTTGGTGGCGACGATGGTGGAGGGAGAAGCTGTGGACCCTGACTGTTTGGTGGCGACGATGGTGGAGGGAGAAGCTGTGGACCCTGACTGTTGGGGGCGACGATGGTGGAGGGAGAAGCTGTGGACCCTGACTGTTTGGTGGCGACGATGGTGGAGGGATAAGCTGTGGACCCTGACTGTTGGAGGCGACGATGGTGGAGGGAGAAGCTGTGGACCCTGACTGTTTGGTGGCGACGATGGTGGAGGGAGAAGCTGTGGACCCTGACTGTTGGGGGCGTTAATAGAGAAGCGAGAAGCTGTGGACCCTGACTGTTTGGTGGCGACGATGGTGGAGGGAGAAGCTGTGGACCCTGACTGTTGGGGGCGTTAATAGAGAAGCGAGAAGCTGTGGACCCTGACTGTTTGGTGGCGACGATGGTGGAGGGAGAAGCTGTGAACCCTGACTGTTGGGGGCGTTAATGGTGGAGCGAGAAACTGTGAACCCTGACTGTTGGGGACGACGATGGTGGAGGGAGAAGCTGTGGACCCTGACTGTTTGGTGGCGACGATGGTGGAGGGAGAAGCTGTGGACCCTGACTGTTGGTGACGACGATGGTGGAGGGAGAAGCTGTGGACCCTGACTGTTGGGGACGACGATGGTGGAGCGAGAAGCTGTGGACCCTGACTGTTGGGGGCGACGATTCATATTTAACAGAAGCTGCAGTCTGGAGAGGTGCACATGTACGAATACGTTGCCTGGACGGACAGTAGGGTAATAGGTCTGTAATTGCCGCATTCCAGACTGTTTGTTCCCAGTCTATGTTTGTTTGTATTTCCTCTGCTAACTGATGTAAATATACATTGCCAAACAAAGTGTTGGATGTGTGCAGTTGATATTTCTGATGATATAACGTAGGATACTTATTTGATATTTCTGATGATAGAACGTAGGATACTTATTTGATATTGCCGATGATAGAACTTAGGATACTTATTTTTTCACGGATGCACAATTATTAGAAAAACAGTATTTCCACATGTGTAGAGTAAATGGTCTGTGTTTTTACCGTATAACGACAATGTATAAATGTGTAACCAAATAACTGTCTCCATTTATGCAACAATTTGTATTTGATCTGGAATGTTCATTAAGAAATAATCTTATTTTTACAAATTGAAGTAGATTGTGTTACACGCTGACAAGCTTGCATACAGAAATAGAATATACAATATTGTTAGAGTACAAAGGCAGCTGTTGGGATTTGCCAGTGTTTAAGACACATGCTCAATGTATCTGTTTCCTCTTTACGCACACGATTTGTCATTTATAATTATTTTAAAATTAGCTTAACAATGTAATTTTGGTGTTAGCTGCAGACTGAGTAAAGTGGAGGGAGTTGTTGCTGTTCTTAAAAGCGCTATCAGACGTGATGATTACTGATCGCTGTAGCTTGTAGAGCAAGGAAATGTAAATGAAACTGGTTATATACTGATTCTGTATTGTCTTCTAAACCAGTATGAAGACGTTAAGTTAAGTTAAGTTTAGTTAAGTTATGTTACAAGAATCACTGACTGAGGACTTAATAGATGAAATGTAATGTGTGCAGCGATACATGAATGCGTTTTATGCAATTAACATTAGCGACGGTAGTATTGGTAGTATTATATTGTAATATATGTGAAAGATTTGGGGATGTATGAAACGTGTGAGAGATTTGAGGATGTTTGAAACGTGTGAGAGACTTGGGGATGTTTGAAACTTGTGAGAGACTTGGGGATGTTTGAAACTTGTGAGAGACTTGCGGATGTTTGAAACTTGTGAGAGATTTAGGGATGTTTGAAACTTGTGAGAGACTTGAGGATGTTTACATCTTGCTAGTTTGGAAAGTCCGCGAGTTCGCGTTTCACTTCTCAGCTATACTGATCCCATTATACATTCTAATATTTTGTTCCACTAGTTTTATTTTTAGATCCTTGACAAACAAACAAACAAACAAACAAACAAACAAACAAAAACATTGCTGAGCATTAGATGTGTTGTCAATATACAATATATTATTAGACCAAAACAGCAAACTAGCAGAGGGCGTAAGCTAATGAATATCCTCATATTTTGAAACTTATAACAACGTTTGTGTGTCCAGGTATTTGCAAACCCGAGGATCTGTTCCACAAAAACTGGCGTATGTGTCATAATGACGTTCGGGATCAAGAGGCTGAGCAGTGTATGAGCCGCAGCGGGCAGCGACCAAAAGCTGACTGCTAGCGTCAGCGCCAGCGACCCAGAGCTGACTGCTAGCGACAGGGCCAGTGACCAAAAGCTGACTGCTAGCGTCAGGGCCAGCGACCAAAATACCAACTGCTAGCGTCAGGGCCTGCGACCAAAAGCTGACTGCTAGCGTCAGGGCCAGCGACCCAGAGCTGCAAAGATCCTTCTCCACGTCGTCACGATGGTCCTGGATAACCGGCTGCAGCAAAGTCCTTTGATAGAGTACCTCATAAAAGATTATTTCGAAAGTTAAAAGCATATGGAATAGGTGGGAAAGTTGCCAAATGGATTGAAAATTGGTTAACGGGAAAAAGCCAGAGGGTGGGCATAAATAAGGAGTACTCTGAGTGGTGTGAAGGGAAAAGTGGTGTGCCACAGGGCTCGGTTTTGGGACCAATTTTGTTCTTGATATTTATATAAATGATTTGGACATTGATATGTCATCCATGATTGCTAAATTTGCTGATGACACAAAACTATGCAGTAGTGTCTCATCTAAAGCGGAAGTGGATATATTGAGGTTGGATTTAGATAAAATTCAAGAAAGGCCTGTAAGCTGGCAAATGGAGTTTAATGTAGATCAATGTACAGTCATCCACATGGGTAAATCCAATATGGAACATAATTACAGAATGGGAGAAAACAATAGTAGAAAGATAGATAAGGAAAGGGACTTAGGGGTTATAATAGATCATACTGGAAAGGTGAGTGAGCAAATTAAGGTAGCAATGAAAAAGGCAAATGCAATGTTAGGTAGGATAAAAAGAAATATTAAACATAGGAGCAAGAAAGTGATAGTCAAACTGTATAAAGAATTAGTTAGGCCTAGATTGGAGTACTGTGTACAGGTGTGGAGTCCTTATCATAGAGAGAATATAAACATGCTGGAAAGAATACAAAAAAGAGCGACAAAGCTGATAGTGGGATTCCGGAATTACAGTTATGAGGAAAGACTCAGAAAAACCGGCCTACAGTGTCAAGAAAAGAGAAGAATTCGTGGTGACTTAATACAGGTTTATAAGATGATCAGAGGAATGGTTAATTTAGACCATAACAAGTTATTTTTTAAATACAGTCCAGAAATACCAAGAAAAACAAAAGGGCACAGCTAAAATTGACTAAGGGAAGGCCCAGATTAGATATTAGGAAATATTGTTTTAGTGTGATAGTGGTGAATGCTTGAAATGCATTGCCAGGGGAGGTAGTGGAGGCAGGGACAGTTAATGCATTTAAGAATAAATTAGATGGCAATAGTTTTTAGAGCAGGATGATTTAAATGAAACTGGTTGTATACAGACTCTGCAGGGTCTTTTAACCAGTATGAAGACGTTAAGTTAAGTTAGCAGAGCAGACTGGCTAAGGGGAATGTTTCGAAGAGTGATGGTTAACCGATAATGCCTGCTGAAGTCGAATGTTTCGGACTAAAAGGTGCTTATATCGCAGGCAAGCTGTAAATAACCAACGCATTCCGTTTTCAAGACAACTCCATGCTACGCCCTTTTCACGGCTTTTTGGCGGGAGTTTGAGAACGTTCGCAGCTTGGTAGCGGGAGATTGAGAACGTTCAGAGCTTGTTGGCGGGAATTTGAGAACGAACGACGAACAAGAAAAAATAATGATGTTTATGTCAGCACTTCTAACAACAAATAACAACACAAATCACTTTTCTTTAACACGGTTGTGATACTAGTCTGCAACCGATATCCTAGTAATAGTAGTAAAAACGTGCAATTTTAATTTAACAAATGTGATAGAAGAGAATCCATGTTTTGTAGATTGTCTGAAAATAAATAAAGTAATTTTTGACTGGAATTCACACTAGTTGAAGAAGTACACTTGTTTCCATGGAAACGTTTTGTGCTTTTTCATTTGGATTAGTTAGTTCTTTCAATTTATGTATTATTTTCATCCGATTTTACCAGTTTGTTGTTCGGCTATTTGCAAAAGTATTTCGGTTACCTTGTGTTGTATTTCCACGACCCAATGCACACGGCAGAACTACCACGGCCCAGTGCACACGGCAGAACTTGCACGGCCCAGTGCACACGGCAGAACGTCCACGGCCCAGTGCACACGGCAGAACTCCCATGACCCAGTGCACACGGCAGAACTTCCACGGCCCAGTGCACACGGCAGAACTTCCACAGCCCAGTGCACACGGCAGAACTTCCATGACCCAGCGCACACGGCAGAACTTCCACGGCCCAGTGCACACGGCATAACTTCCATGACCCAGTGCACACGGCAGAACTTCCACGGTCCAGTGCACACGGCAGAACGTCACGAGATTGGCGTCCTTCCCCCTGTTTGCTGACAGCCCCGGTTTTGGTGGGGCTGGGAAATGTACACACTGGTCAATAATAATGGACTTACACTTCACCGTGAAGGGATTGGGCCCTGTCCGTCTAGCAACATGTCCATGACACATCGCCTTCTGGAGATTGGGCCCTGTCCGTCTAGCAACATGTCCATGACACATCGCCTTCTGGAGATTGGGCTTGTCTGTCTAGCAACATGTCCACGACACATCGCCTTCTGGAGATTTGGCCCTGTCCGTCTAGCAACATGTCTATGACACATCGCTGACAAGGTCAGTAATGTTGTCGAGATGTACGGCACTCGCCTCTCAAAGCAATGGACGAAAATGGCGGGCGATCTAATCCTGCACGTTTCCAGCTACTCCTAGTTTCAAGGGAGTTTAAACCAGAGTGACTACTCCTGATATACCTCCAGTCGTCTTGAGTTATGTCTTCCCACAGGTCCAATGTAGCTCAGGACTATCGAGTGAGATTGATGATCAGCGTAGCTTTTTTCTCACTATAATCCAAAAACAAGTTACATCATTAAGACAAACCCGTCTGATAATGTCCCTACATTCTGACGATGTACATTTAGTCTGATAATGTCCCTACAGTCTGATGATGTCCCTACAGTCTGATAATGTCCCTACAGTCTGATGATGGCCATATCCTTGCTTTCGATGGGTAACTAACTGATAACTGAGAAGTAGTAATATTTTATTCAAGTCATCTGTGATTTTTTCGAACTTTCAGCCTCTACATGGGAGATGCACTGGTGGTTGTCCTCAACGGATACGACCTGATCAAGGAAGCTCTGGTCAAGAAAGCAGACGTCTGCTCTGACAGGCCGCCAATCTTCATTGATCAGGTATCTCTTTGCACTCCTCTTTCTATAGCACAAACAACATCTCTGGATGTTATTATCTGTACACTTACTTCTATTATTATAATTATCTATACACTTATTACTACTATTATAATTATATGTACACTTACTACTACTATTATAATTATCTGTACACTTACTACTACTATTATAATTATCTGTACACATACCACTACTATTATAATTATCTGTACACTTACTACTACTATCATAATTATATGTACACTTACTACTACTATTAAAATTATATGTACACTTACTACTACTAATATAATTATCTGTACACTTACTACTACTATCATAATTATATGTACACTTACTACTACTATTAAAATTATATGTACACTTACTACTACTAATATAATTATCTGTACACTTACTACTACTATTATAATTATCTGTACACTTACTACTACTATTATAATTATCTGTACACTTACTACTACTATTATAATTATCTGTACACTTACTACTACTATTATAATTATCTGTACACTTACTATACAAAGGTAAAGGCCGCCGTCCATCGTAGACGATGATGGCATAATTAATTTTGCTAGCGCTATTTTTAGCGCTATTGTAGCAGACCCTCTGCTAGCCGTGATCTAACTTAGAACATTCTCACACTCATCCACATCATCATGACCATACTCAGTAAATGACATATCAAACAGCAGGTGGCATATTTATTATATCATACTCATATCATAGAATGAGTAGAGAAATTACAAACACAATATAATACATATCTTAACTAAACATTCTACTAAAACGGGAATTGTAAGCATTAGCTATTGATGGAATTCCCAACTATCTAAAAAACCCAGTTCTATTGCCTTGCAATTACATCACACACACATCGCCTTAACTGCGTCTTCAACACACCTTATCAAATACTCTTCCTCACTGAAATCCCCTCAGGCGGGCGATCTTGACATAACTCGTTCACAATGTGTCCTTGCTTACAAACACACGTTCAGATTATATATTAATGCAAAACTCACACACCTATTTGAGCGATCCTGTTCTATCATTAAACATTCGTCCAACAGTCTATCAATCGTTCCTCTATCTAAGTCGGTGAGTTAAACATACTATCTACATTCAGTCTCACTCTCCTCCATACAGCCTCTCTCTCTCCAGACTCCCGAGCTAAACTTTGTCTTGAGTTATATATCCTCAAGCAAGGCCAGAGCTTGACCAATCGATCTCAGGTATGGTCATCTTCAATCCCAATTGGAACGAAACACTTTGCACACCTGTCACTCATTCTCTCGCAGCAAGCCCCGCTGCCAATTTCGTCTGTCAATCAATCTCCCCCTACCAAAATCGGAAGGCCAGTGGTCAGTTTCTACCTGTCCACATTCCTTAACTCAACTCTGTTCTCCTTTGCTGAGACGGTGAGTGACCTTGACATGCATTCAGGTAGCTTTAAGCTTTAACATGTTCAGGCATCCTAAACTCCCCTTGCTCCGGCGGGAACTGTTACATTCCCTCCCTAAACTACAGACCGAAACATGGATAGTCATTTTTTTATCATCTGGCAAATGACCACAATTTTCCTCTCCACTATTCAAAATGTAAGCACTACTCCTGTTTACAACTCCACTCAAATTGTACCTGCCTTGAAAAGAAAACACTGTCACACTATTTTCGTCTCAACTATCCATAATGTAAACACCACTCCTGTTTACAACTTCATTCACATCGTACATGCATAAAAAGACATGTGATTTGATACATATAAACTTTTTATAATACATACACAACCAATACAAGCAGAAGAAAAACACTGTGGCTGGTCGTTTTTACAACACAAGCCACCACATTTACATTGTTTTGCAGTCAAATACACCCAAGTCTGTCCCTGCGGGACCTTTAACTCATCAAAACAGAAACACCTTAAGGAATTCTCCTTACTCATTGAGGTCAACATACCTCGCCCTGTTCCCGTGCCTTCCTCTAAGGACACGAACCTTCATTGTTACACACGACCAGTTCAGGTCAATTTTCTCAGGCGGTCTCATTACACGCCTGGCCGACGATTCACGTCATACTAACTCCTGTGAGGCCACGAATTTACGTGGGTTATCCTCAGGCTAGTTATCATTGTCTCTCTTGACAGGTATCCCCTCTCAACGAAACAGCAAAATTCTTTATGTTTCCCACAAAAACGATATTCGACAACATATGTCATAATCAATATTACAACTTCTGATCAATATAGTCTTCTCTGCAAAGACTCCACATACATGTGATAAAATATACACCATAACAAGTCAGTAACTTCTACTGTTCCAACACTAAGTGCCATTAAGTCGGCCAGCTCAGTGTTCACATGCTAGTTCTTATTCTGGAACTCGTGGTGACCTGTGCTTGCGGAGGCCTACAGTCTGGATGAGATATACTGCTCTGTAGATCACCTATATAACCTGTATCAAATGCCTGTAAACATGATGATTCAACAACAACAACAAAAAACCAACAAAACACAACACAAATGCACTGCATACAATGTCGAAACCCAAAACCAAAATATTTGCACGCATACTTATGATATCAGTATTTCAGTCCGTAAGTATCACACTTTGATACTGTCAGGATATGTAATCATGTTTAAACAACAAAACAACAACACAATAAAGAAAAATTCAATGCATACTATGTTGACCATACAACCCACTAAAAATGCAAGTAATACCATTAGTCAAAACCCAAACACCAAATACAAATGTCATCAACTTTCACTCCTGCTCGTGCCCCACAGATGAGCACCTGTTAATGCCCCCTTCAAAAGATACTAAACTATGACTAAGTTCTAACTTAATCAGATACTAAACTATGTAAATAAAATATGACTAAGTTGTAACTTAAAAAGATACTAAACTATGTCTGAGTCAAGTCAAAAACCGAATCGCCCACCTGTCGAATTACGTCATGCTGTAACCTTACTAGTCCAGGTGCAGTCCTTGTTAAAGTTGCATAGCCCCGTTAACTGCTGGCGTCTTTGTCACGAGGAATCAAAACCGAGTGTTGTGATCTAACTAATTTACCGCTGTTTCCCCAAATTCCCCGCATCAAAGCCACCTGGGCAGATTTTGACCGAAACATCACGTCCACGTGTTACCCTGCGTCGCGTAATCATTACCTGGCGCATCCAGCTATCATGCGTCTCTTCTCCGTTTCTCTGGTCAGAAATGTCCTTGTGATCTCGTCAGTCTAGCTTCAGACTGACCGTCCGTTGTACGCTCATTGTCTGGCGTGTACTTGAGATAACGAATTCAAAGGAATTTTTAACATCTGGTCATTCCTCAACCTCTACCCTACCCCCTAATTATCCAAATCTCCGTTTCCCAAGGATAACGGTAGATGAAACAAATTGTATGCAAATGCACACATTAACTGGACCTTCATATGATAGGCCTTCATCTGTACTATCATGTGTGTAAGTACTCCACCACTTTACCTAATTCCATTTCTGAATTCCATGTTTTTGGCTAGCGTCAGTAAACATTGTATCAACCGTTCCTTATCACTACTGCTTATTTTAACCAGACTATGCCCTGTCCCATCAGCTGTCTCTGATTGCTGCGCGATTTCCTCCTGTAAAACGCCCATCGTCTGGTCTGTTTGTTTCACGGTTGTTTGGTTCGTATCCACCGGTTCTCTTGTAGTGTTACGTACACTTACATCGTCCGCTACTTCAGCCTTCCGTCCATCTGTATTCACTATTTGTGGGAAAGACCTTTCACACTGTTCGTTTGACTGTTGGCTTATCTCGAACTGAGATCTTTTCATCTTTGCTTCGATGACTGGTTCGCTGTCCTGGCTGTGGTTAACCTGTCTTTCCCTTTTCTTCGTTTTCCTTAGAAACTCTGTTCCTCCTTTGTTGGCTGCACGAGTATTCTTACCCGGTGCGTCCGTTTCACATTCCAACTGTGCGTCATTCCCACTTCCTTCCTCGGTGGCCGAAGGGTTGTCCCTTCTTTCGGTCTGTTCAATAACTTCTCCCGCATGGCTAGGCCCTGCCACCATTCCTCCTCCTCTCCTTTCCTCTTTATCTGACGAATCTCCGACTATTTCCTTGTTCGATTCTTCGTCGACTTAAACTAATGTTCTACCAGGCTTGACCACAAGTTCCTGGTAAACTTGGCCCCTTTCAGCACGCCCGACCATGTTAATCGACGTAATACCCTCTTCCTGAATTCTCGGCCTACGTTGTCCAATGATGGCACATTTTATCTGGACCTCTGAGCAAACGTTTGTATCGTTTGCATTGCGTAACCTGCCCTCCGTCCCTAACTTTTCTGGATACACAAAACCTGTATCTCTTTCTTTCTGTCCATCCGCCTCGTGCTCAAAGTCTCTTTGATAGCTCCTGTCCTGCCTCTCCATCTGTAACCGTGCAAAAGGCCTCTTGTGGGCTAAGAATCTGCCCGATTCAAACTTCTGCCCAACCATTCCTCCTCCTCTCATTTGACTTGGCCTCTGCACCTGGGTCAAACTCCTACCCTTTTCGCCACTCTGTCCCCTACCAAAATATTGGACCGTGATTACTTCTGTGATTTCTTGATTTCTTCTCTCCTTCCTATCTGGTTTGAAAGCCCTGTTTTCAAACTATTGCAACAGCTGTCGCAGCTTCCATTGGAGGTCTTTTTTCTGTCTTTCCAGCCGAATAACTCTTCCTGTTAGTTCTCTTAGCTGGTTTTGAAGTTGACTTTTGTCCTCCCACTTATCGCTGACTGTAGCTAGTGCCATGAAAGGCTTGTTTTTGACAACAGTCCTCTTCTCCAGACAACGTTCGTATTCCGAATTATATTTGGGCATCCTATAGACAAATGTCCAAAAGCTAGACAATGATAACATTGTTTAACATTGTTTAACCTCGACATATTGAATAAACCCGTCTGGCCCACCAAAAAAAATTGATAAGACTGTCAAGTACGCACAAAGTCTTGTCAATAATACAACAATGGGTGGAAGAAAAATGTCACACTTACCAGTCAGATGATTGGAAAAGCTGTCTATGGTAACTAACACCCTAACCACTAGCTACTCCTCTATTCCTAACTACACACACAAGTTATATATAACTGCGACACTTGTGTTAAACATGCAAATCAAGATCTATAGTTACACACGCACTATATTTATAAATCTACTACGACTATCCTGGTCACGGCACCAAAATAATAATAATGTGTAGCAGACCCTCTGCTAGCCGTGATCTAACTTAGAACATTCTCACACTCATCCACATCATCATGACCATACTCAGTAAATGACATATCACACAGCAGGTGGCATATTTATTATATCATACTCATATCATAGAATGAGTAGAGAAATTACAAACACAATATAATACATATCTTAACTAAACATTCTACTAAAACGGGAATTGTAAGCATTAGCTATTGATGGAATTCCCAACTATCTAAAAAACCCAGTTCTATTGCCTTGCAATTACATCACACACACATCGCCTTAACTGCGTCTTCAACACACCTTATCAAATACTCTTCCTCACTGAAATCCCCTCAGGCGGGCGATCTCGACATACCTCGTTCACAATGTGTCCTTGCTTACAAACACACGTTCATATTATCTATTAATGCAAAACTCACACACCTATTTGAGCGATCCTGTTCTATCATTAAACATTCGTCCAACAGTCTATCAATCGCTCCTCTATCTAAGTCGGTGAGTTAAACATACTATCTACATTCAGTCTCACTCTCCTCCATACAGCCTCTCTCTCTCCAGACTCCCGAGCTAAACTTTGTCTTGAGTTATATATCCTCAAGCAAGGCCAGAGCTTGACCAATCGATCTCAGGTATGGTCATCTTCAATCCCAATTGGAACGAAACACTTTGCACACCTGTCACTCATTCTCTCGCAGCAAGCCCCGCTGCCAATTTCGTCTGTCAATCAATCTCCCCCTACCAAAATCGGAAGGCCAGTGGTCAGTTTCTACCTGTCCACATTCCTTAACTCAACTCTGTTCTTCTTTGCTGAGACGGTGAGTGACCTTGACATGCATTCAGGTAGCTTTAAGCTTTAACATGTTCAGGCATCCTAAACTCCCCTTGCTCCGGCGGGAACTGTTACACTATTTTGTTTCCTCACTCTCTCGTCTCGAACTGCCCGACCCCAGAGGCAAGTCAAGGACAAAACGACTAGGGGGCGAGTACGAGATGCAGGAGATCTCCCATCAAGCCACCGTGAAAAAGACGGTGAAGTCTGGAGTCGAGCCCACACCACCTGTACACGAGTCCGACGGCTTAACCACTTCACAACGGAATCCCCTTTCTACTTACTACTACAATTATAATTATATGTACACTTACTACTACTATTATAATTATATGTACACTTACTACTACTATCATAATTATATGTACACTTACTACTACTATCATAATTATATGTACACTTACTACTACTATTAAAATTATATGTACACTTACTACTACTATCATAATTATATGTACACTTACTACTACTATCATAATTATATGTACACTTACTACTACTATTAAAATTATATGTACACTTACTACTACTATTATAATTATATGTACACTTACTACTACTATCATAATTATATGTACACTTACTACTACTATTAAAATTATATGTACACTTACTACTACTATCATAATTATATGTACACTTATTACTACTATTAAAATTATATGTACACTTACTACTACTATCATAATTATATGTACACTTACTACTACTATCATAATTATATGTACACTTACTACTACTATCATAATTATATGTACACTTAATACTACTATTAAAATTATATGTACACTTACTACTACTATTATAATTAAATGTACACTTACTACTACTATTAAAATTATATGTACACTTACTACTCCTATTATAATTAAATGTACACTTACTACTACTATTATAATTATCTGTACACTTACTACTACTATTATAATTATATGTACACTTACTACTACTATTATAATTATCCCTTACACACTTACAAATTGTCAATAACCACATCTACAGATATGCTTACAGCTTTCAATTTTCACAAAAGGGAACTTCTGACAGAAAATAAATTGCTCGCACGTCTAGATTACTGAGATATGCATAAATTGATAGCAGTACAGACTGCACAATGCACACACATATCAGAGAGGACCTCAGACTCCAGAACACATTCTGCAAATATTTTCCCCTGTACCAAAGCTTTCGTGAGAAGAACTGGCCCGAGGAAGTAAACATACAAGATAAACTGTGGGGAACCATTGAGGACCTGCGACTGACGTGTCAATTCATGAAGACGGCCCATCTGGTGGCATAAAACGAGCATACGAAACCGAAAGCAAGGCAGAAGACATTACTGAGATGAAATGAGCAACAATGTTTTAATTTGCAAGCCAGTTTGAAGAATATAGATAAATGACTTTCCGAGCCCTTAACAGCAGTGACTTCGTATACAATTAACATGACATTATAAATTGACCTGCCAACAAAACTTGACACTTCCTTGTTCCTAGGGAATGGCCACTATCCAGTGAACCTGTCTTTTTATTATCTCACACGTTGTTAATTGAAATAGATTTTGACATTTTGGTTTTGGGTACATTTTTATAGCGAAGTCCTCATATAAGTCTTGTGTAGTAAGTGTCTCAGTTGTTTTTAAGGCCTCGGTAATGACCCTCTCAAAGTGCCGTTTATAAATGCATTGTCGAAGTACATGTTTAGAGGTGCGGGTATATTAGCATAGTGGTAGAGCAATCGATTATCCTGAATTATATACGGGGTTCAATTCCCGATTGTTGAACGCTCAAGTCGACCCGATTGTAATTGGGTACCTGGTTTGTTTTTAAGAAAGAAACTGCTGCAATGATCGAAGCTAGCAACGGCCCTATAACCAATAAGCTGAGGCCTCCTACAATTAACTCGAACACCTCATCCGCAACAGCCCTATGAAACTGCGGCTAAATACCTATACTAACTTGTACCTACCTACACCAATCTATACCTACCTATACCCATCTACACCTACCTATTCCCACTTACACACACCTGTACCAAACTATACTCACCTATACCCACCTATACCCACCTATTTCCACCTATATCTACCTATACCCAGCTATACCCACCTATGCTCACCTATACCCACCTATATCTGCCTATACCTACCTTTACCAACCTATACTCACCTATACCCACCTATATGTACCTATACCTACCTTTACCAACCTATACTCACCTATACCCACCTATATGTACCTAAACCGACTTTTACCTACCTATACTAACCTATACTCACCTTTATTCACCTATACCTACCTATACCAACCTATACTCACCTATACCTACCTATACCAAACTATACTCACCTATACCTACCTATACCAACCAATACTAACCTATATCCATCTATACCCACCTTTGCCTACATTTAAGTTAAAAAAAAAAAAAAAAAAGGAAAACTTTAACATGACCCCCGCGTGTTAAATCATATAATTGTTCTCACAACTCAGATGGTTTCTACTTCAGTTACATTGACATCTTCCTACCAGAAATACTGTAACCTCTATCCCGAGTATCTAGATCAAACTTGTATTATTATCCTGGCCAGTCCTGACTCAGTTACAGTTAACAAAGATGTCCTCATAGTATCCAATATATTATAACGAATAATATCAGATATATCGGTATTCCATTTAGCGATTGATTCCACGACCAATGCACAATAGAGATGACGTCTAATATCTTCATTAAAACATATCGAATTCGCAGTCTACGGGGAAAACATGGCGGGGTCCACATGACAGCGGATTGTAAATTGAAATATTTATTTCCAGGCCCATTTTGGACTTTTACATGAAACTGCATAGTTATATAATACATTTTATAATGTTTTATTTATATTTTACATAACATTATATTTGAAGATTTCCCAGTGCATCCATTAATAGAGATCCTTACATGACAGGCAATGACCCGTATATTTCTCGACAGTTCGCAGACTAATTGTTTTCATAACATGCTTCTGCTCGTTATTTGAAACTCTAAATACACAAATTTAAATAAATTATGAATGCATGCACCTCCAATTTAGTATAAAAATATTAGATTAATTAGTAGACTCGTCCATCAATGATGACGGTGATTTGTTTAAAAATTCAGCAAAACTAAATGAGGAAAAAAACACACAAAAAGTCGAATTGCTGCTTTCTCATGTCTCGTTTGATCGTTTTTATTGACGAGATTGTCTATTAACTTAGCTTAACTTAACTTAACTTAACTTAATGTCTTTATACTGGCTTAGAAGACCCTGCAGAGTATGTATACAGCCAGTTACATTTACATCACCTAGCTCTAAAAGCTATGCGTGTCCAGTTTATTCTTCAATGCATTAACTGTCCCTGCCTCCACTACCTCCCCTGGCAATGAATTCCAAGCAGACACCACTCTCTGACTAAAAAAATATTTCCTAATATCTAATCTGGACCTCTCTTTAGTCAGCTTGTAGCTATGCCCTCGTTTTATTGTGGGTGGCTGTATTTTAAAAAAAAACTTTGTATGGTCTAGTTCATCCATTCCTCTGATCATCTTATTAACCTGTATTAAGTCACCACGAATTCTTCTCTCTTCTAGACATTGTAGGCCGGTTTTTCTGAGCTTTTCCTCATAACTGTAATTCTGGAATCATACTATCAGCTTTGTCGCTCTTTTTTGTATTCTTTCCAGCATGTTTATGTCCCCTCTATGATAAGGACTCCACACCTGTACACAGTACTCCAATCTAGGTCTAACTAAAGCTTTATACAGCTTGACTATCACATCTTTGCTCCTATGTTTAATATTTAATTTTATCATACCTAACATTGCATTTGCCTTTTTCACTGCTGCATTAACTTGCTCACTCACCTTTCCGTTATGATCTATTATAACCCCTAGGTCCCTTTCCTTATCTATCTTTCTAATATTTTTCTCTCCCCTTCTGTAATTATGTTCCAAATTGGATCTACCCATGTGGATGACTGTACATTTATCTACATTAAACTCCATTTGCCAGCTTACAGACCATTCTCGAATTTTATCTAAATCCGACCTCAATATATCCACTTCTGCTTTAGATGAGACACTACTGCATAGTTTTGTGTCATCAGCAGATTTTGCAATCATGGATCCCATATGAATGTCCAAATCATTTATATATATCAAGAACAAAATTGGTCTCAAAACCGAGCCCTATGGCACACCACTTTTCACTTCCCACCACACAGAGTACTCCTTATTTATACCCACCCTCTGCCTTCTTCCCGTTAACCAATTTTCCATCCATTTGGCAACTTCCCCACCTATTCTATGTGATTTTAACTTTCGAAATAATCTTTGATGAGGTACTCTATCAAAGGCCTTTGCAAAATCCAGATAAATAACATCCACTGACTCCCCTTTATTTTTCATTTTAGTAACCTCCTCCGTGAATTCTAATAGATGTGTTAAGCATGATTTTCCTCTAGTAAACCCATGCTGACTATTTCTAATTAGATTAAATTTGTCTAAATGCATGACAATGTTTTCTTTGATTATTGACTCTAACAATTTAAAAACTATGCTCGTTAAACCCACTAGTCTATAATTCGCTGGATCTTATCTTTTGCCTTTTTTGAATAAGGGGATCACTCCTGCATCTTTCCAATCCCGTGGAACAATCCCTTTTGTAAGTGATTGAGAACATAATATAGCTAATGGTTTTGCTAGTTGGTCTCTAATTTCATACAGCAATTTTGGATGAATACCATCTTGACCTGGACATTTATTCACTTTCAACCCCTCCAATTTTTTAAAAACCATTTCCTCTGTAATACAGATTGATCTTAATCCCGCTGTATCCATTTCTCTTTGAAAGATATCTAAAGACTCTGAGATCTTGGAGCAGTCCTCTTTTGTGTAGACTGTGCCAAAGTACTGATAGAGTAGATTAACTGCCTCCCTATTCTCACTTATTATTTTCAATGTACTGTCTATGAAAGGGCCTACTTTGTCTTTCGTTCTTTGTTTATTTCTAACATAAGAGAAGAAGCTTTTACTGTTATTGTCTATAACATTTGCATTTTTTTTTTGCAGTTATCTTATCATCTCGATACTTCATAACAGTCAATATAATTTTGTATGAAATATATAAATAAATATCTAATTTGAGATCATCATCATCATGTAGCATATCCTTTATAGAACGTCGCTTCCATCACAGTCTGTCCGAAAGAAATTATTTTCCTTGCCAAAACTCCAGCCTCCATCACAGCCATGCACATGCATTCCTGGATATCTTTGTGCCATCGTCTTCTTGGTCTACCCCTTCCTCTTTTGATTGGCACCATACCTTCCATCACTGTTTTTTTTAGACCGCTGTGTCTATTGATGTGACAAAAGTATTTACATTTTCTGGGCAAAATGAAATTTATAAATCAGTTCTCCTCTATGTTAAACTTTTTTCGAATATATATACTTGTCTTTTTCTCTGTCCGGATTATTCTGAGGATCTTTCTATATCATTTATACTGAAATTATTCGATTCTTTGTCTAGAAGTTTTGGTAATCGTCAATGATTTGCAGCCATATCCTGCCACAGTAAAAACACAGGCTCTCAACTTACTTTTGTCGTTTTTGTGTGTGCTCTGCCCTACTTTCTTCAGACTGTTCAGTCTTTCCATTTGCATGGCCAGTCTTCTATTAATTTTTTTTAAGCAGTGGCCATTTTGTCAATTCTGGAGCCCATATATTCAAAATGCGTGACCTGTTCTATTTATCCACCACCCACTGTAAATTTATGCTGACATTGTGTTTTGTCGGTGTTCACAATCTTTGTTTTGTTTATGTTTATAAATAGGTTTTCATCTTCACTTTGTCCATTTACTGCTGAAACTAGCTGCTCTAGCCCTTCTGTATTTCTTGATAGTATCACTGTGTCGTCTGCGTATCATAACCTTCGAATCTCGTAATGGCCAATCCTAAAATGTATCAAAACTTGTAATGTCCTTGTCTTCTCTAACATTTATCATTATACATAACGCATATATGTTATATAGATAAGGTGAGAGGATACATCCCTGTCTTACTCCCTTTTGTACCTCGAACCAATCTGTTGTTTGCACAGATACTTGGGCAGCGGCTTGTTGGTCTTGGTATAATGTTTCAATGATATGGATAATATGCACAGGAAACCCCTTGTCCTTATTGATGTTCTACAGATTTTGATATTTTACCGTATCGAAGACCCTGGTGTAATCAAGGACACACGTGTACAGGTCTACATTAAATTCTCTATAATTTTATTATCAGCATCATAGGCGTCTCAGTCTCTGTAGACCATGAGCGTGACACCCTTTAAGTTTTGTCCAGCTCTGTCTCCTGTATTTCGACACTGTCTTATATGGCTGTAAAGGTCGATTCGCGAGTGACAGTCCCTGCGACAGATCACACAACCATACTGAGGAGGCTAGCTTGCCTGGCTGTTCCTTGATCTCTTCGGTCTTTCTCTTTTCTCTGCAGCCAGAAGACCTCTACGAAGGTAAGCAGCCACTATACCCCCCCCCCCTCCCCCATACTGACTGCCGCTAGATAGCTCGATCCTGAGCTATTTCATCCCAGCCTTCGGGTGGGATGTAGTGAGACAGTTCAGTGTTTTCCCAGACTCTCTTCGTCCGGCGGGCCATGACGATACTTACCCTGCCAAGCCTACTGTTTATCTCCTTCTCTAGCGAAAGAGTGTTGCTGATGGCAGACCCCACATAAGTGAAACGATTGACGATCTACAGACTGACGTCATAAATCTTTATGGAGGGGGTAGTGGTAATGCCTGTGCACAGACCTTTGTCTTTTCCAGGCTTATGGTGAGACCAAACTACTCGCACACTTCGGCAAATCTGTGTTCCGGTCTCTGTAAGGCCTCCTCCCTATTCGTGACCAGAACTACATCATCTGCAAATTCATACGCGTCTCAGTCTTTGCAGATTATGCGTGTGGCACCCTGTGAGTAGCCTCTCAGGGCGCAAGCTTGGGCGCTAAATATGAAGACCTTGGGCTTCCCAAATTGCAGGATCTTCCTCTCGGCCTCGCTGGTGTAATCCAAAGAAATGCAAAGCATGACAATTTGGCACCAGCTCAGCTGCAGCAGCTGCCGGAATGAGTGCGCAATTTTGAAACCATCCGCCTTAGGTGCTGCCACTCCGGATTTTCTGACTGGGTTTACTCCCGTAGCCCACCGCTCTCCCGAGGTTTCCACAAAGCAAATGCTAGTTACTCGAGACATCCGATGATACTCTCATTGTTCCAAGACTAGCCTGCACTATCTGATATTTGTGGATATAAAATCAGAATTCCTCCTCTCCTAGGCGAACTGCCTGAACAGACAAATGAGCTTCGTCTACCCTGGTTTAGAGTCAGAGTTTACCTTTACTTAGATCTGCAATTAGCATCTCCCTAATGAGCACGTCCTCACCTTGGTCCTGGTGCGCAGATAAACACCGTCCACAGAATAGGAATAGCGTAGAATAGGAGCATGGAGACGAAGCTCCCAAAGAGGGTCGGTGCGAGCACACATCCCTGCTTCTCTCCACTCTTGATGGAAAAAGTGTTTGAAGAAGATCCATCGTATAGAACTGAGCCCTTCTTATCACGCTGCGCAATTTTGGAGAGCAACCGATCTTCTCGAGGAGTTCGAATAGACCCTTTCTACTAACCAAGTCGAAGGCCTTGGTGAGGTCTAGAAACTTCATAAAGAGCGGCTGGTCTTGTTCTCTGCACTTCTCCTGAATTTGCGAGAAAATCATATTCTACCTAATCTAAAGCCACACTGGGATTCTGGGTACACCCTGTGTATATTCGTATATATTCCTCATATTGAATATGTGATCTCCGATCCTCTGTCTTTCATAAAAATCTGCTTGAACTTCATGAATTTCAGATTCAAACATTTTCTCTATTCTTATTAAGATACAATTCTTGTTAACCTTTAGCACGCATTTATCAAGAATGTCTAGACTCACGCTCCATTCAAAAACGGTGTTCGGAAAAAAAAAAATTTATTTGAACGGAGACACTCCCGACAGCCATGTTTTACTGCTGAAAACGTCACCCATATATACACGATATTTTGCCGGTTAAAGTATGATATTTTCGATTACAAATGGCTTTTGAACAGTTTTAATGATGTATACGCCGTTTGGAGCAAGCCGACTTTTTGTGAAAGGCGAAGTAGGTTTTTGGGAAAGATCTTTATCGAGTAGATCTGTTTATTTTGTTTGTTTACATGAAAGAACTAAGTTTAAATTGGAAACTATCAGTTGTGTCGATATTGTAGACACAGTATCGATACATTGTTGTGGTTTCCATGGTTTTCTATCGGAGCGACTAGGCCTAGTGGTCGAGGACACAACTTTCCACGCGCCCTCATGGTGAGTCCTTTACATTGCACTTTGGTTGGGCTAGCTTCTGAGGGCGCACAAACCTAGCATAGGTACATACAGACGCACACATACATCCAAGCACTAGTTAATGCGTCCTAATATCGCCCAAAGGTCTAAGGTCTGGGGTGGAATGGGCGCGCCTCCGCCAGTAGAAACTAGTGAGGCAAACGCTTAAGAAACAAACAAATAAGAAACAAAATCTAAATTTTTTCAGAGATTTGCATAAATTTTCAACTTCATCTTTTTGTATCTCAGAAAGTAACAAACACACAACAAAAACAATAACACCCACAAGTTCTTTATTCAATTGTGTCTCTACACACAAGAAAATCATATTTATTGACAAACAAACATTAAAGTTACAAATTTTGAAAGTCGACTATCACAGCGAGATGCAAATTTTTCGTTAAAAAATATGTAGCGTGCTAATTAAATGTCATGTTAATGTTAATGTTCCATACATAACGGTCAAATGGTAGAATCCGTGTTTACATTTGGAATCATTAAAGGACCAATGGAAGCAGCTGCGCTAGTTATATGTAAATGTCAAATGTCGCAGAGACACTTCGCGTTACTAAGTTGCGTCATTATCACACAATGTTGATCATTCATGATCAATTAGTTGTGAAAGATAATTCAGTTATAATTGTAAAATCTTCAAAAGGGAGCCAACAATGAAATATTGAATTTCAAGCGCGTTGATTTGATTATTCCCTCATTATATTGCATTTGACATTTGTCAGTCACAATAGAAATATCGGTTTTTCCCGTTCCGATAAACCTAGGGTATTATGAATACATTGTACATGTATACTACCAGACACTTTGTTTTCTCCATTAGGTCACTGGAATTCCTCAGAAAGGAGTTATCTTTTCTAACGGCAAACTCTGGAAAGAGCAGAGAACAGTAAGCTTGTCCATCCTCAGATCTTTCGGGATGGGAAAGAACCTGCTTGCTGAGAAGATACAGGACGAAGTTGGTTGTTACATTAATTATCTGACAAGTCTGAAAGGAAAACCAACTGACATCCGGGTAATGACAAACATTAGCACGTCCAACATTATATGTTCCATTCTTATGGGTCATCGATTTGAATATGACGATAAGAATTTCCAGGATCTGATTCACAAGTTGGGATCAACAGTTTCTGACCAACAAATGGTCAGTTTAGTCAATTTTATCTCCTGGCTTAAAAAACTACCAGGCGATCTCTTCAAGGCCAAAATATTAACCACAAATGCTCTAGCAATTCTGGATTTATTGTCGAAATTTATTGTTGAAAAGAAACGACACGTAGAGGATTCTAACGACGTCTGTAATCTCATCGATGCCTACATTATTGAGAGAAACAGAAAAATCCAAGCTGGCATAGCTACTACACTGGATGACAAGAACTTAACTAAAGTAATGCTTGACCTGTTCTCAGCTGGGACAGAGACCACCAGCACAACAATCTACTGGTGTATTATATACATGCTCAACCACCCGGAAGTACAAAACAAGGTGTACCGAGAGATTAAAGATACGATAGGGACAGATCGAGCACCAACCATGCAAGATAAGTCTCAGCTGACCTATCTTAACGCTGTCATCATGGAAACGCAAAGACGTGGCAGTATTGTGCCCATGTCGGTCACCCATATGTGCTCTGAGGAGGTAACTCTGAGAGGTTATACTCTTCCGAAAGGAACGTACATCATTCCAAGCCTGGACTCGGTCCTGTTTGATAAGAGCACGTGGGGAGATGACGCCATGACCTTCAGACCTGAACGATTCATCGATGAGACCGGTAAACTGAAGGTCCCCGAACAGTTTATACCGTTCAGCATTGGACGTCGTGTCTGTTTGGGCGAGGCTATAGCTAAGATGGAGCTCTTTCTGTTCCTCTCCTCTATGTTCCAGAAGTTTCAGTTCCTACCACCAACTCCCGACTCTGTTCCTCCTTTAAACTATCACTGTGGCAGTGTTATATCGCCCAAGCCGTACGAGGTGAGAATGGTAGAGAGAAAATAATTATCTAACAAAGGTTGACATGATTTTTAGGTGACCAGTATCATTTGGTCCCAATCTTAAGACGTGACATTTAGGTGACTAGTATTGTTACGTCCCAAGCTGAAAACGTGAAATTTAGTTGACTAGCATCATTTCGTCCTAATCTTAGGACTTGACATTTAAGTGACCAGTATCATTACGTCCAAATCTTAAGACATAACTTTTCAGTAACCAGCAACTTCACGTCACCAGCTGAGATAATGAGTTATAGGTGACCAGTGTAAGTTAGTGAAAACAAAATTTCTGTTTTCGATGATTCGGAATAAATAATAAATGTTCTTGCAAGATGTGTACTACGTAACCAGACACGACTAAACATTAACAACAATAATCGGATTCGTTAATTCACAGTTCCTTTCAGTTGTTAGTGACGTTTTGTTCATTCCGGAACACATGCACATGCACACAAACTCTCTCTTACTCTTTTTCTCTCTCTCTCCTTCTCTCTCTCTCTTATACGCGTGAGCTCTCTCTCTCTCTCTCTCTCTCTCTCTCACACACACACAGCAATATGTCCAAATACACACCTGCCCCACTCAGCTCACTGCATGTTGAGTACATCACATCCAAGATACAGTTACTTCAGTTAGCAAAGGGCAGCATAAGGTTGGGAATATACAACGCAAGTAGAATACACAACAGTTAAATGTAAGAAGCCTGCACTTTATACAGGTAAATCTAAACACCAAACATTATATTAGACCCTGCACTTTGTACAGGTAAATCCAGACACCAAACATTATATTAGAGCCTGCACTTTGTACAAGTAAATCTAGACACCAAACATTAAATTAGAGCCTTCACTTTATACAAATACATCTAGACACCAAACATTATATTAGAGCCTGCACTTTATACAGGTAAATCTAGACACCAAACTTTATCTTAGAGCCTTCACTTTGTACAAGTAAATCTAGACACCAAACTTTATATTAGAGCCTGCACCTTATACAGGTAAATCTAGACACCAAACATTATATTAGAGCCTGCACTTTGTACAGGTAAATCTAGACACCAAACATTATATTAGAGCCTGCACTTTGTTCAGGTAAATCTAGACACCAAACATTATATTAGAGCCTGCACTTTATACAGGTAAATCTAGACACCAAACATTATATTAGAGCCTTCACTTTGTACAAGTAAATCTATACACCAAACTTTATATTAGAGCCTTCACTTTGTGCAGGTAAATCTAGACAACTGTCATCTCACCCCCCCCCCCCTCTCTCTCTCTCTCTCTCTCTCTCTCTCTCTCTCTCTCTCTCACACACTTTCTCTGTTTGTCAAGGAAGAACCCTTGAAATAATGCAAATGTCTCCAAAAAGTCGTATTTAAAAACTACATCTGCATCTCGATGGGCAATCACTAGATCGGCCATATTCATGTGTTGCTTGTGCTGTTCGTCCATTGCAATCTATGAGGACCACTTAGTCAATATTTCCTGTTCGCATGAGTTCCAAGATGACTAAATAAGCCAAAACTGAGCACATAATTGTCTGCCACACTTAGTTAAAGGAAATAGAACACGCTCGTCCAACGAGGTTGAGGAAGGATTGCTGTGAGCTGACTTTCGGAGCGGTCATCTCTGGATAGCCTCCATTCGTTTTGCTACTTCGTGTCTTTCAACATGCTCCGCAAAAGCCCTGCGCGAGTCTGCGCTATTGGCGGCGAGTCTTTCCTATTCATCATGGTTCCATCATCATGTAGTTTATCCTTTGCAGATAGTCTCTCTCATCACAACTGATGTGTAAGACACTCGATAGTTAATCAATTCTCCAGTCTCTGTCACTGTCATCGGAGGATCTTTGATGTCGTTTATCAATTTTCTCTTCCCCCTGCCTCATCTCTCAGGTACAATACGTTCTAGTATCGTTTATCCAAACGATCGATAAATTATTTAAATATTGTCAATGTATTAATCGAAACCATTGATAATTTCAAGGATTTAATGTAATGATAGAAACATCATAACAATATGTATGCAATGTTGAACTGTTGTGGTATTGGCAATAATAGGTCACATTATTATCTATTGAAAATGCATGTATGTCCTATTAATTGGGCACTGCAAGATGGGTCCTAAGAACATGCATTTTTCCTGTGGGAACCTATGGATGATTACAAAAGCAATAAGAACACAGTGCCACAGAAGAGTCCTCAAAATCCCGTCCACAAAGAAAGAAAGAAACAAATCCATCCGGCAAGACTTGAATGTAGAGAAGAATATATTCATAAATGACGTAATGATCCGAAAACTGAGGTTTTCTGGACACGTCAAACGAAACAACGGGCTGGAGAGAGTGGTTATGGAAGGCATGGTCAATGAAAAAAGAGACAGGGGTCGATCGAGAAGATGATAGACTCATGACAACAAGGAAACGTTGGATTTGACCTTGGAGCAAGCAGGAAGACTGGCGAATGATATATTTTTTTACAGACAGGCTATCACAAGAGTAACGTTCTGCAAAAGACATGCTACATGATAATGATGATAATGACTTAGATGGTGGCTCGATCTGAGAACAACAACGTTTTAAGATGGACAATGCATTTGTCGTTCTAGCTCGGGATCTTTGTAGAGCTTTTGTGGAACCTCTGAAGACCATTTGCAGAGCCTTTAGTGACTTTTTTCGGAACAACTATAGACCTTTGCAGAACCCTTACAGATCGTTCAAGGAAGCTTCTAGAGACATGTCGTGGACTTCTGGGACCGAGACACATTACCCCACTAGGTCTCATCATATCCTCAAATATATGTCAAATAATCACATTTATTCTCTCTCGAGCAGCGCATGAGCTGCAGCGGTCAGCGACCCATAGCTGACTGCTAGCGTCAGGGTCAGTGAACCAGAGCTGCCAAGACCCTGCTACACCTCCACGCGGTAATCCTAGATAACAGGCTGCAGCAGGGCAGACTGGCTAAGGAGAATGGATCGAAGATGGAATGCTAACCCGGTACTCAAAACATGCTTGCTGAAGTCGGATGTGTTGGACCGAAAGGTGCACATACCGCAGTAAAGCTGTAAACTATGACACAACGCATTCCGTTCTCTGGACTACATTCTGCTACTAAACCTGTAGCACTCCAATGTCCGATCCCTTTGGACCAGCTCGGCCTACAAAAACGGTGTGCGGAAAAAATTTTTTTTTTTTTGAACGGAGTCACTCCTGACAGCCATTTTTTACTGCTGACTACGCCCTCCATATATACACGATATTTTGCCGGTTAAAGTATCGTATGTGCGATTACAAATGGCCTTTGAACAGTTTTAATTTTGTATACGCCGTTTGGAGCAACCCGACTTTTTGCGAAAGGGGAAGTAGGTTGTTGAGAAAGATTTTTATCGCGTAGATCTGTTTATTTTGTTTGTTTAAATGAAAGAACTACGTTTGAATTGGAAACTAACAGTTGTGGCGATATTGTAAACACAGTATCGATACGTTGTTGTGGTTTCCATGGTTTTCTATCGAAGCGACTAGGCCTAGTGGTCGAGTCCAAACTTTTTCCGAGATTTTCATAAATTTTCAACTTCATCTTTTTAAATCTCAAAAACTAACAAACATACAACAAAAACAATAACACCCACATGTTCGTTATGCTATTGTGTATCTACACGCCAGAAAATCATATTTATTGACAAACAAATATAAAAGTTACAAATTTTGAAAGACGACTACCACGGCGACTAATTAAGAAAATTAATTAGGTCAAATTTTTTTCAAAAATATATTGGTAGCGGGAGATTCTTTTAGCATTGCTGATTGCGTTCGACTGGCTTGTCACCTTTGTGCGCATGCGCTGAATGACATATTCCGAATGAATGAGCAGAGACAGTGATCCTCATCACACATGATAGTGGGAACAACCAGATATTCACATTTAACCATCTCTTTCCTTGCCCATTATAGTACAAACATATCCTTCATCTGTTTATCAGCATTTAGCCTCTACATAAACGGAAGTATTGATCAATCAGAGTACATTTGTACAATTCTAAAACATTCCCAATTTTTGAATTAATCGTTTTAAACAAACTTTATTGTACGAAATAAAACAAAACAATAATCCCAAATGTACAATTTGTCTTAGTAGTATTTGTTTGTTGTGGTATTATTGTTTTTATGATTCTATCGTCATAAATGTGTTCTGTAGAGTTTTCTAAGCCAGTATAAAGAAGTTAAGTTAAGTTAAGTTAAGTTAAAACCACGTGCACTCTTTCTGTAGCTGCAGAAAGCAACTCTAGAGATCCTATGATGAAACTTGGCGAGTTATGGAAAGCCAATGTGCACATATTTAGATTTCCAGACAATAACCAACTGAAGTGCCACAAGCTACATCTACATCTTCTCATAAATTTGTTTTAAAAATTAGGAGATAAAAACAAAAACAACAACAGCCAAGAAATGATGTGTTATGTACTTCAAGATTTGTCATTCGGGCAACAAATTGTTCATGTAAGTCATAGACTATATCTACATGTTCGTTCAACAATTTAATTTAAGCTTTTCCCAAAGAATTAAGAGTGGATAAAAAAACCGAGTTGAATTCATGGTGGCTAAATGTGCCAAGTGACAGTCAGCTGATTCGGCCATAAAATGAAACTGATTGAACAACTTGACACAGTCACACATCATCCTCACTGAACAACTTGACACAGTCACACATCATCCTCACTGAACAATTTGACACAGTCACACATCAGCCTCATTGAACAACGTGACACAGTCACACATCAGCCTTACTGAACAACGTGACACAGTCACACATCAGCCTCACTGAACAACTTGACACAGTCACACATCAGCCTCATTGAACAACGTGGCACAGTCACACATCAGCCTCATTGAACAACGTGACACAGTCACACATCAGCCTTACTGAACAACTTGACACAGTCACACATCAGCCTCACTGAACAACTTGACACAGTCACACATCATCCTCACTGAACAACATGACACAGTCGAACATCAGCCTCACTGAACAACTTGATACAGTCACAAATCACAACATCCTTATTGAACAACTTGACACAGTCGAACATCAGCCTCACTGAACAACATGACACAGCCACACATCATCCTCATTGAACAACTTGACACAGTCGCACATCAGCCTCACTGAACAACTTGACACAGTCGCACATCAGCCTCATTGAACAACGTGACACAGTCCCACATCAGGCTTACTGAACAACGTGACACAGTCACACATCAGCCTCACTGAACAATTTTACACAGTCAACATCAGCCTCATTGAACAACGTGACACAGTCACACATCAGCCTTACTGAACAACTTGACACAGTCACACATCAGCCTTATTGAACAACTTGACACAGTCACACATCAACCTCACTGAACAACTTGATACAGTCACACATCAGCCTCACTGAACAACTTGATACAGTCACAAATCACAACATCCTTACTGAACAACTTGACACAGTCACATATCAGCCTCACTGAACAACGTAACACAGTCACACATCAACCTCACTGAACAACTTGATACAGTCAAACATCAGCCTCACTGAACAACTTGACACAGTCACATAACAGCCTCACTGAACAACTTGATACAGTCAAACATCAGCCCCACTGAACAACTTGATACAGTCACAAATCACAACATCCTTATTGAACAACTTGACACAGTCGAACATCAGCCTCACTGAACAACATGACACAGCCACACATCAGCCTCACTGAACAACTTGACACAGCCACACATCAACCTAATTGAACAACATGACACAGTCACATATATCTGGCATCACCATATTTTTACACTAGAGTTTCAAATTCAATAGATTCTTGCGATCAACTAGGTCATGTGAACAAGTAGGTCATGTGATCAACTAATTCATCTGAGGAAGTAGTTTGTCTGATCAAGTATGTCATCTGATCAAATAGGTCATCTGATCAGGTAGGTCATCTGATCAAGTAGAGCATCTGATCAAGTAGGTCATCTGATAAAGTAGTTCATCTGGCAAGAAAGTCATCTGGTCAACTAGTTCATTTGATCAACTCGTTCATCTGATCAAGTAGATCATCTGACAGTGTAAGTCATTTCATTAAGAAGGTCATGTGATAAACTAGTTCATCTCATCAAGTAGGTCATCTGATCAAGTAGGTCATCTGAACAAGTAGGTCATCTAATCAAGTAGTTCAACTGATTAAGGCCATCTGGTCAACTAATTTATATGATCATGTAGGTCATCTGGTAAACTTGTTATTCTGATCAAGTAGATCTTATGGTCATCTAGTTCATCTGATCAAGTATGTCATCTGATCAACTAGTTCATTTGATAAAGTAGTTCATATGGCAAGAAAGTCCTCTGGTCAACTAGTTCATCTGATTAAGTTGGTTATCTGGTCAGCTAGTTCATCTGATCAAGTAGGAAATCTTGTCAACTAATTCATCTAATCAATTAGGTCATCTGGTCAATTAGTTCACCTGGTCAAGTAGGTCATCTGATCTACTAGCTCATCTGATCACATAGGCCATCTTGTCAACTAGTTGATCTTATCAATTAGGTCATCTGGTCAACTAGTTCATCTGATCTACTAGTTCATCTGATCAAGTAGGCCATCTTGTCAACTAGTTCATCTAATCAATTAGGTTATCTTGTCAACTAGTTCATCTAATCAATTAGGTCATCTGATCAACTAGTTCATCTGATCAAGTAGGTTATCTTGTCAACTAGTTCATCTAATCAATTAGGTCATCTGATCAACTAGTTCATGTGATCAAGTAGGTCATCTGACCAACTAGTTCATCTGATCAAGTAGGCCATCTTGTCAACTAGTTCATCTAATCAATTAGGTCATCTGGTCAACTAGTTCATCTGCTCAAGTAGGT
The DNA here is from genome assembly GCA_036924085.1 of Ariolimax columbianus. Lineage (NCBI taxonomy): Eukaryota > Metazoa > Mollusca > Gastropoda > Stylommatophora > Arionidae > Ariolimax > Ariolimax columbianus. The sequence continues at coordinate 99,441,549 of JAVGWX010000007.1, read as the reverse complement.
CATCTGATCAACTAGTTCATCTGATCACATAGGCAATCTTGTCAACTAGTTCATCTTATCAATTAGGTCATCTGGTCAACTAGTTCATCTAATCTACTAGTTCATCTTGTCAACTAGTTCATTTGGTCAACTAGTTCATTTGGTCAACTAGTTCATCTGATCAACTAGGTCATCTGAACAACTAAGTCGACAAAAATATGAGGTTACAGATAAGTTTGAATAGCATAAATTGTCGAACTACTCTACAATTCACTCACTCAGTCACCTAACTTCAGCATGATAAACCTACTCTACAATTCACTCACTCAGTCACCTAACTTCAGCAGAAAAGACCCACTCCACAATTCACTCACTCAGTCACCTAACTTCAGCATGATATACCTACTCCACAATTCATTCACTGAGCGACCCATTGCTGACTGCTAGTAACAGGGCCAGCAAACCAGAGCTGCCAAGACCCTTCTACACCTCCACGCGGTGATCCTGGATAACAGACTGCAACACAGCAGACTGGCTAAGGAGAAGGGATCGAAGAGGGAATGCTAACCTGGTACTCAAAAAATGCTTGCTGAAGTCGGATGTGTTGGACAGAAAGGTGAAAATATTGCAGTCGAGCTGTAAACTACGACACAAAGCATTCCGTTCTCTGGACTACATTCTGCTACTTAAGCCCTTTCAGGGTTTGGTAGTGGGAGATTGAGAACGAACGAAGCCAAGCCAAGTAGGGTAAAACAAACTATACATACTGCTTTCATGGTTCCCAAACTACTGGGTGCTATGATGGGGTGACACTTGGTAGAATCTGATACATTCTGACTCTCTATTAAAAAAAACCACTATCATCACCATGTGTGTTCTCGTTGCTGAGATCCCCAGGAGAATATTTGGGTTTAGAAGCAAAGGCTGCTACATGCATCACGTACTGTACACTCTAGAATATTTATTGTACCACTGATAGAAAAAGAAAAACCAACCATTTATGACCGAGGTTTTGAACGTATGTCCTTGTGATTAGAAGATCGACATCCCAAAGCTTGGCCAGCTCATATCACTGTATCTTATCTTGGACAAATGTATGTTAACATTCTTCACCCGTTGTATCTCAGTGTAAAGTATGTTTCACTGATGCATATACTACTTAGCATACATTGAAGTGACACATTAGCCCAGACCTTCATGCGCGTCCAGAGCTATGCTCGAGTTTCCTGAAGTGCCTGAAATAATTTGAGCTGTTTGTTTTGTTAAGTTCTTCTCTGACGTAATATCATGTTTTTGAGCTGTTTGTTTTGTTAAGTTCTTCTCTGACGTAATATCATGTTTTTGAGCTGTTTGTTTTGTTAAGTTCTTCTCTGACGTAATATTAAGTTTTCACTGGGACCCTACTTCCGGCCTTTTCAACGATCACTCAATATGCCTACTTGTCTGAGCGGACGTACATGTTTTGTGGTGTGCGTGTGTGTTGGGGGGGGGGGGGGTGGGGGGGGGGACCTTTAAACAATAGAGCAAATGTTAAAGTGTGCTGCATTCTGGACGAGAATCTGTGAGACAAGACCAGTAACTGACTGCACGAGATAGACAAGACTAGTACCTGACTGCACGAGTGAGATAGACAAGACCAGTAACTGACTGCACGAGATAGACAAGACTAGTACCTGACTGCACGAGTGAGATAGACAAGACCAGTAACTGACTGCACGAGATAGACAAGACTAGTACCTGACTGCACGAGATAGACAAGACCAGTAACTGACTGCACGAGATAGACAAGACTAGTACCTGACTGCACGAGTGAGATAGACAAGACCAGTAACTGACTGCACGAGTTAGACAAGTAGGGTAACTGACTGCACGAGATAGACAAGACTAGTACCTGACTGCACGAGTGAGAGAGACAAGACCAGTAACTGACTGCACGAGATAGACAAGACTAGTACCTGACTGCACGAGATAGACAAGACCAGTAACTGACTGCACGAGATAGACAAGACTAGTAACTGACTGCACGAGTGAGATAGACAAGACCAGTAACTGACTGCACGAGATAGACAAGACTAGTACCTGACTGCACGAGATAGACAAGACCAGTAACTGACTGCACGAGTGAGATAGACAAGACCAGTAACTGACTGCACGAGATAGACAAGACTAGTACCTGACTGCACGAGGTAGACAAGACTAGTACCTGACTGCACGAGATAGACAAGACTAGTACCTGACTGCACGAGATAGACAAGACCAGTAACTGACTGCACGAGTGAGATAGACAAGACCAGTAACTGACTGCACGAGGTAGACAAGACTAGTACCTGACTGCACGAGATAGACAAGACCAGTAACTGACTGCACGAGTGAGATAGACAAGACCAGTAACTGACTGCACGAGATAGACAAGACTAGTACCTGACTGCACGAGGTAGACAAGACTAGTACCTGACTGCACGAGTGAGATAGACAAGACCAGTAACTGACTGCACGAGTTAGACAAGTAGGGTATGATCAATTAGTGATGTGTGCTTTATATGTGTGCTATGTTCGATTATCTGGTTGTGTGATGTTGGGGAACTTGGGCTATGATCAATCAGTGATGTGTTTAACTTTTTATCTCAATTGCTATTTGTTTCAGGCACAATAATATACTATACGTCACAAACATGCATTAAAGCTAAACAATTATTAAAGGTAAACAATTATTAAAGCTAAACAATTATTAAAGCTAAACAATTATTAAAGCTAAACAATTATTAAAGCTAAACAATTTCAATGATGGGTGTAGATTTGAAACTTTCTTTCTGTCTTTTTCTCTGTCTCTCTCTCTCTGTCTCTCTCTATGTCTCTCTCTCTGTCTCTCTATCTCGTTGATCTTTTTGTACTCCCTCTCTCTCTCTCTCTCTTTCTCTCTTTCTCTCTCTCTCTCTCTCTATGGTTCCTTCCTTTGCTGTCTTTCTTTTTACCTCCTTTTCTCTTTTTTAAATTGTCTCTCACTTTCTCTTCAAATTCTCGCACTTCCTCTCCTTCGCTCTTTTTCCTCTCTCTCTCTCTCTCGCTCTCTCTCCTCTCTCTCTCTCTATTCTGTCTTGTCCCTACCGTAGCATAGTGCTGGACCTGGACTGAAATGTCGCCGCTACGACTAGTTGGCGGTCCAGTCGATCTCGGAACATATCTACACCGTTCCCATCGACCGTCCCAGCTATACAGCACCTTCCATGCGTCGGCTGGTGCACTAATAATATCTATTGACTGCACTATCTACCATTACATCTAATTTCTACTCATAAAACTCTCACTCTTACAAACCAGCGATTCTCAGAAAATCATGAACTCAATAAATAATACAAGACACCATGTTTCACAAAAACATCATTGTCTATTCATGATGCTGAATTTAACACTCAAGTCAATACTCGCACAACTTTCAATAGTTTCGTTCAAATCTGAACAAAATTAATTATTCACAGTTTATTTGTAAATGTTCTTTATTAATAATAATAATAAAAATAGTTGTCCATTGCAAGCGAAGATGCTGAGAGCATCAGTTTTATGCTGCGAGATCTATTCTCCAATGGCTGTAGAGACCAATCCTGTCATGGTATCTAACCGCGCTCGGGGCTCTCATGTGAGGAGTCGGGCGTGGAAGCGTCAGACGAGAGGCACGTTTTCTCTGAACGTCCCCGATGGAGCTACGCTCTGCAACCTGATCATCTTGTGAGTAGTAACTGGACACAGATGGTATGTACTATATATCCAATGATTTAAATCATGGGGTTTGTGTAATCCCCCAATTGAGCCACGTAGCGCAGTGGTTAGCGAGCTGGCTTCGCATGTGAGTGGTCCTGGATTAATTCCGCAGTTGAGGCGAATATGTTTTTTTCAGATTGCAATGGCTCTCGGGTCGACCCAGCCTTAAATTGGTACCGGTCCACTCCAGGAAATAAAGGCGGCGAGGGAGAGGAGATGACTCAAATAGCCGTGCCTTTGAAATGTGTTACCGCTAACACCTCACACCCGTACGGCAGCAATGTGAGATCACTACACCTCACACTCCTACGGCAGTAATGTGAGACCGCTAACACCCCACACTCCTACGACAGAAATGTGATACCGCTAACACCTCACACCCCTAAATCAGTAATCCTTTGGGTTACGTTTTTTAAAAAAACATTTTTTTTTTTTTACTAAATGAACTAAGTTTTATATCTGTCAGTCTTCTAAGATGGGTCTTGTCTACTTTTATCTCTCTGTTCTATCACAATCTATCTATAATCAGCTGCTATGTTCTCGGATCGTTTAATATCTTCTAGATATTAGCTGTGTTGCGTTTCGTCTCATCCTCGGACTTCTCTGGCACTCACATCTATTCTTGGACTCAGTTTTCAGATCTGTTCTCAGACTCAGCTCTCAGATCTGTTCTAGGATTCATTAATAACTGCTTGACACTTCAATGTTTGCTTCTTCTACAACTGCTTTCGACAAATAATACATGTTTTCGATACACTACTAAAATTGCGTCTAGGACTGCTTCAACGCTTCTCGTTCACGTGTTACACTCAGGTCTGTTTCTTAATTAATATACTTTGATGACTGCTTCTCCTAAACTTCCTGTATACACAAGCTGTATCTATCTCGGTCGCTTTGTTCTGATTTATGTGAAAACTTCTCAGATATATTTCCTAACTCAGATGACTGTATATCAGATTGAAATATTATCTGACCGGCTACGGCTGCGCTAACGTGTCTTTAGACTCTTCCCCCCCCCATCCTCTCTCTCTCTCTCTCTCTCTCTCTCTCTCTCTCTCGCTTAATATGGACATCAGCTCTACCATCGTTTCTATAACAACTCTTCTTCTTTCTATTTAGTTGAACGAGTCTAGAGTAGCTACCTAGCACAGTAGTTGAACGAGTCTAGAGTAGCTACCTAGCACAGTAGTTGAACGAGTCTAGAGTAGCTACCTAGCACAGTAGTTGAACGAGTCTAGAGTAGCTACCTAGCACAGAGAAAAGGTCCTAGAAACAATGTATTATTTATGATACTAAACAAAATCATGAACAATATGTGTTCCATCGAGTCAGAGAGGGCAAATGGAGCCGTGTAAAAGTGGATGTTTCAGGGTCCTTGCTTTGACACGCAGATACTTTTGAGTGCCAAATGTGCAGGTTACTGCATCCATTCACCGGACAGTGTATCAAGTCCAGGTTACTGCATCCCTGCACCAGACAGTATATCAAGTCCTGGTTACTGCATTCCTGCACCGGACAGTATATCTTTTTCTTCTTCTTCTTCTTCTTCTTCTTCTTCTTCTTCTTCTTCTTCTTCTTCTTCGTACGCTGTCAGACGTCAACTTGAATTTGTTCGAAGAAAGCAGCTGTCATCCTGAGGCTGTCGACACTGCCATAGAGCTTGTCTAGTGTTGCCACTGGTGATGACCACATATGCTTTCTCTGGTCCTGGTATTGTCTGGAAAATTTGCAGCAGATGTTCAGCGGTCATTTTCCCTGTGCCACAGGTGCATTCGTCAGTGCCACCTATCTTCAGTTTATTGAATAGGTGGTACCTCAGTCTGTTGTGGCCTGTGCGGAGTCTGAAGACCACGACCTGCTCTCTTCTGTTCAGCTGGTAATATGCATCATTTTTTGTGTAGCCAGTATGTTCTGTTTCCCATTTGGCCATCTTTCTGGCCCTAATAGACCTTTTGGACTCTTCGTAGGTCACACTAGAATCTGGTTGTGGTAGTCTTGCACCTTCTTTTGCCAGTCTGTCTGCCTCCTCGTTGCCTTAGATGTTACAGTGAGATGGGACCCACTGTACCACTACTCTTTTTAGTGCGGACTGCTGGCATAGTTGACAGATTCCTGCTCTTAAATCATTAAGTTCAGTATTTTTCTGGTTTTTTAGTGCTGTAGCCACTGCCAGGGCATCTGTAAACAGGACTATCTGGTTTCCATTGCTTTCGCCTGTCAGCATTGCTTCTACTGCAGCCTTCAGTGCCGCTGCCTCCGCTCTGAAATTGCTTGAGAATTTTCCATTGGGCAGTATATCAAGTCCTGGTTACTGCCCCCCTGCACAGGTCAGTCTATCAAGTCCTGGTTACTGCATTCCTGCACCGGATAGTCTCGCAACTGCTTGTTTTCTTTATGCAGTTGACCTTGATTATGCACGATATACATTCGCCTGGTACGTCGTCTTCCATCCTGCCATACTTCACTTACTAGTCATTGCATGCTAACCCTCTAAGCAACACTGGTTAGCTACAGCCAACAAGACATTCTAACACACAATAGAACATGACCGAAACAAGACATTCTAACACACAAGAGAACATGACCGAAACAAGACATTCTAACACACAAGAGAAGGATAAATTGGGGTACTCTGGTGAGTCCTGTACTGAATCAGAACTATAGATTGGCGCTCTGCCAATATGACTTACTTTGGTGACATCATTAAAGGAATCAGTGACCTCTTCAGTAAATATTATATCTATTTGGACATCTATTGTGACATCTATTGTGGCATCTATTAGGACATCTGTTGTGGCATATATTATGACATCTATCGGGACATCTATTGTGGCATCTATTGTGACATCTATTGTGACATCTATCGGGACATCTATTGTGGCATCTATTAGGACATCTATTGTGGCATATATTGTGGCATCTATTGTGACATCTATTGTGACATCTATTGGGACATCTACTGTGACATCTATTGTGACATCTACTGTGACATCCATTGTGATATCTATTGTGACATCTATTGGGACATATATTGTGACATCTATTGTGACATCTATTGGGACATCTATTGGGACATCTATTGTGACATATATTGTGACATCTATTGTGACATCTATTGGGGCATCTATTGGGACATCTGTACTCCAGAAAAAAACATACTTTAACCGTTTCGGTCATAATTGTACAGTTAACTTGCAGGTTACAAACATGGCTCTTGTTCCTCAAACACATTAACTTGCAGGTTACAAACATGGCTCTTGTTCCTCAAACACATTAACTTGCAAGTTACAAACATGGCTGTTGTTCCTCAAACACATTAACTTCAAAAAACAGTTAGACATCTATATGGTGTGTCATAATTCTGACCGTTTTAATGCATTCTATACTTTTTTTAAACAATGTTTTTTTTCTAACTTCAAATCGCACGATCTTTGTCTGTTCTCTTCTTTGCTCTTTCCCATTCCCTCACTCTGTCTCTATCTCTCACTCCTTCCTGTTCTTTCTCCCACTTTCTTGCAATCCCACAGTGGCAGATCTATTATATCATGATCACATGGAGCAGTTTATCATTAAGTGATTGAGTCGCCTTATTTGTTTACTGTCCTGCCACGAGAACTAGTTTAATGTGATAGAGCTAGGATTCCTTTCTGACTATGTGTTAACTCTAAAACATTGCAATCATGACGTTTCGACTTCTACATAGTAAATACTCTTAAATAGTTTGTGAAGAATACAATAAAATATTCATTTATTACAAATCTATAGTTTACAACATGGTTAATAACTCAATATTTCTGTCTCAGAAAATGTTAACATGAGCTTGAATGGAATCTATGGAACTATACACCCATTTCGGTAGTCTAACCTAATATCTATGACAAAATATGCAAATATTATTCTCTACTGATAAAATACTATCTACTATGTAGTCACGCGTACCCTCTAGCAGCTGGTGATATAGTCGATCTCTGGGAAACACCGGTACTGTGCTGTGCGATAATAGTTTTTTGCAATTATTGTAGGGTTGCTCTCTGCTCTGAGGATTCATGTTACAACTTTATATCGACCAGGGGGCTATGGCCGACTCCTCTGATTCAGATAACGTTTCGATGTAACCTGACATTAGCAGACAGCGAGTCAATATGTGGGACTGCTCTTTTAGGTGTCCCCTTTGCACCTCTTTAGTACGTTCAAATATGAACCGGTTCTCTCACTCTCAGCAGATCATCAGAACAGATGTCGGTGAAAACTACTGGTATGCTTCTCCCGAACTGACTCGCGCGTACGATCGGTTTCCTCTCACTCATAACTAGAGATGATAACTGTGAAGACTACATATATGCTTGTCCCGAAGTCAACTCTGTCACTCGAAGTGAACAAATTTCCTTCTCGTATTGTTATAAAGGGAGTTCACCATTCGTATCAAGTGCAATGCCCCTGATATAAAGTGGGAAAACCTCCCCGATTAGCTCTCTCTCTCTCTCTCTCTTCTACTTGTATAGCCCATTTAAGCACCGCCTTAACAAAGATGGCGGTAGTCACTAGGCCCCTCTTTGAATTCGTAGTGGACTGGGTAGCAGTCAATCTTACTCAGTTACTCCTCTTTAATCATATTGACTCCTATGACTACTTGTCACTCTGTCATTCTAAATGTGACAGCCTGACGTCCGGTTAGTTGTTGTCAAACTCTTCCACATGTGCTTGGACTAGATAATGCAACCAAAAAGGACGAACTATGTCCCCACCACTGTTCTTAGTTCATCATTCTTCACGACACGCCGGTCTCGCTAACCGGAGACGACATGAGGTGAACTCAACCGTGCCCTCTGAGTAAGACATTCTATCCATGTCCCAACTAATTTTAGCTCCAGAGAATAAGCTGCTGTCTCTAGTCCGTATGCTTCCTGACAGATGACCCTGTAACACCACCTCCCGTCCCTCTCTATTTTTGCTTGTCCTATATTTAACACCAAATAACATCTTTCATATATAAATTAGAAGATTCTTCTTTTTCTTCTTCGAACGCTGGATACAGCGATATACGTTGCACTGTGTTTCTTGTTAAGCCTGTAGCCCAGTGCATCCGATTTCAACAGGCGTTTCTGTAGGTATGCCCTCCTTAGCCTTTGGCTGTCCCCAGCCTATCTGCAAGGCAGCAGTTGTTTTTTATCAGAGTGGCCTCTCTTAGGGAAGTTGTCTTGCAGGACTATCGAGTCTTCACCACTCGTGTCAATAGGGTGTGCCAATGGTATGGTATGGTCGACTTTGTACTAGTTTGTACTATCCCAGAAGAGAGGCAGTCCAGTGTGTCTGTGTCCCAGGATCGTCACGTCCTGCCAAAAACGTAGCATGTGCATGTGAGTGAGGAATCTCTTTGCTCCCTTTATTTTCTCGGCTCATCTGCAGTGATGGCACGCCTAGCATTCCCCGCCACATAGGAGGTTGTCACAATAGGGCAGAGGTGTAATGTCCGCTGGACTGCATCTTTTTTGCGTCCATTGTAATGACTGATAGCAGACAGAAGTAAAGAGCGAGGCAGGAGTGCCTTTAGCCAGGGGACAAGCCTGACCATGACACTGAGATGTTGTTCGCCTGGTGTGCGGACTTATCTCATGATCAAGGGTTGAGTCTCAACAGTTCGCAGTGAGGTGGCTGCTCTACTGCTTACGACACCCCGACCGAGAACTAAGTCTTCTACTAGTGGTTTCACGCCTCATCGCCGTATGGGGTGAATATCGAGCAGCTTCCCGCCCGCTTTGATCAGCGGATGGCATATACCTCTTTTTGCGGCTCGATCGGGTCGGGCTTAGACGCGAGCTCCAGATCCCAACCATATCGTAGCCTCCCATCGCAGTGGTGCTGAGATTTTGGGCGGGATTCCGGCTTAGAAGCGTTCGGCCGTAATCCCTCACATGGTAGCCTCGCGCCATTGGCTTATCAGCCTAGCACGTGGACCAAATGTCTGCGACTCCTCTCAGATTGAGCAGGATTGCCGTAGCAGCGCACTGTCATTTGTATGATAAAACTGACCTGTCTTCCGAGGGTCTAATACCAGCACCCGTTCACTATTAGACCCAACGAATGAATTGAGGGCTCTTTAGTCAGTCAATGACCAAGTGTCTGTAAACTGCGGTTCTTCTAGGGTTAAGTAGGATTACAGTAGCAACTCTCTTTCATTAAGAGGGCAAGCTGACCTGTCTTCCGTGGGTCTAATTCCAGCACATGTTCCTTATTAGACCCAACGAAGATGCTCTTAGCCTGTCAGTCATTTTACAGTGTTGGCGTGTTGAGTCAAATTAAGCCGACGGCTCCACTCCTGGTGGTGCCCTTCCGTCAATTCTTTTATCGGACACTGGATGGGAGACAATCAAGCCACCAAGAGCCTAGCCCCAGATTTTCGAGGGTCTAATTGCAGCTCACGTTCCCTGTTAGACCCAACGAAAGTGCTCTCGGCCTGTCAATCATTTCAGTGTTGGCGTGTTGAGTCAAATTAAGCCGCAGGCTCCACTCCTGGTAGTGCCCTTCCGTCAATTCCTTTAAGTTTCAGCTTTGCAACCATACTTCCCCCGGAACCCAAACACTTTGGTTTCCCGGAAGCTGCCCGCAGAGTCATCGAAGCAAATCCTGCGGATCGCTAGTCGGCATCGTTTATTGTCAGAAATACGACGGTATCTGATCGTCTTCGCGCCTTTGACTTTCGTTTTTGACAATTCTTGACAAATGCTTTTGCAGTAGCTCGTCTTGCGGCGATCCAAGAATTTCACCTCTAACGCCGCAATACGAATGCCCCCGTTTGTCTCTGTTAATCATTACCTCCAGTTCCGAAAACCAACAAAATAGAACCATGCACTATTATTCAGGTAGCCGAGGCCTGCTTTGAACACTAATTTTTTCAAAGTAAACGAGCCGGCCACCCGGGACGCTCACCGAAGAGCACCCGCGAGAGAGAGCCGGCAGTCGGTAGGGCAGGAGACAACGGGCAGTGAACAGGTGCGATTAGGATCGCCCGCCTGCGCCTGAGATCCAACTACGAGCTCCTTAACTGCAACAACTTTAATATACGCTATTAGAGCTGGAATTACCGCGGGTTCTGGCACCAGACTTGCCCTCCAATAGATCCTCGTTAAAGGGTTTAAAGTGTACTCATTCCGATTTCGGGGCCTCGAAAGAGTCCCGTATTGTTAATTTTCGTCACTACCTCCCCGTGCCGGGAGTGGGTAAGTTGGGCGCCTGCTGCCTTCCTTGGATGTGGTAGCCGTTTCTAATGCTCCCTCTCCGGAATCGAACCCTGATTCCCCGTTACCTGTTACAAATATGGTAGGCATGTCACGTACCATCGACATTTGATAGGGCAGACATTTGAAAGATGCGTTGCCGGCACATGAGGCCATGCGATAAGCACAAAGTTATCCAGAGTCACCAGTGGGGACGCCGCAACCCCGCTAGGGAAAACGACGATTGGTTTTGAACTAATATTAGCGCTCTTTCCGCGAGGGTCGGAGCTTGGTAAGCATGTATTAGCTCTAGAATTGACACAGTTATCCAAGTAGGATCGTGTCATCTAAGGAACCGCTACTGATTTAATAGCCATTCGCGGTTTCACCGTGAGACAGTGTGAACTTAGACATGCATGGCTTAATATTTGAGACAAGCATATGACTACTGGCAGGATCAACCAGATATCTGTCGGAGACGTACGAACCACACACACACCGGTGGTCGGAGACGGATGTGTAAAAAGCCTCACTAGGACGGCCGCAGGGACCGACTGACGGACGGACGGCTGTTCCGTCCCTCACTCCGTCGACCTAGGACCGCCTGACAGCAGCCCGTACACACACCAGACGACCGACAGACCGGGCTTGATCGGGGAGGGATGGCAGAGCTCTGTGCAGAACGGATCCCAACGGCCCCGGCGTTGAATTTCACTGGGACTGGAGACGATTTTTGCCTACCGGCCTGCCCTTCTCCGAACGGTTGGTAGGGCAAGGACAGGGCCTTTAGGCACGATTCCTGCTTTCCATTTGCCGGTCACAAGCTCTTTACGAGAGAATTACCACCAGCGAGACGAACTGTCGAGGTCGGCTATAAGCCTTCGAATAACCACCACTGACTGTCAAAGTTTCTCGATACGGGCCACAGTAACGCAATGTTGCCAGCGGTACGACGCCAGAAATCTGGTCCCGCCAGAGTGTCGGGGAAAGGCAAGCGAGCGTGTTAGGCAAGCCCGCGCTATCACTCCGTCTGGCGGGACTGAGATGGCTGTACGAATACTGGATGAGAGTCACACGCGCGGCGAGAGACCAACTCCAGATAATTAGAAGATTGATCCTGTTCAATCACTTGGTTCAATGTAAATTTTCATAAACGTTCTGTTCGCCCTGTCATGTGTTGTTTATTCCATCTTGGATAGATTCCATCTCTAAAGAGTTGGATGTTCTGTATCTGCATAAATCAGTTGTTTTCTTTTGTGTGAGCTCTAAAAACGTAGGGAAGACATTTTGATGATATATTTGGTTGACACTTTTGTTTTTGTGTGCATGTCTAAAACTCGTGTTTGTGTGTGCATGTCTAAAACTCGTGTTTGTGTGTGCATGTCTAAAACTCGTGTTTGTGTGTGCATGTCTAAATCTCGTGTTTGTGTGTGCATGTCTAAAACTCGTGTTCCACCTTAAATTGGTGTGACTGCTTTCAGTCCCTGGCGGTCAATTGATTTATGGAGCAGGAGATCTATACAGGAGTTATTGAGTGAGAAGCCAGATAATGCTGGTGTTACAAATGGCTTTCGTCTTCACTGCTAACAGCATAAACATGTTGACAGGAAACTATTACAGAAACGAGCGCCAATAAACCACCAATACGAGTTTGTCTGGCCATGGTTCAGGAAGACAGTTTTAAATTGAAATTGATGAATAGCTGTCATTGCAAACCAAGGGAACAGTCACGTGATTAGTGGGACTGTCATATCTCCATGATTGCCTTGCGCAGCTTGGCCTTTGAGCCATGCACTTGAAATGTATGTCATTATATAATCCATCTGCTGAGTCATAACGATTGGCGTACAGTGCGGCAAATGGTTAATACACCATGTCATTATATGCATCAATACACAATCGTTCTGCATTTGGATTCTGAGTTCGTCCGTTTGTCCATTTTTAAAACACTGCTACAGAATAAAGCGTTTGCAGATGCAGGGGCGGATGGAAATAATGGCGTTGGTGAGAGGGACAGAAGAGGGGCAGGAGAAGGAGACTGATGTTGATGTTGCTGTTGAATGCCAACAATGGGTAAGTTTACTCTTGTATGCGCACTGAACAGGACGTTACGTGGTGGGCTGAAGTAGCTTTCCTCACATCCCGAGCATGCTGATGAAGGTGAGTCCCGGTCCTCCAGGTGGTTGATGCTATGCTTGGCCTCATCTGCGTAGCTGTCACTACTACGATAATCACATCGATCCACATTTCGTCAGCCAGACTGCCTTGAAAACAGCATGTTTCTAGGGAACGCTACATGAAAGAGAGATTGTAGTCTTGGTCAGTGTATTGTGCTTGAACTTGAAACAACGTCCTGATCAGTATGTTGTGCCTGACTAGACTAGCGTACCAGTTCTCCCGGAGACTTATAATAATGCAATAATAGGGATAGAATATGCATGAGAAGTAACATCACGTGACCATACTAGCAATACCGATGTGACCGTTAGAGCGAGGAAACCTTCTCCTCAATGCTACATGAAAGAAACAATTGTTAAGCTCGACAGCTGATTTCATTACAGCGGATAACGTGCAGCAGAAATAAACAACGGAATAACTGGCTGAACATACGTCTATATCGTAGATCAATGTCAAAGTAGAAGTCAAAGTCAATTTAGTCCCTTAGAGGACAGTGTAGTCGGGGATAAAGTGTTAGAGATTTCTTTGTACTAGGTCAACGCTTATTTATGAGTAGGAGGCTGGAGGCTGGGGGGGGGGAGGGCTGGATGGTCGCCAGTTCTCTTACTATACCCTTTCTATCCTAAGTACCTGTTTATGGCTGGGTCAACTGTAGTGTCTAAATAGCGGGAGCCGAACTCCTAACACTTCTCTTGTGAATTGCATCACGCTGCCCCTCTAAACAAAAAGCATATGTGAATTGAAGTAACATAACATTTTTACTTAGTTAACTAGAGCCAATGCTGCCAATAGGAAGTAAATCATGGTCAGTAAATAAACAATACGTAAGATCACTAGATACCGTCAATACGTGTGTTGTTTTAGGAACTGATTTGAAATATATCTTTACTTGACGAATATGTCTAAGGGCTAATGTTGTTGTTGTTGTTGTTTCATTGATACATTAAGTAAGTTCACTCTTTTGTGCGCCATGAAAAGGGCGTTATTTGGTGGGTTGTAGTAGCTTTCTTCACATCTCGAGCATGCTGATGAAGGTAGGCCCCGGTTTTCCAGGCGGTTGTGCTGTGCTTGGCTTCATCTGCGAGAATTTTATCTCATCAGTCCGTCTGTCTTACAACCTGTTTCCAGGAAACGCTACACGGAAAAGAGATTGTGCCTGACCCTGACTAACATCTCTGACCAGTATATTGTGCCTGACCCTGACTAACATCTCTGACCAGTATATTGTGCCTGACCCTGACTAACATCTCTGACCAGTATATTGTGCCTGACCCTGACTAACATCTCTGACCAGTATATTGTGCCTGACCCTGACTAACATCTCTGACCAGTATATTGTGCCTGACCATGACTAACATCTCTGACCAGTATATTGTGCCTGACCCTGACTAACATCTCTGACCAGTATATTGTGTCTGACCTGACTAACATCTCTGACCAGTATATTGTGCCTGACCCTGACTAACACCTCTGACCAGTATATTGTGCCTGACCCTGACTAACACCTCTGACCAGTATATTGTGCCTGACATGACTAGCGTTCCAGTTCCCTTTACGAACTAATAAATATCCGAAGCAAATTTGACGATATTGCACGCGACATAAAAACCAGATAATATATTTTAAGCGTGATATGATAATCGGGGAGTCAAAGCGGATCGTGACCTAGCCAGCATATACTGATGAGGCGATTATGGTGACTTTTCCGTTCGTTCCATATGTATGGTTATAGTAACAGCTGATCCACTTACAGGAAGCCCGTACCAGAGTGTTGACCCTGGCCGTCTCAATAACAATGGTTGCACAATGGGTAGGTTATTTGCCACATGCACCATTTTGTTTTTCGACGTCTCCAACATTATTGAGAGGTTATTAATAGATTCTCTTCTTTTCAACACTCGCTCCACGCGGTTAGGTGAAAGAGGTTGTTGTAGTTGAATGCCTACAATGAGTAGGATTAGTTTTATGTGCGCTCTAGAAAGGTTGTTAAGTGGCGGGTTGTCGTAGGTTTTCTAACATCTCGGGCGTGCTGATTAAGGAAAACCGGGGTCCTCCAGGCGGTTGTTTTATGCTTGGCTTCATCTGGGTGTCGATCACTACTATGGTGATCACGTAGATCCCTTATCTTGTAAGTCGGACTGCTGTAACAGTTCCAGCCGGAGCAAGAGAGTTTAGAGCAGGGGTGATGTGGTTGACGACTCAGAACAAATGTACCTAAATGCGTGCCTAGGTCACTCACCGTCCCAACAAAGGAAAACAGAGTTGGGGCAAAGAATGTGGACAGGTAGGAGCTGACCACTGGCGTTCCGATTTGGGTAGGGGGAGAATGAGTGACAGACGGGATGGTAGCGGAGCTTGCTGCTATAGATGAGTCACAGGTGTGCAAAGTATTTCGTTCCAATTAGACTGAATAGAGCCATCCCCCTGAGATCCATTGGTTAGCTTTGATACTGCTTGAGTGTATATAACACAGAGTCAAAGTTTAGCTCAGCAGGCTGGATGGAGAGGAGAGGAGAGCGAGAGAGTGAATGTAGATAGGAGTGGTTTAGCTCACTGACTTAGATAGAGAAGCGATTGATAAACTATTATACGAATGTTAGTGATAGAACAAGGTCGCTCAAATAGGTGTGTGAGTTTTGTATTAATAGATAATCTAAACGTGTGTTGTAAGCAGGACACATTGTGAACGAGGTGTGTCCAGATCCCCCGCCTGAGGGGATTTGAGTGAGGAAGAGTTGTTTATAAGGTGTGTTGAGGACGCAGTTAAAGAGATGTATGTGTGATGGGAGTAAGGCAATAGAACTGGGTTTTAGATAGTTGGGAATTCCATCAATAGCTAATGCTTAAAATTTCCGTTTTAGTTAATATGTATTTTAACATATATATATAATATAGGAATATTTAGTTAAGATGATATGTATTGTATTGTGTTTGTAATTTCACTATTCATTTGTCTGGTATGAGTATTATATAATAAATATGCCATCTGTTGTGTGCTATATTATTTGCTGTGTGTGGTCATGATTGATGTGGATGAGTGTGATAATGTTCTAAGTTAGAATAACCCTAGGGCATACAGTGGGATCTGCTACACTGCCATGAAAACAGCCTGATCAGAGATTTTGCCTGACCAGACGTTAGTCTTCCTCCAGACGAAAGCATGGGAAGAACCTTAATATCTCCAAACTGTAAAATAGAACTCCCGAAGATAGGTTTTCCATGGTTTTTGGTAGTCGGCTGAAGGATGCACAGTTCTAAATGAACACAATGGAGGATGACTAGGTTTCTGCGAAGGAGCTGTCTACTCTAGCGATTCTGAGTACTTGGGTTATGTAGTTCACAGGAAGCCTGACATGTTTGATGAAAATGATCAGGCTATAATGACGCTGCTGGATAATAAACAGATACTCCAAGAGGATGATCCATCATCCAGTTCCTAAAAGTCATCCATCACCAATATTGTACAGAACTAACTCGGGGTATACAGGATGCCTGGCCCAACATCAGGTGGATAACATGCCGCAGGATGCCTGGCCCAACAGCAGGTGGATAACATGCCGCAGAGTGCATGGCCCAACAGTAGGTGGATAACATGCCGCAGGATGCCTGGCCCAACAGCAGGTGGATAAGATGCCGCATGATGCCTGGCCCAACAGCAGGTGGATAACATGCCGCAGGATGCCTGGCCCAACAGCAGGTGGATGACTTCCAGCAGTTTGCAGATACAAACTATTCGAAGATGTTCCTCGGCGCCCTGACAGATAAATACTATCATTAGTCCTGTCATTTATATCCTATCATGTATATCCTGTCCTTAATGCTGATGGCACATCACTGCTTGCCAAGAAATGATTCATACTTTGGAGCACCAACGAGGCATTTCCCTGCTAACGTAAACTGTTCTTCCTCTATCAGCGAACAAACCAGCAATAGGACGAATGTCTCAGATTGTTATCAACGACATGCTTGACTTCCAACACACGTTAAATTGAGGACGAGAAAATATTCAACATAATGTCCAACGGAAAGGCTAATTGGTCAGATGCTATGCCTGCTGAGGTTTACAAAGAAGGAGGCTATGGCTGCTGCACAAACTAACATACCTCTATCACTCAATTTGGGACGCAGGTCATATACCAGAGAAACTCAATTATGTCATAATTAGTCACATGTGCAAGCGCAATGGCAATCATCACACTTGTCATAATCACAGGCGGAATCGTGCTTCTGTCGGTCGCTGACAAAAATAGGGCTCGAGTCTTTCTTAACCATTTAACAACTAATTATCAGCGGTAGCTACACTTTGAGAATCAGTGTGATTTCCGAGCTGGTCGCGGGACGTTGGACACGATATATTCAACTGGTCAAAACCAGAAAGAATGCCAGGAACAGTATTGGGTTAGTGCATGACTGTAGTTGACTTGACAAGGTCGTTGACAATTCCAACAGAGAAGAACTCTGGAAAATAATGAACATTGAATAAATTCGACTTCCCGGATAATTCATCGAAGTCGACCATCAGTTTCTTGGTGGCATGTCGTCTCGTGTACTGAATGATGGTGATAGGTCTGCAGTATTGACTGCAATACACGGAGTCAAACAGGTCTACGATCTAGTCTCAATGTTCTTCAGTGCGGTAGTTAATGCGATGATGTCTGCAGGTATACACGACTGTGCCACTGGCACACATATGACACACATATCGGTTTCACAATAGATGGATATCAATTCAAACTGAGAGGGCTACGGTTCCACACAAAGGTGAACGCAAACCATTCTTAGATCTCTTCTTTGATGACTGTTATTAACACTTCCCAGATCAGGACATGCACAGCGGGTAACAGCTTTGGAATTACGGGCAATGCAAATAAGACGGGAGTAATGATCCTACCCTCTACAGGGAAGCACTGTCACAAACCAATCGTTACTGTACAGCGTCAACACATTCAATCGGTTAGTATCTTTAGCTATCTTACTATTACATTCACCAGAGAAGCGAATGTAAACTCAAGTCTATAATAGGTTTGCTAAAGCAAGTGCTGCTTTTGAAAGACTACACATGTTTGACCGTCTGGCGTTAGTTTTGCTACCATAATCAAAGTCTATCGTGCTGTGTTGCCAATCATCCTTCTATACGCTTGCAAAATATAGTAGGACGAATGAGTAGGAAATAGCAGAAGTTATTTTCCTTCATATTTTTCTATGGTTTCTGGAATCATGAATATTGTATTGACGGGACAGCAGACCTAGATCAAAGAAACTGGCTAATTTCGGACAGCAGAACCAAGGTCAGGAATAAATTAGAAATATTGTAGTCCTAACGATAATTTTTATATCCTAAGTCTCGGTATCATTTAGTATGTTATATAACAAGGTTAACGTATTCCCTATCCTAATCTTCATTACCACTATCTCTCTAAATTAAATACCCACAATTCTTTCAACACAGGTAAAACACAGCATGTATTTTTCACACAAGTAAAACAATATGCACATCAAATCAAATCACTAGGCTCATCGATCACATTATACTGTTCATCAATTATTAATGAATTCTAATGTCTCTCAAGAGGTTGGTTATTATCACTTCTCTAACTGACTAAGATTACTTCTAAAGGTTCGTGCAAGTAGCACAGGTCTTACTCTAGTACTAAACTTGACCCAGGGTTCTCGTCACGTGGTCGGAATCAAGCAATTGTTCTATTCACTGTCTATCTCTGTGCGTTGATATAAAGGATGTCTATCTAGAATTTCTCAGTCCTCATCTAGCTGTCCTCTCAGCTTACACAAACATGGATGTCTACTTGACCTCTTGTCTCGTCTCTCGTAAGGCAGCTATCTACTGGACCTCTTGTATCGTCTCACGTAAGGCAGATGTCTACTGGACCTCTTGTCTCGTCTCTCGTAAGGCAGCTGTCTACTGCACCTCTTGTCTCGTCTCACGTAAGGCAGATGTCTACTGGACCTCTTGTCTCGTCTCACGTAAGGCAGATGTCTACTGGACCTCTTGTCTCGTCTCACGTAAGGCAGATGTCTACTGGACCTCTTGCATCGTCTCTACATCAGGCAGTCGGTGACTGCATCTGTACTCTGTCTGCCGCTGTGCTCGTGTCTATGACAGACGACAGTGGTTGTGTTACTGGGGTTTTCAGGACGAGGAAACCCACAAATCACAACGGTCTTCTTAGGACGACAGCTTCGTGTTGCAACAACACGTCTCCGTCTGACGAGAATGAAGTCAGGTCACTCGAGCAAGATGTTAGCGACGACGTCTCGAACAGAACATCACACACAGACATATTCTTACATGTGTGTGGTCTCTCGTTGCCTTTCCGTGTTGGTCTGCTTCGGTGGCTTCTAACTCTACTAGTTTGACTCACTGGCTAAGTTTATGTTGCTTTTAACTATCTACTTGTTCTAGACTAAGTGCTACTCACTATACTGTCTGGTAGGACACCCTTGGTCTGCTGTTTCTGGTCTTCTTTCTATTCTGTCTCACTCCAGCTTATATGCTAAGTTTCCCCCGCTTTAAATAATGACTTCTACTTTCTTGAGTTCATTTCCCACCAACTTTATTTGAACTCGCGTGTCCCAAAGAAAGGCTGCCTTATTTTCCAAACACTGATTGACCGCTTGTTGACGGGGATTCCCAGTTCAAACCGGGAAAACAGAAGGCCGGCCAGCCCCAACTTGCACTGTTTGATAGTTGAGGACCATGCCTCCTTCAATGAACTGAATCTCTCGGGCCGGGTTCTCAAGTTATGTTTGGGTACCACGAACAGTATTTTCAGGGCTTCCCTGGCTTTGGCTCGTTGGACCCCTGTAACTCTGTTACAATATCTAAATGGACGAAGTGCGTATCGGATATGTTATACATTTTAACAGTTGCGTCAAAAATCTGTGCAAGCATGACTTATCAGTCACAACAAAGTCTAGGCCAGTTCTTAAACATTGATTGCGTCACTTGCCGCCATTTTCCAATGGGCAAGGCATGATTGGATGAGCTGGAGGCTCGGCTAAGCGGTACTTTAGGCTAGCTGAAATGGATTTAGAATCATAGTTTACCTACGTGAGAGAGAGAGAGAGAGAGAGAGAGAGAGAGAGAGAGAGAGAGAGAGCAGTTGCTGAAACGCACGAAGACGGACAGCCTGGTGAAGACTGACAGAAACACGACATTTCAGTCCATACTTCATTGGAAAAGTATGCGAGGTAACTATCATTCTTTCATAATTTTCCTGCAAATTTCAAGAGTCCAGAAAACAACTACGTTTAGTTTCAAGAGGACTTCTAAAAAACGGTAGTAGATCGCCCCGAGGAGCCATCTTGGAAGCCAACTAGGTTTTGTTTCAAGAAGTACACCAGAAGGCAGGAGTCAATGAACTGTCTCCAGCCCGGAATTGAGATCCTCAAACTGAAATACACCTATCATTACAGAATCTACGCTATCAAACTAAATCTGATATAGATCGTATTCAATTTTACTTCTATAAAAAGTTTGCATTTAGATACAAAGATTCTAAGGCAGCGTGATGAAGCGCCAACAAAGATTCCTTCATCTTGAATTCTCCCTTTACGCATCTATAGTTGGAATCGGAAACTAGAGCAAAGAATTTTCACCAATAGAATCGTATTCAGAGAGAGTCGCCTAGGTCTCCTCAGTCATCAAGTAGTAGGAAATATTTATAAAACTCCACGAGACTCAGATAGAAGTTATTCTTGGCGTTTTGAAAGTCCATCGAAGAAAAGAAACAAACATATCTCATTGCAAATTTCTTCTCTCACAAGCGTCTTACGACTGCACTGAAATATAAACGAAAATTTCATTTTTATCTTGATTTTGATTAGAAGAAAATTCCAACCAAAATGACCAAGACTTGAGTTGACAAAATAGTTATCGGTGTTGATTAACCATAAAGTTTCAATTTAGTTGATTGAAGAAGAAGAAGAAGCAGGGGTTATCATCTAAAAGAAGTAAAAGTTAGTCAGCAGAGAAGTAGAAGTTCGTTATGAAGATACAGAAGGCAGAATATATCCAGACCACATTCCAGAGGTAGTGTGAAAAATAAATGTGTACATTTGTTAGTGTGTTGTGTGGAAAAAGAAAGCAAATAAAAAAATGTTATGGGTGTTTTGATCCTGCTACTCCATTTTCGTGTTCATTTCCTGAATGTTGTTGTCGTGAAATTATGCAATATAGATAGGAGAGGACAGGTCTACCACTAGACCAGTCAAAGGGCATGGCGTCCAAAATAGATCTATATAGCAACAAAGCAAGGGAAGCTGAATTGAATCAGTTATACAGTAAGGTGCAGTTGTCAAAAAAAGTGCGTCTGTTACAAAATTACACAGCTCGAGTCTCGAACTTTAAGCTGCTGCAGGAAAATCAGATTAAAGTACAAAACTTGCTAAACGCAGCTGGTGTACCATGAGAAGAGAAAAGGCAAGCGCTCGGAGATCAGACAGGAAGTCCGTGCAAAGTCTCTTTCAATGTATATCTGGACAATATTCTCACTGATGTCGACTTCTTGGAACTGCTTGCATCAAACTGCTTGCATCAAACTGCTTGCATCAAACTGCTTGCATCAAACGGCTTGCATCAAACTACTTGCATCAGACTGCTTGCATCAAACTGCTTGCATCAAACTGCCCAGCCTGACCCACTAAAATATCACAGAGGACAGGGGCATGGTTGCAACACTGAAAAATCTAACTGCAAAAAAGGAAGGGATGCATAACATTGCCTTCACAGATGATGTCCACGTGTGTCCTGCGTGTTGTACAGTCTGTCGAACTAGTTTCGGACTATATTAATATCCGGTCACATGGAAATATTCATGTCTGATGTCACTTTCCACGCTTGAGATTAGCACATTAATAATTAACGCATCAAGGCGAAATAGATAAATATTAACGGGATGACCTAAAAAAAAACTAGACGAAAACATAACTTTATTAGTTTTTATTAAAACACTTTAACTTTGGAGCAATATTGATAAAATATGGTAGCTAAACATGAAAATAAGCGTGACTAATCATATACCACTGAAAAGTTTGAGGAGATGTTCCAAATGACTTGCTTTATGCTCTATATGTTAATGTTTTATTTGGGTCAACCTGTACCTGAACATGTTATGTAGAGCTATCTTGACACCACCTCTTACAGAGCTAGCAATATATTCTTCCAGCTTCGACACGTGTTGGATGCTGACATAACCGTTTCGTCTGTGGTGAGTACAACATCTCATGTCGACCGTAGCTTAACGAATATATAATCATTTTGAGCGAACATAGAAATATTTGTAATGAGCAATTTTTGTATTTTGATATTATATCAGGTCAGCTCAGGTCATCCCGTAACCGGTGAGAACGTTGGGGCACACATGAAGACATCCTCACTACTCCATGCCACCCCTCTCTGTCAGATGCCGCTGCCTGTGACTCTTCTGGTCGGAGCATTATTTTATGTTGTCCTCCCATCTCTTTTTGGGCCGGCCTCTTCGTCGTCTACCATGCACCTTTTCGTGGAGGATTGTGTTTGCAAGACCATTTGATCTCGATATGTGACCGTACCAAGTGAGTTTCCTTCTTTTGACAGTTGCCAAGAGATCTTCGAAAGGCCCTATTGATGTTGTAATTCTATCTCGTATTTCCTCATTTGTAACTCGATCTTTGTACGTGACGTTTAAAAGTTTTCAAAAACATCTCATCTCCAAGGCCTGTATCCTTTGTTGAAGGTCAGTTGTAACTGTCCATGTCTCACACGCATAGAGAAATATTGACAGGACCAGTGTAGGCATTAATCTGATTTTCGTGCATAGTACTAACCGTTTATCTTGCCAGATTTTGTTAAGCCGTGCAAACGCCGATATTGTCTGTGCTATTCTGGCCAATACTTCACATTTTGATCCTTCATCACTGACAATCGACCAAAGATAGTTCAAACGGTCAACCACTTCGATTTCCTGACCGTTAGCTTTTATCCTGCTGTTGAAGCCCGTGGCGTTGTTGGTCATTAATTTTGTCTTTCCAGCGTTTATCTCCATACCATAGTTAAGAGCTGTTTCATCGAGCCTTCTGACCCATTCCTGGAGCTCTGCTTCTGAACCCGCCGACCAGTCGATATCATCTGCAAAACGAAGATTGGTAATCGTTCGGCCCCCTATCTTGATAGTACCAACTTGTCCTCCAAGTGCCTCACTCATAATTCCCTCAAGGAATATATTGAAAAGAGTTGGAGAGTGTGCGCGACCCTGCCTCACACCAACTGATGTACGAAACCAGTCCCCTCGCCTCCCATTCACAAGAACTGCGCTAGACGCCTTGTCACACAGGTGCTTAAGGACCGTTATAATATTTCCGTTGATATTATACATCCTCATGGTTGCACAAAGCGCTTTATGCCATACCCTATCAAACACCTTCTTAAAATCCACAAACACATGATACAGTGTTTGCTGCTATTCTAGATATCTCTCGCTTAGCAGCCTTAAATTAAATATCTGTTCTGTAGTGCTTCTTCCCTGTCTGAACCCTGCTTGCTCCTCGGCAAAATAATTTTCTCTGCTTGGGGTGTCAATCGGTCGAGGATTAATCTAAGCAAGACCTTGCTAGGGTAGTTAATGAGGCTTATTGTTCTGTAATTTTGGCACATCTTTAGGTTTTCAGACTTATGTAACGGTATAACTATTTATTTCGTCCATAAGTCCGGCCAGTTTCCTGTCGCCCATATTTTGTTGCAGATGTGTGTCAGGCCTTCCACCACTACCTCTCCACCTGCTTGTAAGAACTCTGCTGGTATATTGTCCACGCCAGCCGCCTTCCCTCTTCTCAATGTCTTTACTGCTGCAATTACCTCTTCCTTCGTAATCAGTTGGTTATCCTCTATATTTGTTGATTTTGGGGGGATTGTTTTCTCAGGTTCGTTTCGCCCTTCATAGTTATATAGCTCAGAACAGTACTCTGTCCATCGTGCCAGTACGTCATTTTCCTCAATAAGGCACTTGCCGCTTTTTTCATGGATCGTTAGGTTCCTGCTTTGTCTTGGTGTTACCAGTTCTTTTACAACCGTGTATGCTCCTTTAGCATCATTTCTGTTTAGTCTCTCTTCGATGTTTGCGCATTGCTCACATATCCACGCTTCTTTCGCCTCTCTCATCTTTTGTTGTATGGCTTTCTTGACCTCTTTATAACTGCCGACCTCCTCCGGTGGGTGATTGTATTTTTTCAGTGACCTTCTTTTATCACAAATTATTATTTGATTGAATCAATTTTTTTCATTTGTTTTCGTTTTCGCCTGTCTGTTCTTTAGTAATGATGCGCTCCTGTATATACGTTGTTACACGCATGCTACTTTTCTCATGTTGAACTATATTTGAACATTTCTTGTTTTTCAGATGTAATTTCCTTCAGTATTTTTGTAGTCTCTCGCATGCTTGGTAAGTGCAACACACATTTTGGTGGGCCATCAAGTTTATGTGGACCTTCCCTTCTCTAAAGTTTTCACTATTTTGTTATGTGCCTTCATGTTTGATGTGGACCTTCCCTTCTCCAAAGTTTTCTCTATTTTGCTATGTGTCATAATGTTTGATGTGGACCTTCCCTTCTCCAAAGTTTTCTCTATTTTGTTATGTGCCATCATGTTTGATGGGGACCTCTCTTCTCCAAAGTTTTCTCTATTTTGGTGGGCCATCAAGTTTGATGTGGACCTTCCCTTCTTCAAAGTTTTCACTATTTTGCTGTAGGCCGCCATTATGGATGTGGACCTTCCCTTGTCCAAAGTTGTCACTATTTTGTTGTTGTGCCATCATGTTTGATGCGTACCTTTCCTTGTCCAAAGATTTCATTTGTTTGCATAAATGTTAAAATGTTGTGGCTGTCAACGAGTTATTAAAAAATGTCTACTACAATTATTTCGTTAAACTGTCAAATGTCCTTTTTCAGCTTTCCTATCACCACATTAACTTCGGCCCGTTCAGCTTTCCTATCACCACATTAACTTCAGCCCGTTCAGCTTTCCTATCACCACATTAACTTCAGCCCGTTCAGCTTTCCTATCACCACATTAACTTCGGCCCGTTCAGCTTTCCTATCACCACATTAACTTCAGCCCGTTCAGCTTTCCTATCACCACATTAACTTCGGCCCGTTCAGCTTTCCTATCACCACATTAAGTTCGGCCCGTTCAGCTTTCCTATCACCACATTAACTTCGGCCCGTTCAGCTTTCCTATCACCACATTAACTTCGGCCCGTTCAGCTTTCCTATCACCACATTAACTTCGGCCCGTTCAGCTTTCCTATCACCACATTAACTTCGGCCCGTTCAGCTTTCCTATCGCCACATTAACTTCGGCCCGTTCAGCTTTCCTATCACCACATTAACTTCGGCCCGTTCAGCTTTCCTATCACCACATTAACTTCAGCCCGTTCAGCTTTCCTATCACCACATTAACTTCGGCCCGTTCAGCTTTCCTATCACCACATTAACTTCAGCCCGTTCAGCTTTCCTATCACCACATTAACTTCGGCCCGTTCAGCTTTCCTATCACCACATTAACTTCAGCCCGTTCAGCTTTCCTATCACCACATTAACTTCAGCCCGTTCAGCTTTCCTATCACCACATTAACTTCGGCCCGTTCAGCTTTCCTATCACCACATTAACTTCGGCCCGTTCAGCTTTCCTATCACCACATTAACTTCGGCCCGTTCAGCTTTCCTATCACCACATTAACTTCGGCCCGTTCAGCTTTCCTATCACCACATTAACTTCGGCCCGTTCAGCTTTCCTATCACCACATTAACTTCGGCCCGTTCAGCTTTCCTATCACCACATTAACTTCGGCCCGTTCAGCTTTCCTATCACCACATTAACTTCGGCCCGTTCAGCTTTCCTATCACCACATTAACTTCGGCCCGTTCAGCTTTCCTATCACCACATTAACTTCGGCGCGTTCAGCTTTCCTATCACCACATTAACTTCGGCCCGTTCAGCTTTCCTATCACCACATTAACTTCAGCCCGTTCAGCTTTCCTATCACCACATTAACTTCGTCCCGTTCAGCTTTCCTATCACCACATTAACTTCGGCCCGTTCAGCTTTCCTATCACCACATTAACTTTGGCCCGTTCAGCTTTCCTATCACCACATTAACTTCGGCCCGTTCAGCTTTCCTATCACCACATTAACTTCGGCCCGTTCAGCTTTCCTATCACCACATTAACTTCGGCCCGTTCAGCTTTCCTATCACCACATTAACTTCAGCCCGTTCAGCTTTCCTATCACCACATTAACTTCGGCCCGTTCAGCTTTCCTATCACCACATTAACTTCGGCCCGTTCAGCTTTCCTATCACCACATTAACTTCGGCCCGTTCAGCTTTCCTATCACCACATTAACTTCGGCCCGTTCAGCTTTCCTATCACCACATTAACTTCGGCCGCTCAGCTTTCCTATCACCACATTAACTTCGGCCGCTCAGCTTTCCTATCACCACATTAACTTCAGCCCGTTCAGCTTTCCTATCCCCACATTAATTTCGGCCGCTCAGCTTTCCTATCACCACATTAACTTCGGCCCGTTCAGCTTTCCTATCACCACATTAACTTCGGCACGGCCCGTTCAGCTTTCCTATCACCACATTAACTTCGGCCCGTTCAGCTTTCCTATCCCCACATTAACTTTGGCCCGTTCAGCTTTCCTATCGCCACATTAACTTCGACCCGTTCAGCTTTCCTATCACCACATTAACTTCGGCACGGCCCGTTCAGCTTTCCTATCACCACATTAACTTCGGCCCGTTCAGCTTTCCTATCCCCACATTAACTTTGGCCCGTTCAGCTTTCCTATCGCCACATTAACTTCGACCCGTTCAGCTTTCCTATCACCACATTAACTTCGGCACGGCCCGTTCAGCTTTCCTATCACCACATTAACTTCGGCCCGTTCAGCTTTCCTATCCCCACATTAACTTTGGCCCGTTCAGCTTTCCTATCGCCACATTAACTTCGACCCGTTCAGCTTTCCTATCACCACATTAACTTCGGCCCGTTCAGCTTTCCTATCACCACATTAACTTCAGCCCGTTCAGATTTCCTATCACCCCATTAACTTCGGCACGGCCCGTTCAGCTTTCCTATCACCACATTAACTTCGGCCCGTTCAGCTTTCCTATCACCACATTAACTTTGGCCCGTTCAGCTTTCCTATCGCCACATTAACTTCGACCCGTTCAGCTTTCCTATCACCACATTAACTTTGGCCCGTTCAGCTTTCCTATCACCACATTAACTTCGGCCGCTCAGCTTTCCTATCACCACATTAACTTCGGCCGCTCAGCTTTCCTATCACCACATTAACTTTGGCCCGTTCAGCTTTCCTATCACCACATTAACTTCGGCCCGTTCAGCTTTCCTATCACCACATTAACTTCGGCCCGTTCAGCTTTCCTATCACCACATTAACTTCGGCCGCTCAGCTTTCCTATCACCACATTAACTTCGGCCCGTTCAGCTTTCCTATCACCACATTAACTTCGGCCGCTCAGCTTTCCTATCACCACATTAACTTTGGCCCGTTCAGCTTTCCTATCACCACATTAACTTCGGCCCGTTCAGCTTTCCTATCACCACATTAACTTTGGCCCGTTCAGCTTTCCTATCACCACATTAACTTCGGCCCGTTCAGCTTTCCTATCACCACATTAACTTCGGCCCGTTCAGCTTTCCTATCACCACATTAACTTCGGCCCGTTCAGATTTCCTATCACCACATTAACTTCAGCCCGTTCAGCTTTCCTATCACCACATTAACTTCGGCCCGTTCAGCTTTCCTATCACCACATTAACTTCGGCCCGTTCAGCTTTCCTATCACCACATTAACTTCGGCCCGTTCAGCTTTCCTATCACCACATTAACTTCGGCCCGTTCAGCTTTCCTATCACCACATTAACTTCGGCCGCTCAGCTTTCCTGTCACCACATTAACTTCGGCCGCTCAGCTTTCCTATCACCACATTAACTTCGGCCGCTCAGCTTTCCTATCACCACATTAACTTCAGCCCGTTCAGCTTTCCTATCCCCACATTAATTTCGGCCGCTCAGCTTTCCTATCACCACATTAACTTCGGCCCGTTCAGCTTTCCTATCACCACATTAACTTCGGCACGGCCCGTTCAGCTTTCCTATCACCACATTAACTTCGGCCCGTTCAGCTTTCCTATCCCCACATTAACTTTGGCCCGTTCAGCTTTCCTATCGCCACATTAACTTCGACCCGTTCAGCTTTCCTATCACCACATTAACTTCGGCACGGCCCGTTCAGCTTTCCTATCACCACATTAACTTCGGCCCGTTCAGCTTTCCTATCACCACATTAACTTCGGCACGGCCCGTTCAGCTTTCCTATCACCACATTAACTTCGGCCCGTTCAGCTTTCCTATCCCCACATTAACTTTGGCCCGTTCAGCTTTCCTATCGCCACATTAACTTCGACCCGTTCAGCTTTCCTATCACCACATTAACTTCGGCACGGCCCGTTCAGCTTTCCTATCCCCACATTAATTTCGGCCGCTCAGCTTTCCTATCACCACATTAACTTCGGCCCGTTCAGCTTTCCTATCACCACATTAACTTCGGCACGGCCCGTTCAGCTTTCCTATCACCACATTAACTTCGGCCCGTTGAGCTTTCCTATCCCCACATTAACTTTGGCCCGTTCAGCTTTCCTATCGCCACATTAACTTCGACCCGTTCAGCTTTCCTATCACCACATTAACTTCGGCACGGCCCGTTCAGCTTTCCTATCACCACATTAACTTCGGCCCGTTCAGCTTTCCTATCCCCACATTAACTTTGGCCCGTTCAGCTTTCCTATCGCCACATTAACTTCGACCCGTTCAGCTTTCCTATCACCACATTAACTTCGGCACGGCCCGTTCAGCTTTCCTATCACCACATTAACTTCGGCCCGTTCAGCTTTCCTATCCCCACATTAACTTTGGCCTGTTCAGCTTTCCTATCGCCACATTAACTTCGACCCGTTCAGACATCCTATCACCACATTAACTTCGGCCCGTTCAGCTTTCCTATCACCACATTAACTTCAGCCCGTTCAGATTTCCTATCACCCCATTAACTTCGGCACGGCCCGTTCAGCTTTCCTATCACCACATTAACTTCGGCCCGTTCAGCTTTCCTATCACCACATTAACTTTGGCCCGTTCAGCTTTCCTATCGCCACATTAACTTCGACCCGTTCAGCTTTCCTATCACCACATTAACTTTGGCCCGTTCAGCTTTCCTATCACCACATTAACTTCGGCCGCTCAGCTTTCCTATCACCACATTAACTTCGGCCGCTCAGCTTTCCTATCACCACATTAACTTTGGCCCGTTCAGCTTTCCTATCACCACATTAACTTTGGCCCGTTCAGCTTTCCTATCACCACATTAACTTCGGCCCGTTCAGCTTTCCTATCACCACATTAACTTTGGCCCGTTCAGCTTTCCTATCACCACATTAACTTCGGCCCGTTCAGCTTTCCTATCACCACATTAACTTCGGCCCGTTCAGCTTTCCTATCACCACATTAACTTCGGCCGCTCAGCTTTCCTATCACCACATTAACTTCGGCCCGTTCAGCTTTCCTATCACCACATTAACTTCGGCCGCTCAGCTTTCCTATCACCACATTAACTTTGGCCCGTTCAGCTTTCCTATCACCACATTAACTTCGGCCGGCTCGTTGAAAGAATAAACGGAAAACTGCTGGATAGTTCTACTGAATGACTACTTAAAACTTTGATTGACTATTTTGTAATTTCAGGTTTAACGTCAGGAAAGTTATCAAGTTTTTGTAAACATAACTTAACGTTTTAAACTGGTTTAGAAGACTATGCAGAATCTGTATACAATCAGTCAATTTACATTACCTTGCTCTAAAAGCTATGCGCATCCAATTTATTCTTAAATGCATTAACTGTCCCTGCCTCCACTTCCTCCCCTGGCAATGCTTTCCAAGCATTCATCACTCCCTGACTAACAAAAATATTTCCTTTCTACTCTGGACCTCTCTTTACTTAAGTTTTAGCTATGTCTTCTTGTTCTTGTGGGTGGTTGAATTTTGGAAAAAAAGTGTTATAGTCTAATTTATCCGTTCCTCCGATCATCTTATAAACCTGTATTAAGTCACCATGAATGCTTATCTTTTCTAGACACTGCAGGCTAGTTTTTCTGAGTCTTTCCTCATAACCGTAATTCTGGAATACAACTATCAGCTTTGTCGCTCTTTTTTTTTTTGTATTCTTTCCAACATGTTTATATCATCTTCCATTCCACTGTAACATTCAAGGCAACGAGGAGGCAGACAGACTGGCAAAAGAAGGTGCAAGGTTACCACAACCAGATTCTAGTGTGACCTACGAAGAGCCCAAAAGGTTTATTAGAGCCACATACATGGCCAAATGGGAAACAGAGCATACTGGCTACACAAAAAATGATGCCTATTACCAATTGAACAAAAGAGAGCAGGTCGTGGTCTTCAGACTCCGCACAGGCCACAACAGACTGAGGTACCATCTATTCAATAAATCGAAGATAGGTGGTACTGACGAATGCACTTGTGGTACAGGGATAATGACCGCTGAATAGCTGCTGCAAAATTGTCCGACATAAGAGGACCTGAGAAGGCACATGTAGCCATCACCAGTGCCAACACTAGACAAGCTCTATGGCAGTGTCGACAGCCTCAGGATGACAGCTGCTTTCTTCGAACAAAATCAAGTTGACATCTGACAGCGTACGAAGAAGAAGAAGAAGAAGAAGAAGAAGAAGAAGATATCCCCTCTATGATAGGGACTGAGGAAAGCTACTGCAACCTGCCACTTAACGCCTTTTTGGGGCGCACAAAAGAGTAACCTACTCATTGTGGGCATTCGGAAACAACAATAACAATCTGAAAGAAAGATAGAACCTACCGTTAGACGTAGCTATTTGTGCAACTGTTAGTCAGTTAAAACGTTGAAACTGTTTGTCAGTTATTACGTTGAAGCCGTGTGTCAGAAATAGCTTGGATTGCTTTTATTCATTCTACCATTATGATCAACTCGGGTGGTCTGTAGTTTGATGTGGGCAGATGCAGCCCTTCTGTGAGAGACAGCCAATGGCAGACGATCTAACTAACGTCTGCAAGAGGAAAACATTCAACAAATGAAAGGCATTCCTGGAAAATTCAAATTTTGCAGTTTTCAACGTTTGTCTTTATGTATAAGATGTATTTTATCACGTATGTCGGTTTTTAATACAATATTCAGCTTTGTTGGATTTTGTCGTTTATTATATCGTTTAAAATGGCGTTATTTATGACTAATTGTGTACTGTTAATGTCAGTAACCAGTCAGATGCCATTGTTCAGAGTGTGACAATTCAGCCTCTAAGAAGAATCTTTACGGCCCTCGGTTATATTATAGCTGGACAGCCTTGATCTTAAGTAAAAAATGGTGTCGTTTATTAATTGATTTAAAGTAGTGAATTGTGTCATTTTGTTAATTGACCTAAAATAATGAATTGTCTCCATTGTTAATTGATCTAAAGTAATGAATTGTCTCAATTTTTAATTGATCTAAAGTAATGAATGGTGTCATTTGTAAATCGAATTATTATTTGAATCATGAAGCGCTTTAGTTCATCTTTTTGATTGTTTCTGTCTTCAGAATCACGTCCAACATGGAGCTGATCAACTTACTTGCGGCCATTGTCTTTATCCTGCTCATCTATGTCTGGTTTCGACGACCAAAGACCTCTCTTCCACCCTTTCCAAGACGGCCACTCCCAATAGTAGGTAACATGGCAAATATGAAGCAGAACATGAGGCCCCAGTTCGAGATCTGGCGTAAACAGTGCGGAGACATATTCAGGTGAGTATCATAACGATTTAGGTGAGTAGAATGATGATCAATATCGGTTTAATAATGATTCATGTACGTTTTTTAATGATTCAGATGAGTAGAATGATGATCGATATCGGTTTAATAATGATTCATGTACGTTTATTTATGATTCAGGTGAGTAGAATGATGATCGATATCGGTTTAATAATGATTCATGTACGTTTTTTAAATGATTCGGGTGAGTAGAATGGTGATCGATATCGGTTTAATAATGATTCATGTACGTTTTTTAATGATTCGGGTGCGAATGACGATGACTCAGGTGAGTATGATGATGATTCAGTGAAAATAAAAACGATGCATGTGAGAATGATGTCATAAATCAGCTGTTGATCTGTATTTCTTCTCATGTGGTCTCATTTCGATCTTTGATTTCATTCAACCAGCTGTTGAGTTTTACTTCCCCGTTAATCATGACAACCTTAAATTTCATTCAACCAGCTGTTCAGTTTTACTTCCCCGTGTTACTGTCTCCTGTTACTGCTGGTGTTATTTGTCAGATGTGTTCTCAACTTGTTCCCTTGCTGTGATTTCCAATATCTCTGTGTCTTCTCTCTTCGTCTTCGCGTTTTTCTTCATAAAAATGTTAACTGGCTCACAGTTTTACCAACAATGCTCTTCTCCTAACCCACCAATCATCTCCTTTTCATCTGTCTTAGTATTGGTCGGCCTGTGGATGTAGCCTTTCGGTTATTGCTCTCTTATCAAAGAGTTACAACATATATCTACACAACGACACGACTTCAACACAGTAAAACACAGTAAACAATATCGCTGACCAAAACACAAAATAGTATCATTTAGTAACAAGAATAATTGTTGCACAATATCAACAAACGAAAAAACTTCTAAACTAAATTATCATAATAATAGTTGTCCATCACAAGTGATGAAGACCACTCTCTTTGTTCAGCCGTGTGGACAGTCGTATCACTTGCTGTGTCCGCTGAAATGGGTGACTTGCGCGGTGATTTGGATTAAAGTGAGGAAGAAACTGCGCCTTTTGTCAACCTCACTCACAGAGCCAAAGCTACCTTTTGCCAGTGGCAGGACATTCATCGAGACGACTGGAGATAGCATAGGATGCAGATTTTGCCTCAGGGTTACCACCGAAGCCTTTCCGTAAACAGGTAACCCGAAGGGTAGAAAGGTGGGAAGGCAACTAACGCAGTTTGTCGTGGGTGACTCTGGCATCTCTCCCCATCTGTATTCAGCTCATCATAGTAGCATCTAAAATTCCCACACGCCGTATTCGTGAAGTTGAACCGGCAGAACTAGCCCGTGAAATACGACACAGGTATACGCGAAGCGCCATTCAGCCGGCGTCCAGACCAAGATAAACGGATTGAAGAAATCACCAAAAAAAAGAATGAAATAACAAGTCCAGACGGAAAACAACTCCACGTTTCCGTGAACACAAGTGTAAGTCGTCGACTAGTGTGAATTCCAGGCAAATCCGTAGTCTGGCGGCATCCATAATGATCCAAAACAGTAGAGAAATGTAGACTCGCAGCCAGTTACGGCGCCATCTTTGCCAGATATATATATTTAACTACCACAGAAGTTACAATCAATTGCTGTTGATATCACTTCTGTAACTACATAAAAACTCAAATTCTAAGTCTAAAACTGCAACAACAAAACGTCACAACCTCAGGAATTATTCTAGCCCAAACTGAATGGCTCCAGTTAGCTCGCCGTCCTCTATCTGCGCCCTCAACACACAACCCCAAACTCGTCTTCACGATCAGAACACGTACTCAGTAGATATATGCACTCACATATAATCAGATCACGTATAATCAGGCGTCTGTGCATTCACATATAATTGGATCACGTTCTCGGTCGATCTGTGTACTCACACACAATCAATTTTCCTACTGCAGGTGAATTGCACGTTCACATGCAATCAGGTCTCGCACTGTTGACATGGTGTCCATCATTAGCACCTATTGAGCGCGACTTGCCAAACTCGAGGTGTATGATGGTACAACCACCCTGTAACTCTCTCAGTTCCACTCCCAGTCTTCCTGTCAGTCAACCAGTTAGTATCCCGAATGTATCTCTGCTATGTATTTTATAGTGTCAAGTAACAACATAGCTGTCCAATGGTCTTTTGTTGGTTGGCTGATTTAGCTATCACTACAATTTCAAATTATCCCATTTAAAATGTTATTGGTTGTCTATCCACGAGTCACTATCATTCTAAATGTGGTAGCCTGTCATGCAAGTCTGACGCCAGAGTGGTCAGGTCTGACAACCACCCCTGTACCAGACAAAGTCTTCTACATAACGTGGTCCTAGCCCATCGTTTCCTTCTCGACCTAGTCTAGAAACGGTGCTTTGACCTGGCGTGATCTGCGTTTGTCCAACGCATTCGGGCAACCTTTAATTCTTAGCGAACACAGTCGCCAGCCCAATCTCCCCTGCCCTAAACGTCCATGTTCTAACTGGAACTGTCCCATGCATCTACAAGAGCAGTAGCCCTTATGCAGTTCCCAGCTCTTGTGCGAGTTGGTGGTAGCTTGCAGGTGAGTTTAACTGTAGTTGTGGGCCCGAGCAGTGTTGCCTTTTTTAGTCTTGTGCGAGTCCCAGTTAAGATTCCTATCGGTTCTGTATCGAGCACGGGTTGTCTGGTAGACGGTTACGGTGTTTGTTTCTGTATCGGGCACGGGTTGTCTGGTAGACGGGTAACGTTTTGTTTCTGTATCGGGCACGAGTTGTCTGGTAGACGGGTAACGTTTTTTTTCTGTATCGGGCACGGGTTGTCTGGTAGACGGGTAAAGTTTTGTTTCTGTATCGGGCACGGGTTGTCTGGTAGACGATTAACGTGTTTGTTTCTGTATCGGGCACGGGTTGTCTGGTAGACGGGTAACGTGTTTGTTTCTGTATCGGGCACGGGTTGTCTGGTAGACGTTTAACGTGTTTGTTTCTGTATCGGGCACGGGTTGTCTGGTAGACGGGTAACGTGTTTTTTATGTATCGGGCACGGGTTGTCTGGTAGACGGGTAACGTGTTTGTTTCTGTATCGGGCACGGGTTGTCTGGTAGACGGGTAACGTGTTTGTTTCTGTATCGGGCACGGGTTGTCTGGTAGACGATTAACGTGTTTGTTTCTGTATCGGGCACGGGTTGTCTGGTAGACGGGTAACGTGTTTGTTTCTGTATCGGGCACGGGTTGTCTGGTAGACGATTAACGTGTTTGTTTCTGTATCGGGCACGGGTTGTCTGGTAGACGATTAACGTGTTTGTTTCTGTATCGGGCACGGGTTGTCTGGTAGACGATTAACGTGTTTGTTTCTGTATCGGGCACGGGTTGTCTGGTAGACGATTAACGTGTTTGTTTCTGTATCGGGCACGGGTTGTCTGGTAGACGGGTAACGTGTTTGTTTTGGGATTGCGAGGGTTGTGCATCTCGAGTGAATCGCTCCCCCTAGTGGTGGGGTAGGGTCTCTTCCACGTCTTTCTTTGTGCGCGGGTGATGTGCTCCAGCGCTCGTCTTTCCTCGGCCAGCCCAGCGGGGCTTGCAGTCGTTGACAGGTTGGAAGACACCCTTGGAGTGTGACAGTGCCAGGGTGCCACTGTGATAAACCCACGATACGCGCTTAAGCGAGTAATGCGTCGTCCTTGGCTGGTTTCAGCTTAGAGACCAGGTTGACTTTCTTAAACTATCTACTCGTGACTACACGATTACTCTGTTTCTAGTGACTAAACTGGTTTCTAAGCTGCTAAAACTAGATCGAAGCCTAACAGAGTTAACTGGCTCGAATGCTATTATGGTTAACCCACGATTGTGCATTTGTCGGACGTTGTTTCTGATCACAGGCTCTTTGATAACGCCTGGTTATCATTTGTTGATTAAACGTAGGACACTTGAGTAAAAGAATGTGCAAGACGATTTCTATCTCCTGGTTTCGTTAGCGGTTGAAAACAACATGTGTTTTTACTAGGTAGAAAGAACAATCTATTTGTCTTCTTGTGCCTTAGGAATGGCCCTTCGTGTCGTTTACACACTTAGCTTTCTTTGAACACAATGTCGATTTGACTCCCTCGCTCTACTGTACTTGAGGTAGCCCAACGTTGCAAATGTCACTTCAGCTTTCGTTACCGTTGACTTCTACGAATAGCTTCTAGTAGTAGAACATATTTACCTCGTAACTTGGGTGATGGCTGGCTAAATGTCAGTCATTTCGTCAAAAAAGCAATGTCTGACGTTAAATATACTGTTACCGACACGAGCCTTTTCTCTCGCTAATCACGTGAGGGAAGCACACCCTTCGTGACGTCAGCACTCTTTAAGAATCAGTGCGTTTCATGACTCACGCTTGCTCAAATCCTCAATTATTTCCTCAACTAGAATCGCCAAGACCCACTAAATAGCTGATAGAACTGCTGTGTATCGGTTCCAAGAGGACGTTTTTACCATGATAGAACTGCTGTGTATCGGT
This sequence comes from Ariolimax columbianus, assembly GCA_036924085.1. Taxonomy (NCBI): domain Eukaryota; kingdom Metazoa; phylum Mollusca; class Gastropoda; order Stylommatophora; family Arionidae; genus Ariolimax; species Ariolimax columbianus. The sequence continues at coordinate 99,405,029 of JAVGWX010000007.1, read as the reverse complement.
ACCAAGAGGACGTTTTTACCATGATAGAACTGCTGTGAATCGGTACCAAGAGGACGTGTTTACAATGATAGAACTGCTGTGTATCGGTACCAAGAGGACGTTTTTACCATGATAGAACTGCTGTGTATCGGCACCAAGAGGACGTTTTTACAATGATAGAACTGCTGTGTATCGGTACCAAGAGGACGTTTTTACCATGATAGAACTGCTGTGTATCGGTACCAAGAGGACGTTTTTAACCATGATAGAACTGCTGTGTATCGGTACCAAGAGGACGTTTTTACCATGATAGAACTGCTGTGTATCGGTACCAAGAGGACGTTTTTACCATGACAGAACTGCTGTGTATCGGTACCAAGAGGACGTTTTTAACCATGATAGAACTGCTGTGTATCGGTACCAAGAGGACGTTTTTACCATGATAGAACTGCTGTGTATCGGTACCAAGAGGACGTTTTTACCATGATAGAACTGCTGTGTATCGGTACCAAGAGGACGTTTTTACCATGATAGAACTGCTGTGTATCGATACAGAGAGGACGTTTTTACCATGATAGAACTGCTTTGTTTCGGTACCAAAAGGACGTTTTTACCATGATAGAACTGCTGTGTATCGGTACCAAGAGGTCGTTTTTACCATGATAGAATTGCTGTGTATCGGTACCAAGAGGACGTTTTTACCATAATAGAACTGCTGTGTATCGGTACAAAGAGGACGTTTTTACCATGATAGAACTGCTGTGTATCGGTACAAAGAGGACGTTTTTACCATGATAGAACTGTTGTGTATCGGTACCAAGAGGACGTTTTTACCAATGCCTGTTTTTTAAGGTAGCAGACGGTTCTAACCCTGTTTCTTAACGAGATAAGTTGGAAAACCCCCCCCCCCCCCCCCACAAGCCTACGAGAGGATCTCACGTCGGTAGAGTAGATCTGTTACAAACTATTGCCATGGTAGAAGTGTTGTGCCTCGCAGAAGGTTGCTACTTTACTCCCCGTTTCGTTTTGTTATTTGCGAAGTGACGTCTGAAGTGTGTTTCTACTTTTTTTCTGGGTCAAATGTGAACGTTGAAGTCTCTGAGGACAACTTTGTAGTTGGTGCGGCTTTAGTCGAAGTGTATCGATGAGATGGTCATAGAAAACGTTGTGTTCCTACTACAACTTTTTCTGCAGTCGGGGTGTACACTTGAACGATGGAGAAGCTGAATTTAGCATTGATGGATAATCTCTTGTAAAGAGCTCGCTGACTCATGAAGCAGACGTCGCAAACTTGGTGGACTGCTTGTGGTGCAACGATGAAGCTGAGTTCACCTGACCTGGTTCCTGCTTTGTGGACACCGAGATACTTTCATGTACCATCTTGCGATTTTGATGTCAGTTTCGCTTAGTCTCAATTAGACCAATCACATCGTATGTGAATTTGGTGGTCTCGTCAAAAAGAGTGCTGGACTGATGTGTCAACCGTTACAGGTGCAGATGAGAAGTGCGTTTTCTGCGTTGGTTTCCCTTTCTCGATTACCTTGGTAGCCTGAGACCATGTGATTGGATCGCCTCGGCCACCTTGTGTGAGGCCACTCTGTGTAAGGCCACCTTATGTGAGGCCACCCTGTGTGAGGCTTCCTTGTGTGAGACCACCCTGTGTGAGGCCACCTTGTGTGATGAGGCCACCTTGTGTGAGGCCACCTTGTGTGAGGTGAGGCCACCTTGTGTGAGGCCACCCTGAGTGAAGCCACCCTGAGTGAGGCCACCTTTTGTGAGGCCACCTTGTGTGAGGCCACCCTGAGTGAGGCCACCTTTTGTGAGGCCACCTTGGGTCAGGCCACCCTGTGTGAGGCCTCCTTGTGTGAAGCCACCCTGCGTGAGGCCACCTTGTATGAGGCCACCCTGTGTGAGGCCACTACGTGTGAGGCCACCCTGTGTGAGGCCACTACGTGTGAGGCCACCGTATGTGAGCCCACCCTGTGTGAGGCCAAATTGTGTGAGGCCACCTTGTGTGAGGCCACCTTTTGTGAGGCCACCTTGTGTGAGGCATGTCCACCTAGATCATTATGTTTCAGCGCACTCGATTAATCGTTTGTGGAGTAAATGGCTATTATATTCTAATATTACAATTCACGTACATAATTGAGTGAAGTCAATGGCTATTATATTCTAATATTACAATTCGCGTACATAATTGAGTGAAGTCAATGGCTATTATATTCTAATATCACAATTCGCGTACATAATTGAGTGAAGTCAATGGCTATTATATTCTAATATCACAATTCGCGTACATAATTGAGTGAAGTCAATGGCTATTATATTCTAATATCACAATTCACGTACATAATTGAGTGAAGTCAATGGCTATTATATTCTAATATTACAATTCGCGTACATAATTGAGTGAAGTCAATGGCTATTATATTCTAATATTACAATTCACGTACATAATTGAGTGAAGTTAATGGCTATTATATTCTAACATTACAATTCACGTACATAATTGAGTGAAGTCAATGGCTATTATATTCTAACAGCTTGTATATGGGAGGGACTCTGGTGGTTGTTCTCAACAGTTACAGCCTGGCCAAGGAAGCTCTGGTCAAAAATGGAAAAGTCATGTATGCAAGACCACCAAATTTTTATGATGAGGTTTGTTTTAGAAGTGATTTTTAGTTGTTCAAGATTAGTTTCTTCTTCTGGTGTTTGCTGATTGATTTAGTTTACTGCCAAAGTAGTTTCCGTGATATACTTCACAGTAATCCGCATTACGTCTTTAGCTCTGTACTGAATTGAGGTGATTATTTAGTCATTTGGACAACAAGCTATTCAGAGGACATTTATGTAAAACACTTGAGTTTGTTCACGCAGTCCACATGTGCACAATGCCATCCTGTCAGACATGCTCTAGAGTTTGTTCCCGCAGTCCACAGGCGCACAATGCCGCCCTATCTGACATGCTCTACAGTTCACTGTCTTCATGTTCACATTCTCTTCTCCTTTTGACAAGCCAGCCGCCCCTTACATTGCAACATACACCACAATTGGATGGTAATCGCTTCAGTGTACCACGCAGGAACATATCAGAAATCTTAATGAGACATGTACGGATTACAGTATGAAAATCAACATTGAGAAAATTGAAGGTATGATTATATTAAGAAAAGAAATAGAAACAACAATATTCATACAAAACCATTAATTAAAACAGGTGAAGAATTTTCATACCTGGGCAACATAATTTCAGCAGACGGCAAAGATGACACCGAAATCCAAAACAGATGTAATAAAGAAAATCACGTCATTGGACTAATGTCCCCGATATTACAATACAAACACGTGACAATGGATACCAAAAGAACGATATGCAACACGATATCTCTACCCACATTGTGCTATCACTGCCATAATTGGACATTAACAAACATAAAAAATACATGATAACGGCAGAAAAGAAATGCCTGCACAGAATGCTTGTAGTACCAAGAATGTATGGAATCAGAAACGAAGATATTAGGAGACATGTAGGTACAACGCCAGTACTAGACCTCATCAAGAGACAGCAAACCAAATGGTTCGGCCACGTGACACGTCAAATACTAGATATTATCCTCAGAAAGCAATGCTGTACAGATACAATGGATACAATGGATACAAAGCCAAGGGCCGACCATGCAAAAGATGGATAACAGAAATAACAGACGCAGGAGAGTTCCCCGTGTACGAAGCACATCATAGGGTCTGGTCAAGAAACCTCTTCATAAAGTAACGCTGACAGGCACAAGCAGGAATAAAAATAAGCTAAAAGAAGACGTAGAAGGCTTTTTCCTGGCAACGTCTGTACTCGATTCATTTCCTATATGTAAAAGTTTACCAGCCCTCAGAACTTGCAGTGTAGACATTCACACACCTGTGAAAACGACTATCTGAAGAGTATTAGCAGCTTGTGCTACAGCTTTAGCCACAGCTATCAGGGACGTTCAAATCAAACCACGACGCTTTGTTCTAGTTCTACCTGAATGGGTTATTACGTGCTGGAATATCATTAGTTAGGGGCACTTGTGTCCTATTACTGCTAAGTGACTCACGTGCCATGGACTAGTCACGTGACAGATAAATAAAAATGGAGAACACTGTTAGTGCTTGCACGGAACAGCGTGTGGTGATGAAGTTTCTTGTGAAAGCAGGCGTGAAACCTGAGGAAATGTATATAAGACTGCAATCACAATACAGTGATGAGACACTCAGTCGCAGAAAGACATGTGAATGGTGTAAACGTATTTGAGAAGGCCGTCCACATCGGCGAGTGATGATCCCGGCCTGGTTTGATCACAAAGTGCGTCCTGCTCCTCCAACCTTAGACGGCTGACCGCATCATGTGCCATCTTTAGCAGGTATTGCCACATCCACATTACAGCCCAGACCTCGCTCCAAACAATTTCACCCCGTGAAATCGGTTATCCTGGATTGGCTCAGACATACTGACAAATCTTTTTACGCTATATTTTTTCACGCATTACTTAAACGCTGGGATGAGTGTATAAACTTTGCAGCAGATTATATCGAAAAAAAAATGAGATTTCGACTACTTCACAAACAAAATTCATAATAAAAATAATTCCCGGTTTAGCTTGAACGGCCTTCGCACTCTTTCTATATGGATACTATTACATCAACTTTCCTTTCAGCTAAATTATTACAATTTCTACACTAAATTTTTCAGCTTCTAGTGATGTACGTATAGTTAGTCATCCTACATTGGGGTCGTTCACATTAGCCGTGCCGTCATTATTGTCAACGTTGTACCCATTCGCTCCACCCAATACTCCCCTCATCGCCTACCACCCCTTACCTCAACCATCCCGCCCCACCCCTACCACTAACCTGCCCCACACACTGACCCCTCCTTGAGCTGACGCCACAAACACACTGACCCCTCCTTGAGCTGACGCCACAGCCACACTGACCCCTCCTTGAGCTGACGCCACAAACACACTGACCCCTCCTTGAGCTGACGCCACAAACACACTGACTCATCCTTGAGCTGACGCCACAAACACACTGACTCATCCTTGAGCTGATGCCACAAAATAACTGATACATCCTTGAGCTGACGCCACAAACACACTGACTCATTCTTGAGCTGACGCCACAAACACACTGACTCATCCTTGAGCTGACGCCACAAACACACTGACTCATCCTTGAGCTGACGCCACAAACACACTGATACATCCTAGGCTGACGCCACAAACACACTGATACATCCTTGAGCTGATGCAACATAAACACCGACTCATCCTTGAGCTGACGCCACAAACACACCCTTGAGCTGACGCTACAAACACACTGACTCATTCTTGAGCTGACGCCACAAACACACTGACTCATCCTTGAGCTGACGCCACAAACACACTGACTCATCCTTGAGCTAACGCCACAATAACACTGACTCATCCTTGAGCTGACGCCACAAACACACTGATACATCCTAGGCTGACGCCACAAACACACTGATACATCCTTGAGCTGATGCAACAAAAACACCGACTCATCCTTGAGCTGACGCCACAAACACACCCTTGAGCTGACGCTACAAACACACTGACTAATCCTTGAGCTAATGCAACAAAAACACCGACTCATCCTTTAGCTGACGCCACAAACACACCCTTGAGCTGACGCTACAAACACACTGACTAATCCTTGAGCTGACGCCACAAACACACTGACCAATCCTTGAGCTGACGCCACAAACACACTGACTCATCCTTGAGCTGACGCCACAAACACACTGATACATCCTTAAGCTGATACTACAAACACACTGACTCATCCTTTAGCTGACGCCACAAACACACTGACCCCTCCTTGAGCTGACGTCACAAACACACTGACCCCTCTTTGAGCTGACGCCACAAACACACTGACCCCTCCTTTAGGTGATTCCACAAACACACTGACCCCTCCTTGTGCTGACGCCACAGACACACTGACCCCTACTTGAGCTGAGGCCACAAACACACTGACCCCTCCTTAGACTGACGCCACAAACACACTGACCCCTCCTTGAGCTGATGCCACAAATACACTGACCCCTCCTTAGACTGACGCCACAAACGCACTGACCCCTCTTTGAGCTGACGCCACCAAAATACTGACTCATCCTTGAGCTGACGCCACCAAAATACTGACTCATCCTTGAGCTGACGCCACAAACACACTGACCCCTCCTTGAGCTGATGCCACAAACACACTGACCCCTCCTTAGACTGACGCCACAAAAGCACTGACCCCTCCTTGAGCTGACGCCACAAACACACTGACCCCTCCTTGGACTGACGCCACAAACACACTGACCCCTCCTTGGACTGACGCCACAAACACACTGAAACCTCCTTGAGCTGACGCCACAAACACACTGACCCCTCCTTGGACTGACGCCACAAACACACTGACCCCTCCTTGGACTGACGCCACAAACACACTGACCCCTCCTTGGACTGTCGCCACAAACACACTGAAACCTCCTTGAGCTGACGCCACAAACACACTGACCCCTCCTTAAACTGGTGTTAGAAATCCTTGAACTTCCTCAGATTCTTCCCCATCTCCCCCCACCTTTTTTTTTAGATCTTATTGTAAGACACCACTCCTCTTCCCATGACCACAGATAAATGTGATGTACATCCAAGACCTGTTCTGTTAAGAATGGACTGTGCTGACCTGTGAGAGTCCCCATATGTTTTCAGTCCCCCCTAGCAAAATGTGAAGTTACAAATAAGCTATTACGACCTAGGCTAACACTTCACCATTGACACCTCATGAGCATGAAAGCGCCCAGTTCAGGAAAGAAGCTATCGCTGTAGCTCTGCACCTGGAGGATACATATAATTGAATTTTAAACCCTAATGCGCGTATGAAGCACTGTGGAATCAACTCATATCTGCTGACATGTATATCAGAATCCCAAAGTAGAGACAGTTTGCACTCGGCAAAGAATATTTTACATCAGAACCGTTACTAATGTATCTAGTTTGGCCCCAAAATTCTCCACTGTCCCCAGTAATGTTCCAGATGTACAAAATAAAAATTGTAAAGATGAATAAAAACATTTGTAGATGAGATCCTGAAGTACATAACTAGATCAGTTAGTTAGTAAAATCCATGAGACCATCTGGGCAAACTGGCAGCCATCTTTTTAATCTGCAGGATATGGTGCTCCTTTGCGATTTAGTGAAGTCCAACTTTAGGGGGAGTTACCTCATATGCATATGTCGTTGACAAGTGCGACAGGTCGAAATGTCTCGAAGTAACATTTGGTAGGAGTAACATTTGATCGTAGAAACATTTGGACGTAGTAACATTTAGGTTGTAGTAGTGTTAAAAATCTGTAATCGAGGTCTGGCAACAATAAATTTGGACTGCTTTTACTGCTTTCCATTCTATGCCATCAGCTGGTACTGTCAGTTGTTTAGTATGTACTGTCAGTTGTTTAGTATGTACTGTCAGTTGTTTAATATGTACTGTCAGTTGTTTAGTATGTACTGTCAGTTGTTTAGTATGTACTGTCAGTTGTTTAGCATGTACTGTCAGTTGTTTAGTATGTACTGGGCATCTTCAAATTACCATTATGACATTGGGACAGATCGGCATGCAGCAAGAATGAAGATATGCGACTGGTTCTGGGTTTTCATTTGAAATACCCCGATTTTGAAGTAGCAGCAATCTGTGACTGCTATGGGCATTCAGATAAACAAAATAACTCAACGACTATATGCGAACATACGGCACTATATGTACAATAACACCTCAGATACTAAGGGTTCTAAAATAAGAAGAGATATTCACGATTGGAACAGGCAGAAAGAACGATTGGCGCAGGCAGAGGTACAATTGTCACATGCAGAGAGAACAAATGGCTCATGCAGAGAGAACAACTGGCTCATGCAGAGAGAACGATTGGACAGGTGACCACAGTTGAATTGATAATCAAGAAAGTGCCCATAACAATGATAGAATGGCAACTGTACACGGCACATATGGATGATGCTGTTGTATCTTTCCAGTTACTTTGACGCTTCTGTAAGACTAAGTTTTGTCACTATTTAATTTTGAAGACTGCATCATTTGCCATCTGCTGATATTTGTTCTATTCGTCTTCTTCTTCAGGCGACGGGGATACCTGTAAAGGGTATATGCCATGCTTCGGGTAGCTACTGGAAGGAGCAACGATCGGTGTCCGTGGCAATTCTTCGAACATTTGGAATGGGCAAGACTTTACTTGCAGAAAAGATTTTGGGTGAACTGACCTTGTTTACAGAACACCTGGCAGGTGTGAAAGGAAAATCAATAAATATTCAGTCAATGGTTTATGCTAGTGTTTCCAACACAATATGCTCAGTTCTGTTCGGCCAGCGATTTGATTATGAGGATGAACATTTTCAAAGTCTCTTGGACATAGTGAAATCTTTGGCTTTAAATCAACATACTGTAGCTGTGGTCAACTTCATTCCTTGGCTGAAATATCTGCCTGGGGACTTGTTTAGCGCTAAAAAGACAACTTCAAATTGCAAGAATATAATGGATATGCTCACTGCGTTGATGAAGGCGAAACAACGAGACGTTGAAGATATTAGGGACTGTGAGAACTTCATTGATGCCTATCTCACTGAGAGAAGCAAACGTGTTAAAGCTGGCCAGCCTACGTCTTTGGATGAGGACAGCTTGAAGAAGATAATTGTCGAACTATTCGAAGGTGGAACTGAGACAGCGAGCACAACCATCTACTGGTGTATACTGTACATGATCCTTTACCCAGATGTTCAAGACCATGTGTATAACGAGATACAAACTGTTGTAGGATTGGATCGTGTCCCGACCATGCAAGATATGTCCCAGCTGACATATCTAAACGCCGTCATCATGGAAACCCAACGTTTGGCTAGTGTTTTCCCCCTGACCATGACCCACGTGTGTTCTGAGGAGGTAACTCTGAGAGGTTATACACTGCCAAAAGGTACATCCGTCTTCTTGAACCTGGACTCTATCCTGCACGACAAGACCACATGGGGAGATGACGCCATGAGATTCAAGCCTGAGCGATTCATTGATGACAGCGGTAAACTGAATATTCCCGAAGAGTTTATTCCGTTTGGGATTGGACTACGTATCTGTCCAGGCGAGCTTATGGCTAAGTTTCAAATATTCTTTTTTATGGCTTCCATGCTCCAAAGATTTCAGTTCCTTCAATCTGACCAGGGAAATCCCCCATCCACTAACTACAATTACGGATTTATCGTCTCCCCAATCCAGTATAATGTGAAAATAGTAGACAGGAACTGATCTTATCATGCCTTGCACCGTGCACAATGTACCAAAGGCATCAGCCGACTATTATTATATATGATCATAGATGATGGTACTGTCACGTGACACCATTCAAGTTACCAGATCACATGAAAGAAATCAACATATTTCGTTGTGAATACGAGTTTTAATTTTAACGAGTAAAATATCTTTCTTGCAGACAGAAATGCAATATATTTAAGTCTTGATACGGTACAAAAATAAAGAACACAGCATCTGGTAAACCGAAAGGAACTATGTACTGGTTTGGAGTAGTGCAGTACAAAGTAAGAAGATTAAAACAGGTTGTTTGTTTTCTTGCACGTAGAGTGAAAGTCAAGTTTATAGAGGAACAAAATATATAACGATAGATAAATACACCTACAACTAACTGAGAACGGGGAGATAAAAGCAATGTCCCAAGTCCCCATCATGTGTCATGATAGCAGAGATGGGGACTACAGGAGAGAATTGTTTCAGTGCAGTTAAGACGTTATAGATATAGCTAATGACAAGAGTTATTCGTTCTTAATAGTATGTATAATAAACCACCACAAATATTACTGTAAACCACAGCAAAATAAACACAATTAATAGTTGATACAGCCACAAGTTCAGATCCCGTTGCTGTGGTAGGGTGGATGTCCTTTCGAGATAGCATCGGTATGTGCAAAATGGTCTTATGAAGCAGGAAAATTAAAGCTTACTACTTGGCCACTAAAAGGCTATCGTCAGCTAAGACAAGGTTACACAGAATTTTAGCACAGGATAGAGAGAGTTCAGAGGTCACGTAGGTAGTGCATTCTTTGACAAGCCGGTCTGGATTATGCCGAAAATCAGAACATAGGAGAGAAGATGTTTTACTGTAGTAAGTTTGATGCGATAGTTCTTGATAATAGAAAGATGGGTGTTCGAAATGGTGGGGGAAAGCCAATCTGAAATAAGTATGTCAGAGCGTATCGCCAATACTGGAGTGTCTAATTGTCATAGAAATAATGGGTTAGGGGGTTTGAATACACCGATTACGTTATGTCTAGTCATCAAGGATAGATAGGTATTTGGTGACAAGCTGTCAATTTGAGATTGAAAGGGAACACAAGATAGCCATGGAAGTTGGTAGTGACTCCAGAAATGAGGAACTTGACATATTGACAAGCGGAGCAGGTCGCGTAGTGACGCGAGCTTACGAATAGTCAACAAGGAGGGGATAAAAATATCTCGTGACCGGCGGTCATGCTCGATAGGGAGCAGCATAGTATCCAAAAAGAGCCGAGACACAAAGCAGAAAAGGAGAGTTCTCTCCGGAAGGTAATCCACTGTGTTTCTTAGGTATTGCACTGTTGTCTAATAGAAGCAATTGTAAATTTTCCCCAGCGATAACAGACAGAAAACTGATCACTTTGAGTGAGAAAGTTGTGTACGTTATCCTTATGAGACTTGTCAGTTGTGGATTTCACGGACATCGGTTCTGAATGATCTGCTGAAAGTGACAGCAAACTAAGGTGTTTGAGAGACACCTAAACAGCGGTCTCGTAGTGTCTCTCGAAACGGCTCATGTCAGATGGTACGAAACGTTGTCTGTATAAAGTTAGTCAGAGGAGTCGGCCATAGCTCCCTGATCACAGGTAAGGTGTTTCTCGGGCACAGGGAATAACATCCGAGAACCAAATCAGGAAGGTGTACAATAGAACATCAGGGACCACGCTTCCAAACCAGGGGCAAGAAACATTGTTGTCCACAGCGGAGACCAGAGTTTAAGTAAAGCTGCAGATTGTCGGAAAACAGCCACATCACCAGATGACGAAGTTAGTTAGTTTTTGTTAGTTATAGGAGAGTCTACATTGAAAGATTAATCATAGAAAGATTAATCATAGAAAGATTAGTCATATATAGATTAGTTAAGAATGGTGTAATGGTTAGACTATATAATCAATAAATTATCTTGTGGTTTTATAATGAACACGTTTTACTGTTTTCTATGTTGATATTGTGTGGAAAGAATAACTGGTCTAACGAGAAATAAAGCCACTCTGCGACATAAAAAGTTGAGTGTAAGAAGGGAAGATTAGAACAGTTACATTACTCTCACTAGGACAGTTCAAAGAATTCTTGACGCCCAACCCGATCAATCGATACATATATACAATGGCGGATCAGCAAATCAAGAAAAAAACAAATAAGGTTATGACGTATATATATAGAATACTAAGACATTTCCTCTTATTAGCCTGTCTGATTATAACGGGGAGATTGTTTCATAGACGAAGCTAAATCCCTGTACTTGAAGTCGCCTTCTACCAGCTAAAGACCAATAAAATAATAATTTTTACAAACTCGATGTCCAACCCTCAAAAGACCAACAAAATAATAATTTTTACAAACTCGATGTCCAACCCTCAAAAGACCAACAAAATAATAATTTTTACAAACTCGATGTCCAACCCTCAAAAGACCAACAAAATAATTATTTTTACAAACTCGATTTCCATACTTCAGGCTTTTCAACATGTTGGATATGGCAAACCTAATCTTACTCAAATAGCTCTAGAGGCTGACCACTGAATCACCTTCCATGTCGTCGTTGTTGCTGTTGTTGCTGTTGTTGCTGTTATTGCTGTTGTTGCTGTTATTGCTGTTGTTGTTGTTATTGTTGTTGTTGTTTTTGTTATTGTTGCTGTTGTTGCTGTTGTTGTTGTTATTGTTGTTGTTATTGTTGCTGTTGTGGTTGTTATTTCTGCTGTTGTTGTTGCTATTGTTGTTGCTGTTGCTATTGTTGTTGATATTGTTGTTGTTGCTGAATGCCAACGACAAGTAACTTTACTTTTGTGTGCAACCAGAATAAGGTATTAAAGGTGGGTTGTAATAGATTTCCTCACATTATAAACGTGCTGATGAAGGTGGGCTAGGGTCGTCCATGTGGTTGTACTATATCTGATTTCATCTGCACGATGCTCACTACTACGGGCATCAGTTTGATCACCACCTTGTTAGTCATACTAGAACAGTCGGTTTCAATGAAGAACTACATGAACGTAAGATGGAGTCTTGGTCAGTAACTGACCCTGACTTGTTCTTCCAGATGTCATTCTCCTAGGACCCCACCCCAACCCCATCCCAATGATCACAAATATACAGTCACACACACATCATGAACTCTAGAAACATCAAACAACACATAAGAAGATCAAACAAGGTAATGAATGTACAGATGGACTTTGAGAAACACGGTGAGGTAGATCTAGAGGTACATGACACGTCACAATCCAAATGACAACATCGGATAGTTCACACAGAAGGATTAGAGCACCAATTTCCGACTGAGAACCCGACACATCACAAGCACTTGAACAGAATCCAACTACATCACACTCTAGAGCATCAACTGTATCACAAGCTACCAAACACAACACATAGCAGACACTACCACAACACAGCTATTTACACACCACCAACCACACCACAGCACACTCCAGAGTACCAGCTATGTACACGCCAAGTGGGGGCATCTTGCTAAGGAAGCACTTCTAAAGGCAGCTATCACTGGCGACTGGAACATTCACAGAACAGGGGAAGAGACCTTGGAAACTGCAGAAGAAAAATACAGACCTAAGGAAACTAAGCGTGATGCACTATAAAATATATCACCGGTTCAAGTTAGATTTCAAATATTGGATTCCATACCATTTTTGCCAATGAAGACTGACAGACTGTCAAGAGAATGTAGGAATCTACATCAAAAGGCTTTAGATGTATCTTATGAAGACGCCTTAACAAGAAGCAGAGCCCACATGTCATTAATTCAATGGTGCATGTTACCAGCTCAACAGAATTGAGCATGTAGAAATCTTTAGACTCAGCACAGGTCACAAAATACAGATATACCATCTGTTCGAGGAACAAAGAAGGCATGTGTGGCCATCATCAGGACCACTGTTGAACAAACTCTATGGAAATGCCACTACTATCAAGCTAAGCACTGTTTTATTTAGATATATTGGAGACGACGTCGGAAAGTTTACAAAGAAAAAGAAGACGAAGAAGAAGAAGAAGAAGAAGAAGAAGAAGAAGAAGAAGAAGAAGAAGAAGAAGTATCTAACGAAGTAATCCACATGGTGCAAATACAAGATTTATTGTAGAAATCAGAGGTTATTAAAGATGCTCTCGGGTTCTGCAACTGCAAAGTTGTCTCGTAGTGAGAACTATCTCCTGAAACATGCCGAAACGTCATGACCTCCAACTTTCAAACTGTAATGGTTTAATATGCTTTTCTCCAAATTAAAATACAAAATTAATGCAATGTCACACGTTGGGTCGTTTTCTTAATTGTTCATATTTAGTCGTCTCTGATTCGGAGCCGTGACAGAGTATAACTCGAGCCGCGACAGAGTATAACACGCTATTTTAAAAAGTTGTGCCGAACAAATATTGGCACTGTGTAACTGTTGTTCGGTGAAGACAGGATCAGCTTTGTGTGGTTATCAGAAGTTGTCAGGTAGGAATCAGAGGTCAAGTCTTATCAAGTGTATTTAGAGTCTCAAAATATTGCGTGACTATCTTAAACTGACTGACCAATAACAATGACAGGTAGGGCTATCAACGTTTGTCTAGCGTTGTCTTGATGGTTATGTGGGATCAATACTCTACAAGAGCTTAGCGTGTCGTCTGTCAGTGGTTTCAGTTAGTGGTTCATGTGCTGTATATTTCGTCATAAATTACAGACAACTAAACCCGACCTATCATGGTTCTCATGAACTAAACCCGACCTATCATGGTTCTCATGAACTAAACCCGACCTATCATGGTTCTCATGAACTAAACCCGACCTATCATGGTTCTCATGAACTAAACCCGACCTACCATGTTCCTCAAGAACTAAACCCGACGCATCATGGTTCCCAGGAACTAAACCCGACCGACCATGTTCCTCAAGAACTAAACCCGACCTACCATGTTCCTCAAGAACTAAACCCGACGCATCATGGTTCTCATGAACTAAACCCGAACTATCATGGTTCTCATGAACTAAGCCCGACCTACCATGTTCCTCAAGAACTAAACCCGAACTACCATGTTCCTCAAGAACTAAACCCGATCTATCATGGTTCTTAAGAACTAAACCCGACCTATCATGGTTCTCATGAACTAAACACGACCTACCATGTTCCTCAAGAACTAAACCCGACGCATCATGGTTCTCATGAACTAAACCCGACCTACCATGTTCCTCAAGAACTGAACCCGACCTACCATGTTCCTCAAGAACTAAACCCGACCTATCATGGTTCTCATGAACTAAACCCGACCTACCATGGTTCTCAAGAACTAAACCCGACCTATCATGGCTCTCATGAACTAAACCCGACCTATCATGGTTCTCATGAACTAAACCCGACCTACCATGTTCCTCGCGATATCTAAAAATTGTCTAATTGCCCCCCCCCCCCCCCCCCCCCCCCCCCCCCCCCCCCCCCCCCCCCCCCCCCCCCCCCCCCCCCCCCCCCCCCCCCCCCATATGTTTCTGCTGATCTCCATCTATTCACTTCTTGAAATCATCACGCAGCGTACGAAGAAGAAGAAGAAATTGTCATTGACAGCGTGACTTCAATTATTCACATACTAGATGCAGATCCAATGTTTCATTTATCCTTACCACCAAGGAAAATCTGTGTTCAATAATACACACGTGACCTGGTTTCCAAGTTGTCATATGTTAAAAGATAGAATCGAACCATTTCAACTGACCATATTTGCCCGTAAGTGAATAAATATGACTGTGAATATAACTAGCAACATATGTATGTAACATAACAGGTTTAAGAATCGCAAAAATGTCTTGGCGTAGGTCTCCTGCAACAATGTTAACTGTATGTGGTATCCTGCTGAAGTTGGATGTGACGGACCGAAAGGGGAAAATATCGAAGTCCAGCTGTAAACACACTCCG
This sequence comes from Ariolimax columbianus, assembly GCA_036924085.1. NCBI lineage: Eukaryota > Metazoa > Mollusca > Gastropoda > Stylommatophora > Arionidae > Ariolimax > Ariolimax columbianus. The sequence continues at coordinate 99,389,754 of JAVGWX010000007.1, read as the reverse complement.
TTTTCCGAACAACATAGTTGATACTTGCAATGCCTTTTTTCAGGGCTTGGTAGCTGGAGATTGAGAACGAACGAAGAAGGAAAAGAATGATTACGGTTTTGTGTTATGTTTACTAGAAAATGATGACCGATTATGGCTTCTGGTTCCAGCTCTGAAAAGTTCACAGCGTGTCCATCAGGCCATTAAGCCATGGAGCTGATGACTTTGCTGGTGGCCTCTGTGGTTTTTTTTATCGTCTTCCTCTGGTATCGACGCCCTAACTCCCGCATACCACCCAGCCCCATGCGGCCTCTACCATTCGTCGGCCACCTCTTCTACATGGAACAAGACTCACGGCCTCAATTGCAGAAGTGGAGAAAAAGTTGTGGAGACATTTACAGGTTAGTTTTACATTCGTCTCTCACAATTACCTTTAACCAACAGCTTAGTGTATGTCATTGAAATCAATTACACATCTTTAGACATCTCCTGGGGGTATGAAGTACAAGTGTCCGATATTTATATATGGCTATCTTTCATATACATCAAATGTAAAATTCTATTTATTTTACATACGTTCGTGATTTTGTAACATCAAAAGTTAATATTTACACATAGGCAATATGTGTCAACTACACATTTTAGTGAATGCACTGCTCTGTGCATATTAATTGTTGCAAACAGCGGTCAACGGGACAGATTTATTACAGCAAAAACATTGAATTATAATAGTAGCAGTGGAAAAAGGTGAAAATATTGGCGGTAGTGGAAGTACTAAATATTAGTAGCACTTAAAGTTCGAGAGCGATTTCAAAAGTTTGACCTTCAGCGCCATAACTATGACAACAGCACTCAGTCACGTGACACCATTGTGAAAATAATCTCGAATGAAGTGACTATAGGGACATGCAGTGGCATGCGTGTAAGACGTGATGCATGCACGTGAGACAGTCCTATGGTGGCCTACATGAAAATACCGTTGAAATAAGATGCTGTCATTGAATTTCTGGCGGCGGAAGGTTGTGTGTTTATTGACATGCTTCAAAGAATGGCTGTGCTATATGGTGACGCATGTGTGGATGTCAGTATTGTCAGGAAGTGGGAACAGACTGTATGAGCAACGACGAACCTGCATGACGACCGGTCACAGTTGTGGATGCACAGCACCAAGCTCGCGGGGAAGAACTGGTTCATGTCAGTCGCTGTGTCAAGCAGAAAGCTATCGCCGCAATGCTTCCATTTCGATTGAGGGAGTCCATTACAGTATCCATGCCCTGTTTGGGTATAGGAGAGTGGGTGCTAGATGGGTCCCTCGCATGTTGATACCGGGTCTGAAACAGCACCGACAGCAGGTGTTTCAGGAGCTCTCAACGGGATATAAACAGGATGGCGATACACTTTTCCGTCGAATTATGATTGACGACAAGTAATGCGCACATCGTTATGACCCAGAAAATATGCGTCAGTCTATGGAGTACAGGCATAGGAACTCACCTACTCCAAACAAATGCAGAGTCGTCGCCTAGTCGAGAACCATATTTGGGAGAATTCCAGGTGATTAAATTCAGGTGTATAAGATAATCACAGCAAAGGATGAATTATTCATTTGTTTTTTAATTGCCAATGTACATCTGCCTACAAGAACAAGAGGACACAGCTACAGCTGGCTACAAGAACAAGATGACACAGCTACAGCTGGCTACAAGAACAAGAGGACACAGCTACAGCTGGCTACAAGAACAAGAGGACACAGCTACAGCTGGCTACAAGAACAAGAGGACACAGCTACAGCTGGCTACAAGAACAAGAGGACACAGCTACAGCTGGCTACAAGAACAAGATGACACAGCTACAGCTGGCTACAAGAACAAGAGGACACAGCTACAGCTGGCTACAAGAACAAGAGGACACAGCTACAGCTGGCTACAAGAACAAGAGGACACAGCTACAGCTGGCTACAAGAACAAGAGGACACAGCTACAGCTGGCTACAAGAACAAGAGGACACAGCTATAGCTGGCTACAAGAACAAGAGGACACAGCTACAGCTGGCTACAAGAACAAGAGGACACAGCTACAGCTGGCTACGACAATAAGAGGACACAGCTACAACCGGCTACAAGAACAAGAGGACACAGCTACAGCTGGCTACAAGAACAAGAGGACACAGCTACAGCTGGCTACAAGAACAAGGGGACACAGCTACAGCTGGCTACAAGAACAAGAGGACACTGCTACAGCTGGCTACAAGAACAAGAGGACACAGCTACAGCTGGCTACAAGAACAAGAGGACACAGCTACAGCTGGCTACAAGAACAAGAGGACACAGCTACAGCTGGCTACAAGAACAAGAGGACGCAGCTACAGCTGGCTACAAGAACAAGAGGACACAGCTACAGCTGGCTACAAGAACAAGACGACACAGCTACAGCTGGCTACAAGAACAAGAGGACACATCTATAGCTGGCTACAAGAACAAGAGGACACAGCTACAGCTGGATACAAGAACAAGAGGACACAGCTACTGCTGGCTACAAGAACAAGAAGACACAGCTACAACCGGCTACAATAACAAGAGGACACAGGTACAACCGGCTACAAGAACAAGAGGACACAGCTACAGCTGGCTACAAGAACAAGAGGACACAGCTACAACCGGCTAAAAGAACAAGAGGACACAGCTACAACCGGCTACAAGAGCAAGAGGACACAGCTATAGCTGGCTTCAAGAACTAGATGACACAGCTACAACTGGCTACAAGAACAAGAGGACACAGCTACAGCTGGCTACAAGAACAAGAGGACACAGCTACAACCGGCTACAAGAACAAGAGGACACAGCTACAGCCGGCTACAAGAATAAGAGGATACAGCTACAGCTGGCTACAAGAACAAGAGGACACAGCTACAGCTGGCTACAAGAACAAGAGGACACAGCTACAACCGGCTACAAGAACAAGAGGACACAGCTACAGCTGGCTACAAGAACAAGAGGAGACAGCTACAGCTGGCTACAAGAACAAGAGGATACAGCTACAGCTGGAAACAAGAATAATAGGACGCAGTTGAAAATTAATTAAAGAAAGGTACAGATTAGATATTAGGAAATATTTTGTTAGTTACAAAGTAGTAAATGCTTGGAATACACTGCAGCAGGAAATAGTTGGGGTAGGGTAAGTTAATGCATTCAAGAATATACTCGGTGTACATAGTTTTTTTAGATCAAGTAGAATCGAAGAAGCTAGTTGAATGCAAACTCTGCAAAGTCTTCTACACGAGTAGTATAAAGACGTTAAGTTATTATTGTACCAGCTGAGGTAACACTCACCGGTAGGTTCGAGTGTTAGAGTGTATTCAAGCTTGTATGTGAAACTCATTCCCTACAGCCTGTACCTGGGAGGAGCTCTCGTGGTTGTCCTCAACGGCTACGACCTGATCAAGGAAGCTCTGGTCAAGAAAGCAGACGTTATTTCAGACAGGCCGAAATTTTTCATTGATGACGTATGTGATTATTGTACTGCTGTTTGTTACTGTAATCAATATTGTTATTGATGTTGCTGTGCATATTACAAACACTATTACTACTACTACTACAACTACTACCAGAACTACTACTACTACTGTCAAAACGGTCAATTCGACTTTTTGCCATTGCTGGGGTAGTCGAGGGTTTTTTTTAGGCTGAGAACTACAGGCCGCTTCGCCACTGCTGTCGCTACATCATGTGCTGGCTATGGTTGTTTATTTCACCCCCAACAGAAAAACAACAAATGCCATACCGGGATTCGAACCGCTGCCATCATTATCGGCAGACATGCTTCGAAGGGATTCGGATACTACTACTATTATTGCTAATACTACTACGACTATTTCTACTGTTACTACTACTGCTACCTATAACTATCACTATTACTTCTTCTACTACTACTACTACTACTACTACTACTACTACTACTACTACTACTACTACTATTGCTGCTACTAATACTACTGCTCCTTCTACTACTGCTACTACTACTACTACTACTATTACTTCTACTACAACTACTACTACTACTACTATTACTTCTACTACTACTACTGCTACTACTACTGCTACTACAGCCGTTACTATTATTACAACAATAACTGCTACTACTTCTAATATTATCAGTACTACTATTACTGCTGTAAGTGATGGTTACTACTACAACTACTATTATTATTACTACTACTATTGCTGATGCTAATTCTACTACAACTATTACTACTATTATTATTGTCACTATAACTATTACTACTACTACTATTATACTTAAACTACTAGCTACTTTTACCAATACTACTTGCTACCACTGCTACTACTCCTACTGCTACTGCTACTTCTACTCCATCGTGTAGCATGTTTGCTGCAGAACGTCCCTTTGATCACAACCCCTCTGGAATACTCGATCTTCGGCCAGATGTCCTGCCTGCATTCACGTCGTCTGGAGGACTGGCTAGTAGTTAAGTGACACGGCTTACAAGCCAAAGTTGCCGGGTTCGCGCCCCAATCATAGAACTAGCCGTTACCCCGAGAAAGCAAACCCTTAGAAAATTCAGGAGGAAGCAGACCCTTACATAAAATGCATGCAGATATCAGATGCACTTGGCCGACAGGTGCAAAATAAAAACAGTGCAACTCACACCGCCTTGGGAATAGAGGAATAAAGTGAATGCACACACAATGAACAAAAATAAAATTTCTCACTGTCTTCATAATAAAGTTAGTGTGCACCAATTTCCTTCTCAGTCTGCCTATGACTTGTTCTCCAAATATCAAATCTTTCAGTGTAGATTTTTCAAGGATATTACTGTGTTTGATGGGAGCCAAAGTTGTTGATTTCCAAGACGTAATCCTGTTTACAAGTCAACTTTGATCTTCACAAAGATCAATTATGGACATCTGTGTTTTACTTTTTCACTAATCGTATGATTCTTAGAACTATACTGCGATGTTTTTGCTTGAAAGATTCAATTTTCTTCTCTAGTGTTTATGTGATGGTCCAAGATTCGCACCAGTTGTTGCCAGACGGAGTATGTATTTCCTTAGAATATTGTTACCAGTTCCCTTTCCTTATTTATTATTCTAATATTGTTCTCGCCAATTCTGTTATAATGTTCCATATTGCATCTACCCATGTGGATGACTGTTCGTTTATCTATATTGAATTCCATTTTTCGTCTCACAGTCTTGAATTGTATCTAAATCCGACCTCAATATATCCACTTCTGCTATAGATTAGGCACTCCTACATAGTTCTGTGTCGTCCGCAATTTGTTAAATTATGGATCCTATATAAATGTCCAAATCTGTTAAATAAATATATATATAAAGAACAAAATTGGTCTCAAAACCGAGCCCTGTGTCACTCCACCTTTCACTTCACACCACTCAGAGTACTCCTTATGTATGCCTATTCTCTGACTTCTTGCTGTAAACAAACTTTCAATCCATTTGACAACTTCCCCACCTATTCCAAGCGATATTAACTTTTAAAATTATCTTCGATGAGGTACTCTATCACAAGTCTTTGCAAAATATAGATAAATAACAATGCACTTGTTTCCCTCTTATCTATCATTTCAGTAACCTCTTTCATGAATTCCAATAGATTTTTTAAGCACGATCTCCCTCTAGTAAACGCATGCCGACTATTTCTGATTAGATTAGACCAGTCTAGATGCATTACAAAGTTTTCTTTGATTATTGATTCTAACAATTTACAAACTATGATAATTAAACTCACCGGTCTATAATTAGCTGAATCTGGTGTCTCTCCCTTTTTGAGTTACGGGATCACTCCTTCATTTTTCCAATCTCTTGGAATATTCGCATTTACAAGTGATTGAGAACATAATAAAGACAATGGTTTTGCTAGTTGGTCTCTAATTTAAATAGCAATTTTGGTTGGATACCATCAAGCCTGGACATGTATCCACTTTTAATCCCTCCAATTTAAAAAAAACCATTTCCTCCGTAATACACATTGATTTTAACCCCACCATATCTATTTCATATTTGAATATATATATATAGGCTCTGGGATCTTGGAGCAATCTTTTTGTGTGAAGACTGTCCCAAAGTATTGATTTAGTAGATTAGATGTCTCATTATTTTCTCTTATTATACCTGTGTTATCTGTGTCCTTGTCTTTCGTTCTTTGTTTATTTCTAACATAAGAAAAGAAGCTTTAACTATCATTCTTGATCCTATTAGCAAGATTTTTTTTTCCAAATCTATTGTTGCTGTTCAATTCACTTTCTGAGCTATGTTTTGCTTTCCCAAATATTTTTAAATATGCTTCTTTTGATGTACATGACTTTATATATTTTCCATGCTTTATTTTTAGCTCTTCTACATTTAACTACAAATCTAGTTATCCATTTTGTATGCTTGGTATTTACCTCTCTGCATGGAACACATTCCCCTTTTAGTTGTTCAAAAACTATTTTGAAACTCTCCCACTCTTGTTCAAAAAACGGAACCTCTGACAATATCTTTCCAGATTATACAGTTGGCTGTCTCTTTCATCTTCTGAACATCTGTCTTAGAGTAGTCGTATGCTCGCGACATTATGTTAATTTCTCTCCTTCCTATAAAATCCCAATTGATGATCTGATGGTCGCTTGAGCCAAACAGTTCCCCAACGATAACGTTTTCAATAATTTGTTCCTCTGTAGTAACTATTAGGTCGAATATGTTTTGCTTCTGGTAGCTTCCTCCATATTCTGAATTTATTCTGAGTTATGCACTTCGCAGTAGGATCTGACTCTGCAAATTCTTCTCCCATATCCCATTTTATTTCTGGAAAATGTCAATTCAAATTCTTCTCCCATATCCCATTTTATTTCTGGAAAATGTCAATTCAAATTCTTCTGCCATATCCCATTTTATTTCATGAAAATGTCAATTCAAATTCTTCTGCCATATCCCATTTTATTTCATGAAAATGTCAATTCAAATTCTTCTGCCATATCCCATTTTTGTTCATGAAAATGTCAATTCAAATTCATCTGCCATATCCCATTTTGTTTCATGAAAATGTCAATTCAAATTATTATGCCCTATCCCATTTTATTTCATGAAAATGTAAATTTTCCCCATTACCTGTTACCTGAGCTAGCTTTTCTATGTTACTCATTAGCTCCTCATCTTCCTCTTTTGGACTTGAAGGGCATCTGTAGCATTCTCCAACCACTGTTTTTTCACCCCTACTATCTATTACTCCTCATACACTTTCATTTTTTGTTGTCAAATGACAGATCATCTTGTATAGTTATATTTACAACATTTCTAAAATTGTAACATTAAATGTTATGAAAGTGTAAACTGTATGTACTGCTTGTGTAGTATAATTAATAAAAGCATATCCATACAAGAAATATTAGATCAAGTTCAATTCTGTTTAGCAACTCTGAAAAATGATATTTCAACAACTTTTATTTTATCCTTTTCTCTGGCAGGTTATTGGAATGACCAATAAAGGTGTTATCATCTCCAGTGGGGCAAACTGGAAAGAGCAGAGAACAGTGACCTTGTCCATTCTCAGAGCTTTCGGGATGGGAAAGAACCTGCTGGCCGAGACGATACGAGAAGAAGTTGGTTGTTACATTGACTATCTGGCGAGTCTGAAAGGAAAGCCAGTCAACATCCGGGTTATAACAAATATAAGCACTTCCAACATTATCTGCTCCATCCTGATTGGTCATCGTTTCGAACACGATGATAAGGATTTTCAGGATTTGATGCATAAAATGGAATCACTTCTTAATTTGCAACAAAATGTCAGTTTGGTCAACTTCTTCTTTTGGCTCAGACACATCCCCGGAGACTTCTTTAAGGCAAAACAACTAGCTTCCAACATGAACTCGATAATGAATTTACTAATGAAGTTTATTGAAGAGAAAAGACGACCAATAGATGATCCCAACGATGTGTGTAATCTCATCGACGCATACATCCTTGAACGAAACAAGAAACTCCAATCTGGCATTTCTACTTTCCTGGATGACAAGAATTTAATAAAAATAATGATGGACCTGTTTATTGCAGGGACTGAGACCACGAGCACAACAATCTACTGGTGTATCCTATACCTGGTCAACAATCCAGAAATACAAGATAAAGTTTACCGGGAGATCAAAGATAAGGTCGGAACGGATCGAGCCCCAACCATGCAGGACAAGTCACAGCTGACCTATCTGAACGCGGTGATCATGGAAACTCAGCGACTGGCCAGTATTATTCCCCTGTCGGTGACTCACATGTGCTCTGAGGAGGTAACTCTTAGAGATTACACATTGCCCAAAGGAACATACGTAGTTCCAAATCTGGACTCGGTTCTTCACGACAAGACCCTGTGGGGAGATGACGCCATGACATTCAATCCCGAACGATTCATTGACAACAGCGGCAACTTGAAGACCCCCGAACAGTTAATACCGTTCAGCATTGGACGTCGCGTCTGTTTAGGTGAAGCCATAGCTAAGATGGAACTCTTCACTTTCATCTCTACCATGATCCAGAGATTTCAGTTCCTGCCACCAAATCCCAGCTCCGTTCCACCAGTAAAATACCAATGTGGTGTAGTCATTAGCCCGGTGCCATATGAGGTGAGAGTTGTCGAGAGAAAATAAAGCTGTTAATCACGTGGTAGATATGGAATGTGCAAAGAGTCTGAAGTACAACATTCAATGTTAATATTTTCTTTAACTGTAATCACGCGGCACACAACATCTGGATTCATCTCATGTTGATTGCTTTCAAAAATGGCACATTTATGATAATTAACAACACTGTATTTCTTGCAAGTATATTATGTTTAGAATAGCTATATTTTTTAATGTCCCAACAAATTTGTCCCTACAAAATTTCTTATCTACATGTACAGGGCATTTCAGATTGATTTGAACGATTTCAGCTTGTTCTATTGTATCCACAATTGTCAAAAGCAGTCTGCAAGCTGCAATTTATCATACCACTGTCAAGTCTAATTCTTTGCTTCCGGTTCTATATTAAATCGTGTGCGAAACTAACGTTGCAGGGGAAATTGTAAGATACAAAATGTTTTCTACTCACCACTGTTAGCCATTTAAAAAATCGTGGTTTGCCTGCCGCCTGGCGGTAAGAATATGAACTGTTGCCCGCTCTTCGAGTTTATGTTCGAATGTGTTTCATCAGTGGACATTCGATCAGTGGACATGTTGTATTCCTCATTAAATGTGTTGTTATCATTCAAATCATTTTGAAATGCACTGTTTTATTTCTTCACATTTCGCGGTCAACACAGATTTTTTAAAACTTTTAATAAAACAATTTTAGTCTGTTGCAAAATACTACCTCTTTATTATTAAATAGTCTATTGATTGTCCTTCAGATGAATCTGCCAGAATCGTTTCGATAATTTGTGACTAGAAATTTTCTGAGACACGTTTTCACACTAATTTAGACACGTAAAAACAAGTTCCCTGTATGGATATTGATTGTCATGTGATCTCTTCTTGTACTCAATATAAATAAATAACTTTATTGACGATTGAAACTTTTTGCTTTGTACCATTTGATATTCCCATTTTACAAACGTAAGTACCAACTGAAGAACATAGTGCGATAGAAGAATATTAAGAAGACTTATAACAGACCATCAAACCAATCAAATCCACTGATCTTATAGTAATATGAGATTTGAAAAATTCGGTAAAGAAAAAAAAGTGTAGGGCTATCGGGACAAATACACACAAAAAAAGAAAAAGATGTTGGTCTATATTTAGTGAAGTAAACCAATGTTATGTGGAATACATTTTTGTGAAATAAACCAATTCTTTTCTGTTCTGTTCCTAAGAATCGACATCACTGCACTCCAGGCAGGCAATAGTTGATCATTTTCTCTCAATATATGGCGAAGGGTGGGAGACTGGTGGTTCCTGCTGTTCGTTGGTTGTATCCACTTCTGCTCCGTCCTCTTCTCACAGTCTGCTCGAACCTCGTCCAATATCAAGGCACTGTAATCTGCGATCTGAATTTTTCTATTGCGGTGTCATCATCTAACAGGTGGTCATTGATAGACTTGAAAATGTCCCTCCTATCTATGTATAGTGCACCTGTAAGTGATGCCGATGGAAGCAAGATATGCGCTCTTCGGGTACCCTGAACCCCATAACTATTATGGCAGTAGATCCACACCAGCCCATGCAGGTTTGATGCCTCTACAGCTGTCATGCACTAATTCCTTAGTCAGCCATCATGTGCCTTCCGAAGAAAGGATTGGGAATCTGACACGATTTTGCTTGGCTTGGCTTGGCTTGGCTTGGCTTGGCTTGGCTTCGTTCGTTCTCAATCTCCCAATACCAAACCCTGAAAGGGCTTAAGTAGCAGAATATAGTTCAGATAACGGAATGCGTTGTGTCGTAGTTTTCAGCTTGACTGCGATATTTGCACCTATCGGTCCAACACATCCTACTTCAGCAAGCACTTTTTTAGTACCGGATTAGCATTTCCTCTTCGATCCCTTCTCCTTAGCCAGTCTGCTCTGCTGCAGCCTGTTATCCAGGATCACCACGTGGAGGTGTAGAAGGGTCTTGGCAGCTCTGGTTCGCTGGCCCTGACGCTAGCAGTCAGCTCTGGTTCGCTGGCCCTGACGCTAGCAGTCAGCTCTGGTTCGCTGGCCCTGACGCTAGCAGTCAGCTCTGGTTCGCTGGCCCTGACGCTAGCAGTCAGCTCTGGTTCGCTGGCCCTGACGCTAGCAGTCAGCTCTGGTTCGCTGGCCCTGACGCTAGCAGTCAGCTCTGGTTCGCTGGCCCTGACGCTAGCAGTCAGCTCTGGTTCGCTGGCCCTGACGCTAGCAGTCAGCTCTGGTTCGCTGGCCCTGACGCTAGCAGTCAGCTTTGGGTCGCTGGCCCTGACGCTAGCAGTCAGCTCTGGTTCGCTGGCCCTGACGCTAGCAGTCAGCTCTGGTTCGCTGGCCCTGACGCTAGCAGTCAGCTCTGGTTCGCTGGCCCTGACGCAAGCAGTCAGCTCTGGTTCGCTGGCCCTGACGCTAGCAGTCAGCTCTGGTTCGCTGGCCCTGACGCTAGCAGTCGGCTCTGGTTCGCTGGCCCTGACGCTAGCAGTCAGCTCTGGTTCGCTGGCCCTGACGCTAGCAGTCAGCTATGGGTCGCTGACCACTGCAGCTCATGCGCTGCTCATCATCTTGATGCCAGACACGATTGTACAAGATGTTCCCGACAGCCATCTCAGGCTGCATTCACTGTTTTCATCTTCAGTCTCGTGCTAGAGGTTCTTGTTCTGTATGCTCCGCTCTGCTCGGCAACAACCTGGCCTCTCATTCTAGTTGAAAAGCCCCACGCAGATCTCTGACCCCGTTGCACTTATACATCGGTATATATGATGGAATCCCTTTACTGCATGTTATCATTTATCCGCTGGTTAGCCTCAAGCTCCGCCATTCCCGTAACACTACTCCTTGTCACGATGACTCTGTGGTAATCTGACATTTTATCACCAGTGTGGATCCATCCTTCTCTTTTGACACTCGCTTCAACTGTGGTCACCTGTCCAATTTAGTATCTCTGCCTACGCCACTCCTATGTTGATTCTTGATCACTTGATTTCTGAGGTGTTATTGTGCAGTGAGTGCGTCCGATTTATGGATACACAATTAGGAGTGTGGTAATTTATGTCTGGATTTTATGGACTTTAAGATCAGGGTGTATGTAGAAAATTCCGTCATTCTGTTTACCTTCTAACCGTTGACGCCGTTGTCTTGATAGTGTGAGGATGCTCAATCTGTATGTAATGCATTTGTCTAAAAAGCTCCAGAAGATTACTCACGTGGAAAAGCTGACTAGATACAGCAAACAATAAGATTGACTTTATTTTGTTAAAGGACAGATTGATCAAAGTGGTCACGTGTTTGGCGTTTCTCGTGACGTTTTCCGCACAAATGTTGAAAAGGTAATAGCAGAGTATTACTTCCTTTTGCATCTCAAACCAATCTGTGCTGCACCACATGTTCTCTCAAAGAGTGTGGTAGTTGCTGACGCTAGGCTCTTCTTATGCCTATGCAAAATCGGTCGATACATCATCTCATCTCGGTGATTTCTATCCCGCCACTCGAATCTCGTAGGATCCCGGATCATTGGAGTGGTTCCTGTGTGTAATTTTGGGGCTGCTTCAGGTCTTCGTACATGTCTCTGATGTTTAGAAAAGTGCCTTTAAGATCAAGAGGGGAAAGATTATCTTCTAAGAAAATTTCATAAATTTTTCTCTTTTTGCTTTCCTTTCCCCCAACCTAAAGTGTACATGTACTCTTTTTTCTTCCATTGCTCTTTCTCTTCTCATTTACCCTTTGAAATCCCTTATGATTGTCTTGATGTCTCATATCTCTACTTTTTGCATGGTCTCTTGTAAACATGTGTAAATGTAGATGTCAGATGAGGAGTGCGCCAAGGACGTGTTTTACCTTGTCTGTTTAATATCTACACAGAATACACTTTAGAACACGTCAAGGAAGGGCATTGACTCAACCGAGGCGTGTCCATCAATAATATCAGGTTCGTGGATGATACTTCTTCTTCTTCTTCTTCGTACGCAGTCAGACAGTAACCATTATTTTTTCGAAAAAAGCGGCGGTCATCCTGAGGCTCTCGCCACTGCCATAGAGCTTGTCTTGCAGTTCCACTGGTAATGGCCACATCTGCTCTCTCTGATCCTCGTATGTCGGGCAGTTCTGCAGCAGATGTTCAGCGGTCATTTTACCAGTACCGCACGGGCATTCGTCGGTACACCCTATCTTCAATTTGTTGAATAGGTGGTACCTCAGTCTGTTGTGGCCAGTGCGCGGATGATACAAACGGCACGAATTGCTGATTCAAATAAAGAACACAAGTCGAGTATTTGAATTTGAACATTAACACTGGGAAAATTTTTAAAAAAACATGATAATCAAGTAGGCTCGATAAAAAGTATTGGCCAAATACAGGAACAGGTAAAAAGCTTATCTTAGCTTGGAAATATAATAATTGAAGATGGAATATGTGGATTGGAATTCATGATAACGGGGATAACCATATATATTTTCATCAACGCTAGTCCTATATTGACAACCAAACAGATAACGTACATATTAACTATGAGAATTATTATGTGATATGTTTATTATTGACTTATGTCTTGCCACTGGTCCGATGTAGATCGGGACCAGTAAGTGAGGTTGATGACTAGCGCAGATTCTTTACTATAATCCATTTACAAGACAAAACCGTCTGATAATGTCGTCATCATCGCTTGCGACGTGCAGCTAACTAACAACTGTATGGCATAGGAACCGGTGACATTGAACAAACAGTTGGAGAAAAGAATTCATGTGGAAAGAAAAGAAACGAAATAATGAAATCTTAGAGAAATTAGTAATGCGAACAATTTGGTTAACGAAATCCGACAGTTAAGATAATTTGGTCACTTTCTTGGAAACAATAAGGGAAGAAAAGGTGAAGAACAAACGAGGCAGAGGAAAACAACGATACAACTAGAAGCATGGCATCACAAGATGGACAGGGACAAGTCTGGTAGATGTCACCATTATGGCATGACAATCAAGGGAAGGACAGGGAAAAGTCTGGTAGATGTCATCATCATGGCACGACAATCAAGGGAAGGACAGGGACAAGTCTGGCAGATGTCACCATCATGGCATGAGAATCAAGGGAAGAACAGGTACAAGTCTGGCAGATGTCACCATCATGGCACGACAATCAAGGGAAGGACAGGGACAAGTCTGGCAGATGTCACCATCATGGCATGAGAATCAAGGGAAGAACAGGTACAAGTCTGGCAGATGTCACCATCATGGCACGACAATCAAGGGAAGGACAGGGACAAGTCTGGCAGATGTCACCATCATGACATGACAATCAAGGGAAGAACAAGTACAAGTCTGGCAGATGTCACCATCATGGCACGACAATCAAGGGAAGGAAAGGGACAAGTCTGGCAGATGTCACCATCATGGCACGACAATCAAGGGAAGGACAGGGACAAGTCTGTCAGACGCCACCATCATGGCACGACAATCAAGGGAAGAACAGGTACAAGTCTGGCAGATGTCACCATCATGGCACGACAATCAAGGGAAGAACAGGTACAAGTCTGGCAGATGTCACCATCATGGCACGACAATCAAGGGAAGAACAGGTACAAGTCTGGCAGATGTCACCATCATGGCATGAGAATCAAGGGAAGAACAGGTACAAGTCTGGCAGATGTCACCATCATGGCACGACAATCAAGGGAAGGACAGGGACAAGTCTGGCAGATGTCACCATCATGACATGACAATCAAGGGAAGAACAAGTACAAGTCTGGCAGATGTCACCATCATGGCACGACAATCAAGGGAAGGAAAGGGACAAGTCTGGCAGATGTCACCATCATGGCACGACAATCAAGGGAAGGACAGGGACAAGTCTGTCAGACGCCACCATCATGGCACGACAATCAAGGGAAGAACAGGTACAAGTCTGGCAGATGTCACCATCATGGGACGACAATGGCATGTTGTAGATCCATAGCAGCCGACCTTTGATGTTCGGATAAGATTTGAAGTAAACTAAACTGATCTGCGCTATAAACCACGAAATCTTCATATTTGTAAGAATTTCATATTTCTGACATTACAGTTGAAAATACGGATTTTCGACTATGTATACACAAGATACTTTTTCAGAGTTTTTGAATAAACAGAATGATATCAACGAGGTGTTCTTATGTTCCTTTCTATGTGCGTGGTAACCGTAATGTACTTAAAAGAACAAAGTCTCATTTGACTTGTATTACACATTCTCAACCCTGGAAGTACCTGATATATAATAGTCCCACTCCTCACTGGTAGCTCCTTTGTCTTAAATATATTCCAATCTACTATTCTGTCTATCATCTGAAAGCTCTGTCTCGATTCTAGGTCATGGCCCAATTAATTATACTCGTATCTTTAAAAACTTAGTGAATCCTCAGTGACTGCACCATTAAATAGTATGTACCAGAACCATATATCTACGGTTCACTATTATAGCCTGCTTACTGCGACCGTTCATTATCATTTATACCAGACTTACATTCAATCTTTCCGCTTATATAACCGTGACACTGGTTTTTGTTCAGACAATTCTTTATGTTCTATAACACACCGACACTAACAGTTCGGAACAAGGACAGTGCCAACAATGCTTGTTTGTGTCACTGCAAGCTCTACTTTCAGATATATTCACATCAGTGCGGATTTATAATGATGTCCTCCAACCAGACTGTCTTCTGTCTAATGATGTCCTACAACCTCACTGTCTAATGATGTCCTCCAACCTCACTATCTTCTGTCTAATGATGTCCTCCAACCTCACTGTCTAATGATGTCCTCCAACCTCACTGTCTAATGATGTCCTCCAACCTCACTGTCTAATGATGTCCTCCAACCTCACTATTTTCTGTCTAATGATGTCCTACAACCTCACTGTCGAAAGATGTCCTCCAACTTCAATGTCTAATGATGTCCTCCAACCTGACTGTCTAATGATGTCCTCCAACCTGACTGTCTAATGATGTCCTCCAACCTGACTGTCTAATGATGTCCTCCAACCTCACTGTCTAATGATGTCCTTCAACCTGACTGTCTAATGATGTCCTCCAACCTCACTGTGTAATGATGTCCTCCAACCTCACTGTGTAATGATGTCCTCCAACCTCACTGTGTAATGATGTCCTCCAACCTCACTGTCTAATGATGTCCTACAACCTCACTGTGTAATGATGTCCTCCAACCTGACTGTCTAATGATGTCCTACAACCTCACTGTGTAATGATGTCCTCCAACCTCACTGTGTAATGATGTCCTCCAACCTGACTGTCTAATGATGTCCTACAACCTCACTGTGTAATGATGTCCTCCAACCTCACTGTGTAATGATGTCCTCCAACCTCACTGTCTAATGATGTCCTACAACCTCACTGTGTAATGATGTCCTCCAACCTCACTGTCTAATGATGTCCTACAACCTCACTGTGTAATGATGTCCTACAACCTCACTGTGTAATGATGTCCTCCAACCTCACTGTCTAATGATGTCCTACAACCTCACTGTGTAATGATGTCCTACAACCTCACTGTGTAATGATGTCCTCCAACCTCACTGTCTTCTGCCAATTGCAATAATCGGTTGCTCATTCACTGACACTAGTATTATACCACGCTAAATTACCCTGCCTATTGGTCAGTGTTGTCTGTCGCGGTTAGTATAAGTAAAATGGACACCTCCACCACCTGGGTTGAAGAAGGGTTGATGTGAGCAAACTTGTGAAGCGATCATCTCTGTATAGACCCAATTATTTGTGATGGCCTTGTCTTCGAACAACCTCAGTACTGCACTAGTCTGTACTATTGTTGGCGATTCTTTCCTAGTCATCATGATTAATACCGCACTGGATAAGTGATTTCTTAGCGTGTCCGTGGACCGTTTCTGCTGCCCAACGCTTGCTCTCTTGCCATGTTGCAGTTCATCATAGAACAGCGCTTTTTGTAGACGTTGATCCGACATGCGTACCGCATGGCCAGTGCGTCTCAGATGTGCTGCACATATGAGGTGTTATGGACATACTCAATGGAGCTAACAAATCTGAGTTTGGCACGATATATTTGTGCGTACTCTTGGCTGTTCTTGTATTTATCTCATCATCCATATCTACTCAGAGATCAGAGGAAATATTTACTGGATGTTCTACGTGAAAAAATCCCGATCTCCACCGGGATTTGAACCTGCGACCCCCAGCACCGTTACCCCAGAGAAGCAACCCTTAGAAAATGCAAGAGAAAGCAGACCCTTGCATAAAATGCATGAAGACGGATGCACTGGGCAGACATGCACAAAATAAAAACCACAGTGCAACGCACACCGCCTTGGGGATTAGAGAAATAAGAACGGAAACACAAATTGAACATCAACTTTGAAAATGCAATACTTTGGATCAGCTACGCTACAATTTTCAGTGGCACGTGAAAAAACCAGTGTGTGTGTGTGTGTGTGTGTGTGTGTGTGTGTGTGCGTGCGTGCGTGCGTTCGTGCATGCGTGCGTGCGTGCGTGCGCGTGTGCGGGCATGTGCGTGTGCGTGTGCGTATTCGTGTGCGTGTGCGTCTTCTTGCGCGTGCGTGTGCGTGTGCGTGTGTGTGTGTGTGTGTGTGTGTGTGTTTTCATCGTAATCGAAGAGGAACACCTTGTCACCATTGACATTTCAAGTGAATTCGAAGATGGCTAAATACGCCAATCTGATTCCTGAATTGTCTGCTGCACTTAGTACAAGGAAACAGTACGCCCCCTTCCATAGGGGTGGATGATGTTTTCCATACGATTCATGATGATGGTGAGAATTTTCCCTACATCAAATATCAAAGGCTTTAATTCTGCCATTCATAGTAAACAGTAGTGTAGTAAACGTGAATTTTAAACCAGGTGACTTACCCGTGAATTTGATTATAGTGAAGAAGAGCTGCGTACATCAGCATCCCTCTCTCGACCTCAACTATCCTGATCCGGTGACAAAACATGATCAAGACGAATGAGGCAATAATGTGATGAACTGTTTGTAATGTTTTTTTCCCCTAAGCTTTTCCAACCACCAGGCAGTGGAAGCAGAAATGAAACTTGAAGTCACAAGCTGTTACTCAGTTGTAACAAAAGTACATACATTGAAATACCTGAAACCCGCAGGGGGACAGCGGAGGTTATTCCAATCAAAGTGTGATGATGTTGGCCAACCAAAGGCAAATATTGAACAAGTTTGGTTTATGGAAACGTACTAAAGATTAACAATTCGTGTACATAGCTGTGTACAGAAAAGTGTAAGTAGCATGTCTTTTACAGAACGTAGCTTCTTACAACCGCCAACTATTTGGCTGTTTTAAGTTTCTTGGCAATTGTGCGGTTTTGTCTCGAAAAAAAACCAGTCTCTGCCAAATTGGATTCAAGTGGGAATCGAACCCTGAACGTCGGTATTGGGTAAACCGAACGAGTTTCAACCCTAGGCCACTCATCCTACTAAAAACATATCTGTGTATGTGAACATAACACATGAATTACAGGACGGTATTTATGTGTGTATATATATATATATATACACACCGTCCTGTAGTTCATCAAATCATTTTGCATGTCCACTTGTTCCGTTTAGCAATGTGAAGAGCTTTAGTAGACTTTCTTGGGGCAATTGTGTTACGTCGATCGATGTGCTAATATTTATATTATGTCATCAATTCCTCTGCTACGTGATCTTTTTCGTGTCCTGTTACCAGATCTTGTTTTGTTGTATGCGTCCATTCTCATGGATGACTGAACCATCCTACCCTATGGCTTGTACATACTTTCCCATCTGCTGAAAATGGCCAAGATCTAGCGAGTCTGTCATTAGTCCGGTTGAGTCAGTTGTGGTGTCAGTTAATACTATGTTGCGTTTTGTTGGAGTTTTTACAGTCATGTAAAGTAATTAGGGCATGGTGACGTTTCATTAATTATACACTTCTCATAGGCAGTGCCAGTTTGTGACATTCAAAGTTGGTGTCCTGAAAACAAGTGGTTTTTTTTGTACTGTCAAGTCAAGTCTGAAAATAATGCTAGTCTGACATTGTGTCACATTCTTGGATACGAATAAATATATAATCACATGCCAAGGTCGAACGATTATTGTCACATCGGTAATCGTAGTCGCCATTGTCCTTGAACGTAGATGGCAGAACTATGGCATGACACACGTGAGAGATACCTAATGATGTGAATCATTAGTCAAACAGAAACAAATAGGAAAACCTCCCACAGCTGTGGTGATGTTGTTTACCTCCTACAGCTAGAATGATGTTGTTCACCTCCTAGAGTGGTCTTGTTCACATCCTACAGCTAGAGGGATGTCGTTCACCTCCTAGAGGGATCTTGTTCACCTCCTACAGCTAGAGGGATCTTGTTCATCTCCTACAGTGACGGTGAAGTGGTTCCCCAGAAGAACATACCGCTCACCGTTAATAACAAAGAAGTGATATGTAAAAACAGTGTTAATTTCACACACACACACACACAATAAGAAAACACCGTGATACTTTGGAATAATTTTGATAATCAATTGATAATCAATCAAGGAAAAGAGGGACAAATATAACAACCATATTTGCAAATCTGGCTATAAACGTTATCCAAATGACATATTTGTATCGGTGTATGTTAGCTAGACACCGTTAGGAGAAAATCACTGCCCGATCTTGGGCAGCCTATTGTAGAGAGAATGTTGAAGAGTCCACTCCAGCTGACCAAATCAAATGACTTTGTCAGGTCAATGAAATGGATATAAAAGAGCTGACACTGCCTACGTGGCTTTTAATTAAGTTGGCGAAGAAAAAATACATTTTGATCGTTCATCTTCCAGACCTGAATCAACATTGCAACTCCGGATGCACAGGCTCAGCCAAATTTTACAGTCGTAAGTGTATTTTGACGAAGACTTCGGCTACAACACTGAGCAGAGAGACGCCTCGATAGTTATTACATTCACTTCTATCACCTTAAATAATATAATAATAGCTGTCCATCGTTGTCTAAGAGGACCGCATCATGCTTGTCACAAATTTCCCTGTTGGGTGTGGGTGCGGATGTGGCTGAACAGGTCAGTGGGGGCACGAAAGCATCTGCCACATATCGGGCACACGAGGTTTGTAGAAGGTGATGGTGTTCCAGCTGCTCGGGATTTCCGCGTCTCGCGTCTGCTCTAGGCTTTCACAACACGGTCGTCTTCGCTGGCAGCTACACCCGATTTGACTGCGCTTCTCCAGTCAGATCTGTTTTGCGCCAGACATTCCCAGGTGTCGATGTCTATCTGGCAACTTTTCAGTGAGTCCTTTAGACCGTCTTTAAAACGTTTCTTTGGGCGCCCTCTCTCGCGCTATCCCTCTCTCAGCTCGCCGTAGAGAAGCTTCTTTTGAAGCCGTTCGTCTGACATACGGATGAGGTATTCGGCCCATCCTAGCCGTGCTTTTTCTAGAAGTGCGTAGATGCTGGGCATGTTAGCCCTCGAGAGAACCTCGATGTCAGTGACTCGATCTTGCCATCGGATGTGGAATATTCGTCTCAGGCAACCTGTGTGGAAGTGGTTTAACCTCCTTGCATGTCCAGAGTATACAGTCCAGCTTTCGCAAGCGTATAGTAGGGTCGGAATGATGGTGGCACGGTAGACTTTGAGTTTGGTGTTGACGCTGATGCCACGACGTGCCCAGACCATCGAGCGCATTCTACCAAAGGCTGTGCTGGCCCTTGCTATTCTGCTTGTCACCTCATCGTCGAGGCTAACAGATACGTGAATTTGTCTACTACAATCAGCGTCTGTCCGCAGACTGTAGTCTCTAGTTTTGTGTACTAGCATGTCTGGTACTGGTTGGTACATGACCTCTGTTTTGTGTACGGTATGCCTCGTGCTGGTTGGTACATGACCGCTGTTTTGTGTACGGCATGTCTGGTGCTGGTTGGTACACGACCGCTGTTTTGTGTAGGGCATGTCTGGTGCTGGTTGGTACATGACCTCTGTTTTGTGTACGGTATGCCTGGTGCTGGTTGGTACATGACCTCTGTTTTGTGTACGGTATGCCTGGTGCTGGTTGGTACATGACCTCTGTTTTGTGTACGGTATGCCTGGTGCTGGTTGGTACATGACCTCTGTTTTGTGTACGGCATGCCTTGTGCTGGTTGGTACATGACCTCTGTTTTGTGTACGGCATGCCTGGTCCTGGTTGGTACATGACCTTTATTTTCTGGGCATTGATGGTTAGGCCTAAGTCTTAGCATGCGGCAGAGAACCGGTCCATTTCAACCTGCATTTTCAGTTATGAGTTGCTCATTGGAGCGCAGTCGTCAGCAAATACAAGTTCCCTGATTAACTCGCCAGCCACTTTGGTTTTGGCCTTTCTTCTGGGATTGAGTAGTTTGCCATCCATGTGGTACTTTAGGGGTATGCCAAGCTCTGAAGGCGTCTGTCACTGTGGTCGCGAACATCATGCTGAACAGGGTCGGGACGAGTACACATTTTTGTTTTACTCCGTTTGATATAAGAAACGCTTCAGATATTGCTCCACTGTCCAGTACACTAGCACACATTGCTTCGTGTAGCTGTTTCACCATAGTTATGAACTTCTTGGGGCAGCCAAACTAGAACATTATCATTCACAACCCTCCTCTGTTTACTGTATCAAAATGCCTTTGTCAGATCATAAAATGTTGTGTATATGGCCTGATTTTTGTTCACAACACATCTCTTGTACTTGGCGAGCGGCAAAAATCACGACCACTGTTCCACGTCCGGCTCTAAATCCACATTGACTTTCTGGGAGGTGGTGGCTTTGTTCAAGGTGTTTGTTGAGCCTGTTTAGCAGTAAACGCGCTAAGATCTTGTCTGCTACAGAGAGTAGCGATATTTCAGGATGATTGTCGCATTCCTGCTGGTTACCTTTTCCTGTTGTACAGGTGAACGATTGAGGCGTCCTCTATCTCCTGCGTAATTACTCCTTCAGCCCACATGTGGCAGAAGAGTTCAGTGATCGTTCGGGTGAGAAATGGTCCAGCTGTCTTACATACCTCTGTTGTCGTTCTAGAGAGAGATGGCTCAGCTGTCTTACATAACTGTTGTCGTTCTAGTGAGGGACGGGCCGGCTGTCTTACAAATTTCTGTTGTCGTTCTAGTGAGGGATGGTTCAGCTGTCTTATATACAACTGTTGTCGTTCTAGTAAGTGATGGTCCAGCTGTCTTAAATACCTCTGTTGCAGTTCTAGTGAGGGAAAGTCCAGCTGTCTTACATACCTCTTTTGTCGTTCTGGTGAGGGAAGGTCCAGCTGTCTTATATACCTCTGTTGTCGTTCTAGTGAGGGAAGGTCCAGCTGTCTTACATACCTCTGTTGTGGTTCTAGTGAGGGATGGTCCAGCTGTCTTACATACCTATGTTGTGGTTCTAGTGAGGGATGGTAGAGCTGTCTTACATACCTCTGTTGTCGTTCTAGTGAGGGATGGTCCAGCTGTCTTACATACCTCTGTTGTGGTTCTAGTGAGGGATGGTCAAGCTGTCTTACATACCTCTGTTGTCGTTCTAGTGAAGGATGGTCCAGCTGTCTTTTATACCTCTGTTGTCGTTCTAGTGAGGAATGGGGCAGCTGTTTTACATACCTCTGTTGTCGTTCTAGTGAGGGATGGTCCAGCTGTCTTATATACCTCTTTTGTCGTTCTAGTGAGGGATGGTCCAGCTGTCTTATATACCTCTGTTGTCGTTCTAGTGAGGGATGGTCCAGCTGTCTTACATACCTCTGTTGTCGTTCTAGTGAGGTATGGGCCAGCTGTCTTATATACCTCTGTTGTCGTTCTAGTGAAGGGTGGGCCAGCTGTCTTATATACCTCTGTTGTCGTTCTAGTTAGGGATGATCCAGCTGTCTTACATACCTCTGTTGTCGTGCTGGTGAGGGATGGTCTAACTGTCTTACATACCTCTGTTGTCGTTCTAGAGAGGGATGTTCCAGCTGTCTTATATACCTTTGTTGTGGTTCTGGTGAGGGAAAGTTCAGCTGTCTTACATACCTCTGTAGTCGTTCTAGTGAGGGAAGGTCCAGCTGTCTTACATACCTCTGTAGTCGTTCTAGTGAGGGATGGTCCAGCTGTCTTACATACCTCTGTTGTTGTTCTAGTGAGGGATGGTCCAGCTGTCTTATATACCTATGTTGTCGTTCTGGTTAGGGAAGTTCCAGCTTTCTTACATACCTCTGTTGTCGTTCTAGTGAGGGATGGGCCAGCTGTCTTACATACCTCTGTTGTAGTTCTGGTGATGGATGGTTCAGCTGTTTTATATACCTCTGTTGTCGTTCTAGTGAGGGATGGTCCAGCTGTCTTACATACCTCGGTTGTCGTTCTAGTGAGGGATGGCCCAGCTGTCTTACATACCTCTGTTGTCGTTCTAGTGAGAGATGGGCCAGCTGTCTTATATACCTCTGTTGTCGTTCTAGTTAGGGATGATCCAGCTGTCTTACATACTTCTGTTGTCGTTCTGGTGAGGGATGGTCTAACTGTCTTACATACCTCTGTTGTCGTTCTAGAGAGGGATGTTCCAGCTGTCTTATTTACCTCTGTTGTCCTTCTGGTGAGGGAAGGTCCAGCTGTCTTATATACCTCAGTTATCGTTCTGGTGAGGGAAGGTCCAGCTGTCTTACTTACCTCTGTAGTCGTTCTAGTGAGGGATCGTCCAGCTGTCTTACATAGCTCTGTTGTCGTTCTAGTGAGGGACGGTCCAGCTGCCTTACATACCTCTGTTGTCGTTCTAGTGAGGGATGGTCCAGCTTTCTTATATACCTCTGTTGTCGTTCTAGTGAGGGATGGGCCAGCTGTCTTACATACCTCTGTTATCGTTCTGGTGATGGATGGTTCAGCTGTCTTATATACCTCTGTTGTCGTTGTAGTGAGGGATGGTGCAGCTGTCTTTTATACCTCTGTTGTCGTTCTAGAGAGGGATGGTCCAACTGTCTTACATACCTCTGTTGTCGTTCTAGTGAAGGATGGTCCAGCTGTCTTATATACCTCTGTTGTCGTTCTAGTGAGGGATGGTCCAGCTGTCTTATATATCTCTATTGTCGTTCTAGTGAGGGATGGTCCAGCTGTCTAATAAAACTTTGTTGTCATTCTAGTGAGGGATGGTCAAGCTGTCTTATATATCTCTGTTGTCGTTCTAGTGAGGGAAGGTCCAGCTATCTTGTATACCTCTGTTGTCGTTCTAGTTAGGGACTGTCCAGCTGCCTTACATACCTCTGTTGTCCTTCTAGTGAGGGATGGTCTAGCTGCCTTACATACCTCTGTTGTCGTTCTAGTGAGGGAAGGTCCAGCTGTTTTATATACCTCTGTTGTCGTTCTAGTGAGGGATGGTCCAGCTGTCTTACATACCTCTGTTGTCGTTCTAGTGAGGGATGGTCCAGCTGTCTTACACACCTATGTTGTGGTTCTGGTGATGGATGGTCCAGCTGTCTTACATGCCTCTGTTGTCGTTCTAGTGAAGGATGGGCCAGCTGTCTTATATACCTCTGTTGTCGTTCTAGTTAGGGATGGTCCAGCTGTCTTACATACCTCTGTTGTCGTTCTAGTGAGGGATGGTCGAGCTGTCTTACATACCTCTGTTGTCGTTCTAGTGAGGGATGGTCCAGCTGTCTTACATACCTCTGTTGTCGTTCTAGGCAGGGATGGGCCAGCTGTCTTACATACCTCTGTTGTCGTTCTGGTGAGCGATGGTCCAGCTGTCTTATATACCTCTGTTGTCGTTCTAGTGAGGGATGGTGCGGCTGTCTTTTATATCTCTGTTGTCGTTCTAGTGAGGAATGATCCAGCTGTCTCATATACCTCTGTTGTCGTTCTAGTGAGGGATGGTCCAGCTGTCTTATATACCTCTGTTGTCGTTTTGGTGAGGGATGGTCCAACTGTCTTATATACCTCTGTTGTCGTTCTAGTGAGGGACGGTCCAGCTGCCTTACATACCTCTGTTGTCCTTCTAGTGAGGGATGGTATAGCTGCCTTACATACCTCTGTTGTCCTTCTAGTGAGGGATGGTCCAGCTGTCTCTGTTGGTATTGCATCAGCTCCGAACATTTTCTGTTAGCAGTGCCCCATCCGCACGTGGAGTGCTACCAGTGGGCTGCAGGTCGTAAGAGAGCTTTCAGTGCCTCGTAAAACCGTTTGGTGTCATGACGCTCGGCGAACATCTCAATTTCGTCAGCTGTTTTGCTGAGCTAGGAGTCTTGCATCTCTCTAAGCCTGGTCTGGACAGCTTTGCGAGCAGTTTTGAAGGCCAGTTTTGCAGACGGAGAGTGTATGTCCTTTTGGTATTCTCTTGGCGCTTCATGTTTTTTTATCGAGAAGACCCTGTATTTCCAGATTGTTATCATCAAACCAGTCCGTATGCGTGAGTGGGCCAGTGTCTTTAGCAGATGTATTGTAGAGGGTGTTTCTCAAGGATGTCTAGTTCTGTTTGATCTCGTTCATTACAAACCGAAGCACAGATAGTCTGCCCTCTAGCTCTTCCTAAAATTCGCCTCTCGTGGGTTTCAGCTGATCGACATTTAGCCTCCTCTGTGGTTTCTTTCCCTGGGGCCGAATCTTGGGCTGGAACTTGAAGTTTCGCTCGACAATGACAAGTCGATGGTCGGTCCAGCATTCTGCACTACACATGCTCTTCGTTATCCTAGCGTCGGCGCGATCTCTGCGTCTGATGATAGTGTGGTCAATGAGGTGCCGGTCGCGGGACCTTGGGTGCATCCATGTGGTTCTATTTCGGACCGGAAATCGGAAAGCTGTGTTTGAAATGAGTAGTTCATTTGCAGTACATGTCCTCAGAAAGAGCAGTCTCTTACTATTGCATTTTCCGATATCATGTCTGCCAATGACCCTCTACCAGGTTATATAGTCTGTGCCAACCCTATCCTTAATATCACTAAGGATGATCAATTTTGTCGGCTATCAACTTAATGTACATATAATGTTACAATATGTGCATCTCTCATAGCTTGATGTATAATGACTTCTTTCAACACTGATATAACATAGTTTTCAGTTGTTGCAAATGTTTACCCTTACAGCGCTTGATCAAATGAGGTGGGATCCCCTAGTTGCCTGGTGCTTTGCTCACTCGTGATTGATCTGTTAGTGGCATTATATGGATCTTCTAGAGATGGTTCGATGTCCAGGTTGTCAATACTAGGGTAGTTTTTGTTAGCGTCAATAGCTATGAAAGTGACGACACTCTCACACGCGTATAGCTCAGTATAGCTCAGTATAGGTTAAACGAATCCCTCTGTCTGATTTCCTTTATATGTTATGTTTTTGGCACTGATGGTTTTCAGTGGTGCTGTTTCCTACTTACATGACCAATTTCTTTCTTTAAACAATCATACACTTGTCTGATGCTCCTGGTTTGTGGTGCAGTCTGGACGTTTTCACTAAGTTGTAGCAAGTACTCATTTTCACAACGACGAACTGTTTATTGAAGGTGGCTCCTGTGGACTTGAATCAGAGTTCATGCGTTTAGAATCTGCTTGTATCTGATCAGAGCCGCGCTTGGTCCCAATGACGGGTGGCATATACTTTACTTTCGCTTTAAACCAGTCATGTCATCAAACGGGTCTTCTTACAAAGATAGCAAGTGCAGTGCCATGGATGGTGTTTCAGAGGTGTACCCAGGTCTATGTTTCTGTGCTGATTCGATGTTGGATATTGAGATTTTCTACATCATTTGACAAGCGCAGCGTCCGACAGTCTACGGCGATAGATGGATTACATCTGTTTCTGGAGTGGTGGAACTTCTTTGGCTGCAATCCGTTTATTGAGAATCAATGAATGATCGGTGTTACAGTCTGTACTTTAACTTAACTTAACTTAACGTCTTTATACTGGTTTAGAAGACCCTGCAGAGTCTGTATACAACCATTTACATTTACATCACCTTGCTCTAAAAGCTATGCGCATCCAGTTTATTCTTAAATGCATTAACTGTCCCTGCCTCCACTACCTCCCCTGGCAATGCATTCCAAGCAGACACCACTCTCTGACTAAAAGAATATTTCCTAATATCTAACCTGGACCTCTCTTTAGTCAGCTTGTAGATATGCCCTCGTGTTATTGTAGGTTGCTGTATTTTAAAAAACTTGTTATAGTCTAATTTATCGATTCCTCTGATCATCTTATAAACCTGTATTAAGTCACCACGAATTCTTCTCTCTTCGAGCCACTGTAGGCCGGTTTTTCTAAGTCGTTCCTCATAACTGTAATTCTGGAATCCCACTATCATCTTTGTCGCTCTTTTCTGTATTCTTTCTAGCATGTTTATGTCACCTCTATGATAAGGACTCCACACCTGTACACAGTACTCCAATCTAGGTCTAACTAAAGCTTTATACAGTTTGACGATCACTTCCTTGCTCCTATGTTTAAAATTTCTTTTTATCATACCTAACATTGCATTTGCCTTTTTCACTGCTACCTTAACTTGCTCACTCACCTTTCCTGTATGATCTATTATAACCCCTAGGTCCCTTTCCTTATCTATCTTTCTATTATTGTTTTCTCCAATTCTGTAATTATGTTCCAAATTGGATCTACCCATGTGGATGACTGTACATTTATCTACATTAAACTCCATTTGCCAACTTACAGACCATTCTCGAATTTTATCTAAATCCGACATCAATATATCCACTTCCGCTTTAGATGAGACACTACTGCATAGTTTTGTGTCATCAGCAAATTTTGCAATCATGGATCTCATAACAATGTCCAAATCATTTATATATATCAAGAACAAAATTGGTCCCAAAACCAAGCCCTGTGGCACACCACTTTTCACTTCACTCCACTCAGAGTACTCCTTATTTATGCCCACCCTCTGCCTTCTTCCCGTTAACCAATTTTCAATCCATTTGGCAACTTCGCCACCTATTCCATGTGATTTTAACTTTCGAAATAATCTTTGATGAGGTACTCTATCAAAGGCCTTTGCAAAGTCTAGATAAATAACATCCACTGGCTCCCCTTTATCTATGATTTTAGTAACCTCCTCCATGAATTCTAATAGATTTGTTAAGCATGATCTCCCTCTAGTAAAACTATGCTGACTATTTCTAATTAGATTAAATTTGTCTAAATGCATTACAATGTTTTCTTTGATTATTGACTCTATCAATTTACAGACTATGCTCGTTAAACTCACCGGGCTATAATTTGCTGGATCTGAGTTTTTGCCTTTTTTTTTTAATAAGGGGATCACTCCTGCATCTTTCCAATCCCGTGGAACAATCCCTTTTGTAAGTGATTGAGAACATAATATAGCCAATGATTTTGCAAGTTGGTCTCTAATTTCATTCAGCAATTTTGGATGAATACCATCTTGACCTGGACATTTATTCTTCTTCTTCTTCTTCTGCGTACACAGTCAGACAGTAACCATTATTTTCTCGAAAAAAGCGGCGGTCATCCTGAGACTCTCGCCACTACCATAGAGCTTGTCTTGCAGTTCCACTGGCAATGGCCACATCTGCTCTCTCTGATCCTCGTATGTCGGGCAGTTCTGCAGCAGATGTTCAGTGGTCATTTTACCAGTACCGCACGGGCATTCGTCGGTACACCCTATCTTCAATTTGTTGAATAGGTGGTACCTCAGTCTGTTGTGGCCAGTGCGAAGTCTGAAGACAACGACCTGCTCTCTTCGGTTTAGCTGGTAATAGGCATCGTTTTTGGTGTAACCAGTATGTTCGGTTTCCCATTTGGTCATGTATCTGGCTTTGATAAGCCGTTTTGACTCTTCGTACGTCATACTGGTATCTGTTTGTGGTAGCCTTGCACCTTCTTTTGCCAGTCTGTCTGCCTCCTCGTTGCCTTGGATGTTGCAGTGTGACGGAACCCACTGTACCACTACCCTTTTTGGTGCGGACTGCTGGCACAGTTTGCAGAGTGCTGCTCTTAAGTCATTAAGCTCAGTGTTTTTCTGGCTTTTTAGCGCTGTGACTACTTCGAGAGCATCTGTCAGCAGGACTATATGGCTCTCATTTTCACTGTGTGTTACCATTTCTTCCACTGCCGCCCTCAGTGCCTCTGCCTCTGCTCTGAAATTGCTTGTGTACTTACCAGTAGCGAATGACAGTGTTATTTTTCTGCCATTTGGTAGGTTCAGGAATGCTCCTGCCCCTCCGTTCTGTGTAGTGTTTGTTACAGAACCGTCGGTGTATGCATGGGTCCAGTCCATGCTTGGGTAGCTTTTCGTTATGAAGCTTAGGGTAGTGTCTCTCCTTTCTTTTTCACTCTGGCAGTTTTTGTTTGCAATACCTGGTATATTTTCTACCACCTCTGGAAATATATCCTGCCTCCAAGTAGGTTTTCGTACAGTAGTGATGGGTTTTGGTGTTGTTAGTGCGTTTATGGGATCTTCGTGCATCTTTGCTTTGGCTATTTCTGCAAAGTTTCTCCGCTTTAGTTTCCCATTTCCCAAATTGTTTAGTCTCTGGTACATTGGATGGTCCGTCAGTCTTCTGAGTTTCTCTGACTGCAGCTGGGCTCTGCAGTCTCTTCTATCGGTCATGGATTGCAATTTTGTAATCTTTTCAAGTTCTACAATTGGCGTTGACTTCATGCCACCTGTTATAATTCTCATGGCTTGGTTTTGAAGTTTGTTAACTTTATCGAAGTTCGCCTTCGCTGCGGTTGTCCATGCCGCAATGCCATACTCGAGAACTGGTCTCACTCTTCCAGTGTACAGTTTCTTTAGTATGCCTTCGTCTGCTCCCCAGCTTGTGCCAGCAAGTTTCCTCATGATCGCCATTCTTTCTCTGGCTTTCATTCGGTTTCTCTCAATCTGACTTTTCCATGTCATGCGCCGATCAAATGTGACTCCCAGATAGGTTGGGTTGTCGTTTGGCTGCAGGATTTTGCCATTCAGACTTAATTTGGTACTTTGGGGTTTTAATGAGAGCGAGAATATTGTGCACGTGGTTTTCTCCTCGTTTATTTTGACCAGCCACGAGTTCGCCCACTCTTCCAGCGATGTTAGGGCCGTCTGCATCTGCTGTGGAATTAGTATTCGTTTTCTTCCAGATGCCACATCAGTCTGGTGTTTATCATCCGTTCCATCAGCTTGCCGACACAGCTCAGTAGGCTAATGGGCCTGTATCCATTTGGATCTGTTTTGTCCTTCCCTGTTTTTGGTACTGGTACCAGTATTACATCTTTCCATGCCTGGGGTACAATACCCCTTTTCCAGCTTTGGTTCAGGACTGATAGTAGTTTCTTCTTCGCTGTTTGGCCCAGCCCCATCAGCATTCCGTTTGTTATCCCGTCTTTTCCGGGAGATTTCCTTTTCTTTAGTGTTCTCATAGCCTCTTCCATTTCGCGCATTGTTAGTTTGGCCATCATGTGCTCTTCAGGAGCCGTATTTATGTTTTCGTGTCCCTTTAGCTCTTCGCTAATGTCTGTATGCTTATCTGCAGGGACCTCGATGTGGTTTGCTCTGGCATAGTGATCGACAAAGGCGTTTGCGGCTTTCTTACCTGTGATCAAGTTCTCGCCCTGCTTGATAGTAATTTGTTTATTTGACGGGGTTTCGTCATTCATGGCTCTGACTAGCTTCCATAGCTTGTTGCCTTCTTTGTCCAGGTTCAGACTTTCCGTTTTATTTTTCCAACTTTCTCTTGCTGTTTGCTTGAGAGTGTGTTTGTACTTCGCCGCGGCGGCTTTGAGGGCGATGTTTGCCTCCATGGATTTTTCTCGTTCTGCCATGTTCCTAGCATTTGTTACTGCATCTTCCACTTTCTGTAACTCATCATTCCAGTAGGGCTTATAGTTTTTCCATCTTGGGATGGTTTCAGTGGCGGCTTGCATTATTGCCTTGCTTAGGCTCTCCACCATGGGCTTCATTTTGGTGTTTCGTGTGTTGATGGTTTCACACAGCCCATCTGTCAGGATTGCAAATCTGTCCCAGTCGGCTCGTTTGTAATTCCAACGTGGGAGCGGTTTTGTTTCCTGTGGGCCTACTTCCATGTCAATGGTTAGCCTGATCGGCCTGTGGTCGCTACCTGCCAGTTGGTTTAGCACCTGGTGGTCTATTTTATAGTGTATGTCCTGTGTGGAGAAGGCCAAATCTGGAGTCGAGGTGGTATGCCATGTTCTTGAATAGAAGCTAGGGCTATCCTCCGGCCTATTGATTAGGGAGAGATTTGCATCTATCTCCCAATCTTCCACTTCGTCACCTCTACTGTCTGTGTCAGAGTATCCCCATCTCTCCGAGTGGCTGTTGAAATCTCCAACTACTATGCAGTTGGAGTCTCTGACCTCCATACTCGAGAGCGATAGGTCTCTGTTTGGTGGTCCGTACAGATTGAAAATGCGGAGCTTCGTCTCTTTAGCCATTATGTCAACTCCTACAATTTCTGCTTGTCCGGTGTGATTGACAGGTACCGCGCTACTCGGTATGCTGTTTCTGGTCAGTATCAGGACCCCTCCTTTGTGGCCTTCTCTATCTAGACGGAAGGTCTGATATCCTCTGATTGAGAATGTATGGTTATTGTTGAGGTGCGTTTCCTGGATACATGCCACGTCAATCTTACCTTCATGCAGGTGGTGTGTTAGGGAAAGTTTTTTGTTAATGACTCCCTCCGCATTCCACTGTAGTATTTTGAGGGTCTTGAGGTTTTGGCCAATAGACGTTGCCCCATAGCCATGTGCCTTGACTCCACGACACATGGGTGGGTGACCACCAGTAGTCAAGGGTGGGCCCCTTCGAGGCGTGAGGCCCGGCGCTATCGCTGCCTGGCGGGTCTCCTCAGGATGAGCGCCATACGTTTTTCTAATAGGTTGTACTGCCATCATACTGTGATTTACGTTGCACTGTTTTGTTAGGCTTGCGGCCCCGTGCATCCGATTTCAACAGGCGTTTCTGTAGGGATGCCCTCCTTAGCCTTTGGCTGTCCCCAGCCTATCTGCAAGGCAGCAGTTGTTTACGATCAGAGTTTTCTCTCTTATGGAAGTTGTCTTACCAGACTATCGAGTCTTCACTACTCGTGTCTATAGGGTGCAATGATGATATGTGATGATATATGAGATGGACTGGTTTACCCGGAAGAGAGGCAGTCCAGTGTGTCTGTATCCCAGGATCGTCACGTCCTGCCAGAAACGTAGCATTTGCATGTGAGTGGGGTATCTCTTTTTCCCTTTATTTTCTTGGCTTCTATGCAGGGATGGTACGCCTAGCATTCCCCGCCACCTGGGGTGTTGACACAGTGGGGCAGGTGTGCAATGTCCGCTGGTCTGCATCTCTTCTGCGTCCAGTATGATAGTTATATGGCTGATAACGTACAGAGGTAGATATCGTAGCCGGAGTGCATTCAGCCAGGGGACAAGCCTGGTAATGTCACAGAGATGTTGTTCGCCTGATGTGCAGACAACTCTCATGGTCAGTGGTTGAGTCTTGACAGTTCGCAGTGAGGTGGCTGCTCTACTGTTTTCGACACCCCGACCAGGTACTAAGTCTTTGGTTGGTGTTTTCGCACCCCAACGCCGTATAGGGTGAGTATCAAGCAGTTGTCCGCCCGCTTTGATTGGCGGACGGCAAGGACCTCTTACTGTGGCTCTACCTGATAGGGCTGGGGCGCAAGCCCTAGGTCCCAAGCATGTAGGAGCCTCCCATTGCAGTGGTGCTGAGATTTTGGGCGGGATTGCGGCTTACAAGGGTTCGGCCGTAATCCCCCACATGGTAGCCTCGCGCCCTTGGCTTATCAGCCTGGTACGTGAACCAAAGTGTCTGCGGCTCCTCTCGATTTGAGCTGGTTTTCCGTAGCAACGCCCTGTCATTTGTAGGGTAAAACTGACCTGTCTTCAGATGATCTATTTCCAGCACCCGTTCACTATTTGGTCAGACGAATTTATTGAGGGCTTTTGTTTGTCAATGACCAGGTATTTGAAATCTGCGGTTTCTGCGGAGTTAAACACGATTTCCGTAGCGTTCTTTCATTTGAGTGTTTGAGAGCTGACTTGTCATCCGTGAGTCTAATACCAGCGTACGTTCATTATTAGACCCAAACGGCAGTGCTCTCGATTTGTCAGTTGTTCTACAGTATTGGCGTGTTCAGTCAAATTAAGCCGCAGGTTCCACACCTGGTGGTGCCCTTCCGTCAATTCCCTTAGCGAGACAATCAAGATTCTTAGGGGGTAGTCCCAGATTTTCGAGGGTCTAATTCCAGCACATGTTCTCTATTAGACCCCACGAAGGTGTACTTTTGGTAGTCATTCTGCAGTAGTGGCGTGTTAAATTAACTTAGGTCTCAGGCTCCACTCCTGATAGTGCTCTTCCGTCAATTCCTTTATAAAACACTGGATGCAGACAAAACCGGGCCACAGGGGGCATAACCCCAGAATTCTGGGGGTCTAAGTCCAGCACCAGTTCAATATTAGACCCCAGAAGAGTGGTCTCGGCATGTCAATCATTTCAGTGTTGGCCGTGTTGAGTCAAAATAAGCCGCAGGCTCCACTCCTGGTGGTGCCCTTCCGTCAATTCCTTTAAGTTTCAGCTTTGCACCCATACTTCCCCCGGAACCCAAACACTTTGGTTTCCCGGAAGCTGCCCGCAGAGTCATCGAAGCAACTCCTGCGGATCGCTAGTCGGCATCGTTTATGGTCAGAACTACGACGGTATCTGATCGTCTTCGCGCCTCTGACTTTCGTTCTTGATTAATGAAAACATTCTTGACAAATGCTTTCGCAGTAGCTCGTCTTGCGGCGATCCAAGAATTTCACCTCTAACGCCGCAATACGAATGCCCCCGTTTGTCCCTGTTAATCATTACCTCCAGTTCCGAAAACCAACAAAATAGAACCGAGGTCCTATTCCATTATTCCATGCACCATTATTCAGGCAGCCGAGGCCTGCTTTGAACACTCTAATTTTTTCAAAGTAAACGCGCCGGCCACCCAGGACGCTCAGCGAAGAGCACCCGTGGGAGAGAGCCGGCAGACGGTAGGGCAGGAGACAACGGCCGGTGAACCGGCGAGAGCCGGACCGCCCGCCTGCGCCTGAGATCCAACTACGAGCTTTTTAACTGCAACAACTTTAATATACGCTATTGGAGCTGGAATTACCGCGGCTGCTGGCACCAGACTTGCCCTCCAATAGATCCTCGTTAAAGGGTTTAAAGTGTACTCATTCCAATTACGGGACCTCGAAAGAGTCCCGTATTGTTATTTTTCGTCACTACTTCCCCGTGCCGGGAGTGAGTAAGTTGCGCGCCTGCTGCCTTCCTTGGATGTGGTAGCCGTTTCTCATGCTCCCTCTCCGGAATCGAACACTGTAATACAGATTGATCTTAATCCTGCTGTATCCATGTCTCTTTGAAAAATATTTATAGGCTCTGGGATCTCGGAGCAGTCCTCCTTTGTGAAGACTGTGCCAAAGTACTGATTGAGCAGATTAGCTGCCTCCCTATTCTCACTTATTATTTTCCCTGTACTGTCTATGAGAAGGCCTACTTTGTCTTTCGTTCTTTGTTTATTTCTAACATAAGAGAAGAAGCTTTTACTGTCAGTCTTGATACTCTGAGCAAGTTTTTTTTCAAAGTCTATTTTTGCTGTTTTATTAGCTTTCTGAGATTTGTTCTGCTTATCCAAATATTTTTCATATGTTTCTTTTGATTTACCTGCGTCTATATATTTTTTCCATGCTTTTTTTTTTTTGCTCTTCTACATTTCACTACAAATCTAGTTATCCACTTTTTACGCTTGGGGTTTACCTCCCTACATGGAACACATTCCTCTGTTAGCGTTTCTAGAACTGTTTTAAAACTTTCCCACTCCTGTTCAACATCTGTTCCTACAACAATATCTTTCCAGATTATGTGGTTCGCTGCCTCTTTCATCATCTTAACATCTGCCTTAGAGTTGTCGTATGTTCGCGTGTTTATGTTTACTTCTTTCCCTGCAATAAGATCACAACGGATGATTTGATGGTCACTTGACCCAAACAGTTCCCCAACGCTAACGTTTTCAATCATATTTTCCTCTGTGGTAAAAACTAGGTCGAGTATGTTTTTGCCTCTGGTGGCTGCTTCTACATGTTGAATTAAAAAATTGTCAGTTATGCACTTAACAAAAGGTTTTGACTCTACAAGTGCTTCTGCCATATCCCATTTTATTTCTGGATAGTTGAAATCCCCCATTAATAATAATTTCCCTTCACTTGCCTTTGCTATGCTACTAATCAGCTCCTCATCTTCCTCTTTTTGACTTGATGGACATCTATAGCACACTCTAATCACTGTTTTTTTCACCCCCACTTTCTATTTCTCCCCATACACTTTCATTTTTGTTACCACATGATAAATAATCTTTGATCGTTATATTAACAGAATTTATACAGTATAATAAAACGCCACCTCCCTTAGTCTTGTCTCCAATTATCCTATCTTTCCTTAACATTGTATATCCCTCAATTTCAAGTTCACTATCTGCAATCTCCTCATATGTCTATGATTCTGTTAACCCTATTATATCTGGTTTTTCTTCTTCTACATACAGTTCCTTTGGTAAAGATCGCGTGAGGAGCACATACTTGAGGAGAGATGTATGTCAAGAATCAATCAGATCTGATGCCAAGTACTTTGATCGGGGGTTCATCCACGATAAATTAAGATTGAATTTTGTCTGAAAATAATAGTTGGTCACACATATTTTATGATAGACGGAACTAAGGGTAGTTTATAATTTTCTTTAATGTTGCCATCTCCAAAACTTCCAAGACATAAACGCTTCTAATGGTAATCATCTCCCACTCTTTCTCTGTTTTCACCTAGGAGAACACACTGTTCTTAACTATGTATACTTTTAATATATACAATAATATATATAATACTGGATTCATACCAACGGTCCTAAAAACTTCAATGGTAATAATATTCCCGAAAATATCTCATGCAACGGAATGGTCAGACTTTTGAAGAATAAGTCTAATGAGTCACTCAATTAAAATACTACTCAAGATCATACAAGAGAGAATAAGAGGGGAAGTAGAGAGGGAAGTTTCAGAAGAACAATTTGGTTTTCAAAAGTTTAATGGAACAAGGGAAGCAATGTTCTATTTGCGAACTCTGACAAAGAAATATATAGAAATACATAATGACATTTATATTTGCTTTATAGACTAACAGAAGGCTTTTGACAGAGTCAAACATGAGAAATTAATAATATGTCTCCAAGAAATACGTCTAGATGGTAAAGACATAAGACTGCTCCGTAATCTGTACTGGGAACAAACTACTAAATTAAAATCAGGAACGTTATGCTCTCCAAGCATAGATGTAAAAAGAGAAGTGAGATAGGGATGTGTATTACCAACCTTTCTTTTTAATATCCGCACAGTACTATTCAGGTCAAGGGGATACCAGGGCTTGTCATTGGAGGAGTGGCAATGAATAATATTAGATTTGTGGATGATACAGTGTTGATGGTAAAAAGTGAGCAAGAATTACAGGAGCTTGTGACAACCTTACACACAATAAGTCAAGAGTTTGGATTAGACAAAACTTGAAGAAAACAAAGACTATGATAATTGGGAAAAGTGACAAGAAACCATGAATGCAGATACAAATAAAAGATCAACTACTTGAACAGGTAAAGCGTTTCTCCTAACTAGGTCATATAATAACGGAAGATGGCACCTGTGAAAAAGAAATCAGAAAGAGAATAGGTATGGCTTAGATGGTATTCAACAACATGCGACACATACTGACATCCAAACAGATAAATCAGAATGTTAAAATGATAATTGTCAGGTGTTATGTATTCTCGTCACTACGTTATGACGCAGAAACATGGACAATGAATAACAAGTTGGAAAAGAGTATTGAAGCTTTCAAAATATGGGTATATAGTAGTATTTGTGGGTCACATTTCTTGGAAAGAGAAGAAAACAAATTTGGAGGTATTGAGAAAGTTGGGGGTGAAAAAAAAAATTAATGACCAAAATCAGGGTTAAGCAGTTACGTTATTTGGTCATATAACAAGACATATCTTCTTGTTGGAGACCATAATATTCGAGTGGAACGCAGTCGTTCAAGAGGCAGACTACGTTTTAAGTGGGTGGATAACATCAGGAGATGGACTGGAAAAAGCCTTTTAGATTGCACAATTACAACAAGAGATATAGTAGATAACTTGAACTGAACTGAATACTTTTAATTATTGCTGACAAATCCTCGTCTAACTCATCTATGGCTCCATGTGTGTAGGCGAAGGTAGGTGCACATGCACTGACAAGTGTGATCGGACCTACTGTAGTGGCAGGATCAGACAACAAAATTCTTCTAACATTGCTTCTTTAACAAATGTCTTTACAACAGGGTCCAGAATCAAAATGCAACTGGAGAATTAGAAGTCTGCGAAGTTTATTATTAGACCACTGGTCATGGTCTCCCAAAGTTCAGTGTAATATATTATACTGGTTAGCTACATAACAGAAGTCTGAAAAATTTAGCTAAAGTATGACATTATCGACAGACGTCTGTTATTGATAACTTAGAACTGGACAAATCATGGACATGTGAACCTCAAACTTGACAATTATAAGTCGACCTGTGATTAAATTTTTGGATAGTGAGTGATCACCTACACCGTTACTTGGTGAGGTTTCTCGTTGTCCAGAGGTATTTGTGAGAGTTAGATAGCGGAACCAGAAGCAACTGGTTCCTGAGGCGGCTGCCTGAAGTCGTAGAAAGATGGACCGTTCTTATTATTGAGGATATAAAGCAATAGATAGTGGCATGTGTCATAATTGGTCCAACAGCACGCATAGAGAGTGGCATGTGTAATAATTGGTCCAACAGCACGCATAGAGAGTGGCATGTGTAATAATTGCATGGATCATGAGTCAGTTCTTCTAAAACATTTAATACTGTTAATGTTTTAATGAAAGATGTCCAAATAATTGGAGTTTTGGGCGGATAGAGAACTTTGAAATAAATGGAAGTATTGTCGTTTAGGGACATATTAGTAGGTAGTCTGACAGGCACAATCTCTTGATTAGTTCTCATCAGTAAATACGAACAGAGGAAGGGACTTAGAGTATGGTACGAGTGTAGCAGTCACAGATCAGATCAGATCTTGACAACAGACTCGCAGTTAGTTCTTGACAAAGCAGTTTCGGCTCTTGAAAAAGCAGTTTTAGCTCTTGACAAAGCAGTTTTAGCTCTTGACAAAGCAGTCTTAGCTCTTGACAAAGCAGTTTCAGCTCTTGACAAAGCAGTCTTAGCTCTTGACAAAGCAGTTTTAGCTCTTGACAAAACAGTTTTAGCTCTTTAGGCGGCAGTTTTAGCTCTTTAGAGCAGTTTCAGCTTTGTAGGGGGCAGTTTGAGCTCTTGATAGAGCAGCTTTAGCTCTTGAGATGACAGTTTTAGCTCTTGAGATGACAGTTTTAGCTCTTTAGATGACAGTTTTAGCTCTTGAGATGACAGTTTTTAGCTCTTTAGATGACAGTTTTAGCTCTTTAGATGACAGTTTTAGCTCTTGAGATGACAGTTTTAGCTCTTGAGATGACAGTGTTAGCTCTTGAGATGGCAGTCCCACTCATTGAACCCTATTCTCTAGCCGAGGTCCTTCAAGTGATGCAATGTCCACATCCAGCCTTCCTATTTCATCACTAATAGCGCGTGCCTCTTGTTTCCTGCAAGTCATCGGACAGTCCAGTCAGCACGGTATGGACATTTCAACATTCCTCCCTAGCTGATGATCCACATGTTGGGTCGACACAACCCGGTGAAGCTAGAAGGCCTCTATGGGTCGCAAGCCTGGGCACATTTCTATCGAGAACACTCTATTGCTCGTGCAGCAGGTTCCTATTCTCTAGGGAAACTATATTAACCGATTCAGCCTGGAATCAGTGTAGCAGGGTGAAGGTTATTGATGTCCTAAGTCACGGTACAAAAATATGATACGTGGTAGACTCATTTTGTAGCTGAGGAATACTTATCTTAAAAGTTAGCAATTATCTACTTCAATACCGTAAACATCAAAACTAACGTTAACCATCGAGACACCATAACATCATTTATTAAGATGAATAATGGTTTACATCAATTCATCAGAATATAAAGAACTTCTAAACTAAATATATCCATCCATCATGTAGCATGTCCTTTGTAGAACGTCGCTCTCATCACAGTCTGACTGAAAGAAACTCGTTCCCTTGCCAAAATACCAGCTTCCGCCACTGTCATACTCAGGCATTCCTGGATATCTTGGTGCCATCGTCTTCTTGGTCTACCCCCTCCTCTTTTGCCTGGCACCATACCTTCCATCACCGTTCTCTCAAGACCGTTGTGTCTCTTGATATGACTAAAGTATTTGCATTTTCTAGCCAAAATGGAATTGATAAACCAGTTCTCCTCTATGCTCAACTCTTGCCGAATGTCTACATTTGTTCTTTTCTCTGTCCAGGGTTATCTGAAGTTTTGTTTATGTTTATGAACAGGTTTTGATCTTTACTATGTCCATTAACGACTGAAAGTAGCTGCTCTAGCCCTTCCGCACTTCTTGATAGTATCAATGTGTCATCTGTGTATCGTAACTATGGAATCTCGTATCCCCCCAATCGTAAATGGGTCGAAACTTTCAATGTTCTCATCTTCTCGTACATTTCTCATTATACATTCCGCATATATGTTGTACAGATAAGGTGAGAGGATACATCCCTGTCGGACTCCCTTTTGTACTGCAAACCAATGTGATGTTTGCCCAGATACTCGGACAGCGGCTTGTTGATCTTGGTATAATGTTTCAATGAGATGGACTTTATGCAAAGGAAACCCCATTTCCTTCATGATTCTCCACAAATTTTGATGTTTTACCGTGTCGAAGGCCTTAGTGTAATCAATGAAACATGTGTACAGGTACTAAATATATATATATATATATATATATATATATATCAATATATATATATATATATATATATATATATATATATATACATATACATATAAATATATATGAAGCTAAGTCAAAGGATTTAAGCACTAGCTTTTGATGGTTCCTCCAAATCTATGATAACCAGATTCTTAGTCTACCTCTGCAACAAAACTTCACAGCTCTAATACTATTCTAGCCACAACTTAATGGCTCTAGTTAACTCGTCGTCGTCTATCTGCACACTCAACACACATTCACACACTCGTCCTCATGTGATCTGTACACCAAACATATATTCAGATACGTGCTCGTGCGATCTGTACATTTGCATCAATTCAGAACACAGATCGTTCACATTGGGCCCTGCACACACAACTCACATTTTGATCTCGTTCTCAGACGATCTGTACACTCGTATAACAATCAGAACATACATCCAGGAGTTGTCCCTCGTAAGCACCTTTATAGCACGACTGGTCCAGCTCGAGGTGTATGATGGGATTACCACTCTATAAACTCTTTCTCATTTCCAATCTCTTCCCCAAGCTCACAGCCCGTCTCCCGAATCCTGTGTGCATTGTCTTTTATGTCTTATTTACTTAGCTCTTCAAACAAACATGGCTGACCAGGGTTCTTCCGTTGGCTGGTTAGTCATCACTCTCATTTGTTCCCACCCATTCTAGAGTTCCATTAGTTGTACGGAACATGGGTAATTGTCCCTTTACTGGGGGAAGGGCGCGGTATAATGAGGTTTGAGAATAATACAGATGTGCCAGGAAACTGCTCGCTGGGACTATTTCTTCTGTCTGCGAAGAAAGTTTTTGTTTGATAGGATACACGATGTTGATAGACATGTTTACTCTTGTAACTCAAGGATGATATCCATTACTGCTAATATGTGTCACGCTTTAGAATGTAGTGTATCTTTCAACCGCACTCAGGCAGTCCATCTGCAAAGTTGTTTTACACAGGGAACGCTCCCCAATGACAAGGCAAAGCCAACATGACTTGCAGCTTTCAGACTATCATTGATAAATATGATTTTTCACCATGTTCAAATAACACCCAAATGAATATGTCAAGCTTTGACTTTTCTCTTAATTGGACACGTCCAATCGTTGCTAATTCAGGGCGGTGACAGTTTATAAAATACATTGCCCGGCAGACTGAGCATTGTGCGTCTGCTGTTTGCAAGTGACGGGACTGGATTGTGTAGTTAATGAGAAGTTGTCAGGTACTCGCAAGAAGTCTTATAAAGTGTAAATAGATTATTTAATATTGTATCACTCTCTCAAACTGAAGGGGAACTGAGAAGCTAGTCCAGTCAGGCACAACATACTGACCATGACCTCGTGCCGAGGTCAGGCATAATACACTGACCAAGACCACAATCTCTCTTCGATGTAGCGTTCCCTGGAAACAGGTTGTTTTAAAAGCAGCCTGGTTGACGAAATGGGGATTGATGTGATCCCCGTAGTAGTAAATTACCGATGAAGCCAAGCATAGCACAACCGCCCGGAGATACAACGGTCCACCTTCATTAGCAAGCTCAGGTTGTGAGAAAAGCTACCACAACCAGCCACTTAACGTGCTTTTCAGTAAACTTACTCATTGTAGGCATTAAACAACAACAATAAACACCAACAATAAACAACAACAATTAACAACAACATCTCAAACTGACAGTCGGAAAGGCATTGATATCTATCAACGACTAGCTACCATCAACTTAATAGTGGTGTAGGATCAATACTGTATAAACATCAAGCGTGTAGACATACTGGCTTTTTTTGTGCTGGTTTCTCTTACAATACATCAAATATCTATAATCTATTCACAGTATGTTTCTGGTGATCTCCATCAATTCTCCTGTTAACATATCTCCCAAAATGTTCCTCGTGTTTCTGGTGATCTCCATCAATTCTCCGGTTAACATATCTCACAACATGTTCCTCGTGTTATAATCAATATTCTTATTGAAACCTTCACGCCACCAAAGTCACGTGTAGC
The DNA here is from genome assembly GCA_036924085.1 of Ariolimax columbianus. Taxonomy (NCBI): domain Eukaryota; kingdom Metazoa; phylum Mollusca; class Gastropoda; order Stylommatophora; family Arionidae; genus Ariolimax; species Ariolimax columbianus. The sequence goes on along the minus strand of JAVGWX010000007.1, from coordinate 99,348,227 downwards.
GCGTGGCACAAATAGTTAATATATTATATGGAAATCAAATAATCATGTGCCGAGAACAACACGGACAATGGCGGCCAAAAGGTACAGAAATTCGTACCAGACAATGACCGACATTAAGACCAAAAAGGAGGCGGTAACTCCATTTAGCAAAGACAGGAATGGCCAATCACCTTCTTGTCTGCACATTCGAATGCAAGTATAATAAGACCTTTACACCCCCACAGATGTAGAACAGGAGCGACTAAGGGACTGAATATGAACTAACAGCCTCTCCATGTCAAATGAATCGCTTCAACAAAACATATATGATTTTGCAGAGATTTCTTAACAAGTGTTTAACCATGGTACGGTTTCATGCTCCCTTTGGACTGAGAATAATGGACGGTAATGATAAATACATATATTTATTTTTAAGTTATATCATTTCAGCTCTATAAGGTCCACGTCGCTACTGTCTGGTCACTAAGCCATGGAGCTGACCACTTTACTAGTGGCCTCCTTGGTTTTCTTGATCGTCTTCTTCTGGTACCGACGTCCTGACCCTCGCATACCTCCCAGTCCCATGAGGCCTCTACCTGTCATTGGTCACCTTCTCCACATGTCACATGACCCACGACCTCATTTTAAGGAGTGGAGGAAAAGGTGTGGAGACATTTACAGGTGAGTATTTTAGCGCGACGCTAAATGTATTGGGCTACATGGTTATTTGCATGCTCATAACTTTCACATATTTCTGATCTTCGGCTACATGACACGTACGTCTATCCCACACCTCTGATCATCTAATGGTGTATGACGTTTACATCTATCACATACCTATAGTCATCTGGTGGTGTATGACGTTTACGTCTATCACATATCTCTAGTCATCTGGTGGTGTATGACGTTTACGTCTATCACATACCTCTAGCCATCTGGTGGTGCATGACGTTTACATCTATCACATACCTCTAGTCATTTGGTGGTGTATGACGTTTACGTCCATCACGTACTTCTGGTCATCTGGTGGTGCATGATGTTTACATCTATCACATACCTCTAGTCATCTGATGGTGCATGACGTTTACGTCCATCACGTACTTCTGGTCGTCTGGTGGTGCATGATGTTTACATCTATCACATACCTCTAGTCATCTGACGGTGCATGACGTTTACATCTATCACATACATCTGGTCATCTGGTGGTGCATGACGTTTATATCTATCACATACCTCTAGCAATCTGGTGGTGCATGACGTTTACATCTATCACATACCTCTAGTCATTTGGTGGTGTATGACGTTTACGTCCATCACGTACTTCTGGTCATCTGGTGGTGCATGATGTTTACATCTATCACATACCTCTAGTCATCTGATGGTGCATGGCGTTTACGTCCATCACGTACTTCTGGTCGTCTGGTGGTGCATGATGTTTACATCTATCACATACCTCTAGTCATCTGATGGTGCATGACGTCTACATCTATCACATACCTCTGGTCATCTGGTGGTGCATGCCGTTTCTATCTATGACACACCTCTGTTCATCTGGTAGTGCATGACGTTTATATCTATGACATACCTCTGGTCATCTGGTGGTGCATGACGTTTATATCTATGACATGCCTCTGGTCATCTGGTGGTGTATGACGTTTGTATCGCACACATGTCTGCTAGGTAATCGATAGTTAAATCTGTTAACCTCACATGCAGACATCTGTCATGTGTTTACAGTTTATGTATGTGTACATGGCTATCTTCTGTATATATCAAGTTCATAGTTGTGCTTATATTATGTAAGACGAACATAATTTTATAACATCTTAAGTTTATATTTGTTCAGCAATTATGTGTTAACATCACGTTCTACAGAATATACTGCTCGGTGCATATTAATTAAAGGAAGTAATTGTGAAGAAAAAAACATATTTAATTCTAGTTAAAACCTTGATTTATTTGTTTTTTGTCTTTAAAATGTTATAGGTGTATTTTTAACGACAGCAATATTCATATTAATTAAAGGTGCGGCATCTGTATTGGCTGTGACAGTTAAAATATTGATAATTAAAACATGAGCAAGGGGCAGACTTCGACGTCGGTGGGTCCAGGGTGTTTCTGACACTCTCAGGAGTTACAACTTATAACAGGACAAGCCTTACATTTTATGGTTAAAAAAAATATACGCATTCCACCTCTCTGCGACGCCGTGTGGCAAGAACAGTAGGACAAAAGAAGAAGTTAAAAAATTAGTAGTAGTGGATGTAGTTAAAACATTAATAGCATTGAATGTACTTAAATTATTAATAGTTGTGAATGTATTAAAAATATTAATAGTATTGAATATAATTAAAATATTAGTAGAAGTGGATGTAATTAACATATTAGTAGTAGTGGAAATACTCTTACGAATACAGCATCCATAGCTGATTACACTGGACAACAAATGTTGACATTTTTATGTACCTGAAATTGAACCAATTTACCGTTACGTTCGTTTGGTTGAAACAAAAGATGTGATATCGTTTTGGGAATTTAAAAAAATGATTTTAAACATTTGTAAATATATTCCCAAATATGTGCATCATAGATGAAAGCATTCAATGCGACGTCGTGTTGATTGTCGTTATAATGAGTGTCTAGAGGATCTCTCACATAGGTCCAGCAATAGGTTTCTAGCATTGCTGCAGGTCCCATTTCCCTTGGTATCTTTTGCTGAGATCAGAAATGTCCTGGTAAAACCGTTCCACATGCTCCTCCCAGACATCACCGCAGTTAGCTTGGAAGAAATCCAGATGAAAATGCAGAAAGTGTAATTTCAGTGACATGTTGCACGCTAGTATTTCGCAGAGCTGCAATATGATTTCAAAAGCTCCGAATAATTGTTAGGAGTATTGTCTCCTGGAAAGTGTGTGACCACTTTCTGGAAAACATTCAAAATAGCCTTTTTTATCACCTACATGATTACGATTACGATTCCAAGATGAAGGATGTGTTTTTGTGTGGGTGGTGGCATTCGTTAACGGATTTGCATTCAAAGAAATAGTTTATAGAGATATAGCGACGGAAACGATTAGATTCCCTCGTCCCCATATATTTAATGCTTCGTACATCATGTAGGATCATCAAATGGTCCACTCCGGCCGCGAGGCCCGGCAAATCGACCGGCTGTTAGGACGTCAGTATCACTGTTGACATCGTCCATGTATAGGGACAATGGCAGCTATCTAGTAACAAGTTCTCGCACACGACAGTCCCTTCATGGACACCAGCGCCGTTAGAGAAGGAGAGCAGGCCCCATTTTGCTGGACTGGATAGTGCAGGCGAAAGCTTCAAGGGTGAAGAACACTGAATCTTTCTAAGGTCTAGTAAGCCACACACGTCACCACCAACAGAACTGCTGCAAATAGCTATTTCCTCCCTCAAAATACGGGTAGACGTCGTCAACAGGCGATTGAGTACGTTTCCGACGCAAGTGATCACTACAATACTACCAAATTTCGAGTCCTCCAGTACAACTTGCAAAGCGGTTTTGAGTCCCCCAGGCAGAGCCAACTCGAACAATTCAAGGATGACATGGAGACCAGTGCACGGATAGAAACACACTCAAAGTGGTCTGAAGATAGAGTAAACGTACAAGCACAACAAACATCCAAACATCTACAGTTAGTGCGCTCAAGCTACGAATCAGTTACCAGATTAATCCACTCCTTCAAATCCAAAGTTGCAGACCCCACTGTTTGCCCTGGCCGTTATTATTTTAACTTAGAACATTCTCACACTCATCTACATCATCATGACCATACTCAGTAAATGACATATCACACAGCAGGTGGCATATTTATTATATCATACTCATATCATAGAATGAGTAGACAAATTACAAACACAATATAATACATATCTTAACTAAACATTCTACTAAAACGGGAATTGTAAGCATTAGCTATTGATGGAATTCCCAACAAACTAAAAACCCAGTTCTATTACCTTGCAATTACATCACACACACATCGCCTTAACTGCGTCTTCAACACACCTTATCAAATACTCTTCCTCACTGAAATCCCCTCAGGCGGGCGATCTCGACATAACTCGTTCACAATGTGTCCTTGCTTACAAACACACGTTCAGATTATCTATTAATGCAAAACTCACACATCTATTTGAGCGATCCTGTTCTATCACTAAACATTCGTCCAACCGTCTATCAATCGCTCCTCTATCTAAGTCGGTGAGTTAAACATACTATCTACATTCAGTCTCTCTCTCTCACTCTCCTCCATACAGCCTCTCTCTCTCTCCAGCCTCTCTCCATCCCTCTATCCAGCCTCTCTATCTCCAGCCTCCCGGGCTAAACTTTGTCTCGAGGTATATATCCTCAAGCAAGGCCAGAGCTTGACCAATCGATCTCAGGTGATGGCCATCTTCAGTCCCATTGGACCGAAACACTTTGCCCACCTGTCACTCATTCTCTCGCAGCAAGCCCCGCTGCCAATTTCGTCTGTCAATCAATCTCCCCCTACCAAAATCGGAAGGCCAGTGGTTAGTTTCTACCTGTCCACATTCCTTAACCCAACTCTGTTCTCCTTTGCTGAGACGGTGAGTGACCTTGACATGCATTCAGGTAGCTTTAAGCTTTAACATGTTCAGGCATCCTAAACTCCCCTTGCTCCGGCGGGAACTGTTACACCAATTATATGCCCCCATCCCCCCTTTTTCCCCTAGTGGTTACCACAGACTCGATAGATCGTATCAAGCTAGAGGAACAAATACAATAGCCTGCCTACATAAAAATAATCATTGGAGATTGTAACGCACGTTTCGGGTCCAAATGGCAGAACAAGACCTACTTATGTAGCTTTTTTGAAGACACAAAATGATAGCGGTGATCGCTTGTTGATCTTTGGTGCGATGCACAAGATATACGCCTTGAACACCTACGTTAAACAAACCAATTGGAAGCAATGGGCATGGCACTCACCAAACTGCAAGACCAAGTCTGACATTGACTACGTGTTCAGTAGTGACGTGATATTCGTTAATGTGGAGACACTGCATCGACTTGATACAAGCAGCGACCACGGGTCGATCAGGGCGACAATGAACCTGAACGCGCCTCCCCTATAATGACCCCTCCAGGTGCCTAAAACACTAGACGCTGCCAAGTTTGTGGACCATATTCAAAACCAGAAATGGCAATACTCGGGATCTCTTACCCGCCCCCTTGAACAACTGATGCACGTTATGAATTCCTGCATCACCACCACAGCCGCCATAATAGCCAAACCAACAGCAGGAAAACGCATCAGTGTGGGTACACAGCAACTTCCTGCAACTAGAAAAATGCTCAAGATCAGAGGTGGCCTCGATAGGATGGTCATCTGAAAACTAAACAAGAAGAACAGGCACAGGCTGAAATAAGATTATGAGCAGTATAGCTTACTCTGTCTGATAATACCTTATGAGACAAGAAGGAGTAGCATGTAATGCATTAATTTACTCCAGCAAAAGAAGAGTGTCATGACAGTACTGAAGAAGGAAGAAAGTACAAGACTGACAGATAAAGAGCAAATCGAGAATGAATGCACACAGCTCTACAGGGGTCTCTTCGCATCAAAAACAGTAGTGACCAGTAAACCACTAAATATAGGTAGCGACGATGTCTTGCACTTGACCCAACAAAGTCAGACAAATCGCCTGGTCTAGGCGGAATCACAGCGGAAATACACTTACCTGCCAACTGGTCCTACTTTTCAACATATTCCTACCTACACGACAAATCCCAGACCAGTGGAAGGGCTCAAAGACAATCCAGACATGTTGACGAACTACCGCCCGATCTGCTGGCTTTCAACTATTTATAAACTGTTCACAAGAGTCATTACTTGCAGATTAGAAAGACAACTAGATGAGGGCCAAGCGCGAGAACAAGCAAGTTTTATGAAGCGCTACTCAACCAATGACCACGTTCACACAATCAACCAGCTGTTGGACAGAACGCGGGCAGTCCGTATGCGCATATGCATTGTGTTTGTAGCGTAGACATATTTTTCAGTGGCAAATGCCCCGAAGAACTAAGGTATCGACGAAATGTAGGCCCAGCTTATAGAGACAATAATCTTTGAACAACTTCCACTGGTCTGGAATTTGTCGTGTAGGAAGGAATATGGTGAAAAGTAGGGCCATTTGCCAGGTAAGTGTATTTTCGCCCACCTGGAGCATTTTTGGAGATTCCGCTGCACAACTGAGATCACCCTTGTCCACAAACCACTTTCCATACCTGTACACCGAGGAGTCCAACAAGAACAAAACCATCTCCCCAAAACTTTTCTTAAACAAGTTTTTAGATCTCTAAGCTGGCAAGATGGCGTGACGATCTCCCATTTAAGTTTGCAGATGACATTGTGACTTCAACCCCAGCAGAAGCCGAACAAAGCCTAAACGAATTGAATGAAGCAGACCTTCAACCCCAGCAGAAGCCTAACAAAGCCTAAACGAATTGAATGAAGCAGACCTTCAACCCCAGCAGAAGCCGAACAAAGCCTAAACGAGCTGAATGAAGCAGACCTTCAACCCCAGCAGAAGCCGAACAAAGCCTAAACGAATAGAATGAAGCAGACCTTCAACCCCAGCAGAAGCCGAACAAAGCCTAAACGAGCTGAATGAAGCAGACCTTCAACCCCAGCAGAAGCCGAACAAAGCCTAAACGAATTGAATGAAGCAGACCTTCAACCCCAGCAGAAGCCGAACAAAGCCTAAACGAGCTGAATGAAGCAGACCTTCAACCCCAGCAGAAGCCGAACAAAGCCTAAACAAATTGAATGAAGCAGACCTTCAACCCCAGCAGAAGCCGAACAAAGCTAAACGAATTGAATGAAGCAGACGAGGCGGTTGGCCTGATCATGAATAGAAAGAAGACTCAATTTCTACTGAACACTTTTTGTCCTACAGGATAACTGCAATTGGCAAATGAGCCCAAAGATAATGTCAATACCTTGTGTCAACGGCAACCAGAACATTGTTAAGGAGATCTCACGCAGGAGAGCGTCGGATTGGCTCTGCTTTAACCGAATTAAACCATGCTCTAGCAGGTGGTGGACGTCAAGACCAGATCTTACGCCTGTGATAACATGTCCCAAGTCTGTCCATGTCTATCTGCGTTAGTTTAAGTTTAATGTGCAGAGGAATGAGCAAGATCTTGCAGGATTCTACATGAGGTACGTTTAGCGCAAGCAAGACTGTCTCAGAGACAGGGGAAACTGTGAAACGTGTAGCACTGATGTAGTCTCATAAAGAAAGTAATCGAAAATTTATCTGAATATCCTGCATTAGTTCTGACTGTACATTGGCTATTTACATAACAGTGTTTACATAGGTCGGTCAAATGTTTGTTTACTTCATCACGTTCTAATATTGTCTACAGTTGGTATCTATCCACTCGATCGAATGGCTTCTCTTAATACATGAAAGTAACGTGTAGTGACTGAACCTACTTGATTGTTTTCTCCGCTAGTTGTCTGAGAGCGAAGATTGAATCAATGCAGCTACTGTTTTTCCTAAATCCCATCTGGGCTTCGCTAAGAATAATTTGTAATTTGTTCACAAATTTAGCAAAAACAATCAGCACTGGTCAAACTTTAACGAGGCATCTTGAACTAAACTTCTGAAGTCACACAATTCACAACGCAAATTGTGGCAAGAAGGACATGGGGGTTGACACAACTGGTACATTTGCGTCATTCATTTTGCGGTTAAGGTTATCTTTCTCTTGCGGAATGAAACTCTAGATTTATGGTACTTCAGGAGCAGCCCATTCATGAAGAGTGCTTAGGTTTGTACAGCAGTTACTGCCCATAAAAATGGCTTCGAATAAGTAGAACAGTAATTGACAAACTCCCTCGATGCCCTATTCTACAAAAGAAGTCACCTCAATCCAAACCCCAGTAAGATCCAAGTATGTATCTACGTCTCAGAAACAGAGAAGCAAGAAGAGTTCTGCAGACCAAAGGGCAAGGACAGGAGTTGGAACACAGTACGACTCTCAAATACTTAGGAGTAAAGATGGATCGCAGACTGTCCTTTGCAGTACATTGTCAGGAGGCAAAACAGAAAATACATGCAATAAACAGTATCATACGAAAACTGACTGGCATATATGGGGAACAAAACTAGATGTCCTCAAAACATCAGAACTCTCCTTGTGTTTCTCCGTAGCTGAGTACTATACACCAGTCTGGAAGAACTCGGCACATACCAAACTAACTGAAACAGCCATGACTGAGACAGACCGGATAGTCATAGTGTGCCAAGTCGTACACCAACTGAGCCACAAATAATTGTCGTGTCAGATATAGAAAGAGTGAAACAGGTAAGCGACACAACGCACTCTATCTTCGGACATCAGGTGTAGCGCCCAAGTCTAAGGTCATAACGACGTTATTTACAGTCAACCAGCTCCTACAGACTAGTCCAGGAAAACATCGCATTGAAAGATGGAAAGAGTTGACGCTGGTCCCCTGGAACGAGTTACGATAGGAACCGACTTCTAGACTTCACCTGCCTTACGTAACATGGAAGACACTAAATAGATTTCGAACTGGTGCATCACAATGAATGAAAAAGGTAAAAAGATGGGGCTACAGGGATGATCAAACATGCGAATGTGGAGCAACACAAGTCCACATGGAAATCTGCCCAAACCTCCCCTACAGGCTTGTAGTATGAACGACCTGCTGAGTAGCAACGATAGGGCAATCCATGTGGATGAATACTGTAAGAACGATGTGTGACGTAGTGCCTGGGACACAGAAAGTAAAATAAGTAAGCTTACCCATAATTACAGTCGCTTATCCAATCTTCAAACGTCATTTTTAAGTTTAAATTCCCTATCAAGTATGTTCAAATTAGTTTTTCAAAATCTCACATGGATTGTTGCTGTTGTCCAGTGTTATCAGTTTTATGGTTCAGGTGGTATAATACTAAGTGGCATAAGAAGACCACTGACCTCTCTACCATACATTATATTACAAGTTATAATGTAAGGTGGGCATAAGATTAGCTATCCCACAGTGATATTGCTCTCGAATTAACTGTTACAAATGCATACAAAGTGCTTTCGTGCAGGTGACCTAATCTGAGAAATCTCTTGGGTATTGACTTATTGTTCCATCCTGAGAGACGTTAGTGAGTAGCTGTACTACTGTTTGTAGCTATTGAACGTGTGCTATGTAGTGACTTCCCATTATTATTGGTTAACGGGAAGAAGGCAGAGAGTTGGCATAAATAAGGAGTACTCTGAGTGTTGTGAGGTAAAAAGGGGAGTGCCAAAGGGCTCGGTTTTTGGAACCAATTTTTTTTTAAATATATAAACCATATAGACAATGATATCAGATCCAGAATTGCAAAATTCGCGGATGACACAAAATTTGGTAGTAGTGTCTGATCTAAAGCAGAAGTAGATGTATTGAAGTCGGAATTAGATAAAATTCGGGAATGGTCTGAAAGCTGACAAATGGAGTTTAATGTAGATAAATGTAATCATCCACATGAGTAGATCCAATGTGGAACACAATTACAGAAAGGGAGTAAACAATATTAGAAATATAGAAAAGGAAAGTGACCTATGGCTATAATTGATCATACAGGTAAGGTGAGTGAGCAAGTCCAGGTAGCAGTGATAAGGGCAAATGAAATGTTAGGTATGATGAAAAGAAATATTAAACACAGGAGCAAGGAAATCATAGTCAAACTGAATACATCGTTAGTTAGACCTAGATTGTAGTAATGTGCACATTCGTCCTTATTGTAGAGGAGATTGGAACATGTTGGAAAGGATACAAAGAATAGCGACTATTCAGATAGTGGGATTCCAGAATTACAGTTATGAGGAAAGCCTCCGAAAAACCGGTCTACAGTGTCTGTTAAATAAAAGAATTCGAGATGACAATACAGGTCTATGAGATTATCAATGGATACGATAAATTAGACTATAACAAGTTGTTTTTTTTAAATACAAACACCTACAAGTACAAAATGGCGCAGCTACAAATTAGTGACAGAAAGATCAATATTAGATATAAGGAGATATTTTTTTAGAGAGTGGTGAATGCTTGGAATGCCATATGAAATAGTGGAGGCAGGATCAGCTAATGCATTCAAGAATAGATTGGATGCGTGCATTTTTTTAAGAGCAGAGAAGGCAAAAGCAACTGGTTATATACGTACTCTGCAGAGTCTTCTCAGCCAGTGTAAAGACGTGAAGCTAAGTATTATTGTAGCAGCTGAGGTAACACTCACGGACATGGTGTGGTGTTAGAGAGTATTTCAACTTGTATGTGAAACATTTTTCTTGCAGCCTGTACATGGGAAGCACTCTCGTGGTTGTCCTCAACGGCTACGACCTGATCAAAGAAGCTCTGGTCAAGAAAGCAGACGCCTTTTCTGACAGGCCGCCATTTTTCATTGATGACGTATGTGGTTGCAATAATTAATAACTGTTATTACTGTCACCATCACCACCACTAACAATAACAATAATAATATTGCTACTACAAATACTACTACTACTGCTACTACTACTACTACTAATACTACTTCTACCACTACCACTACCATTTTTACTGTAGCTACACCTCTATTTTGAGTATAACCACCACCAGTTATCAACTTGACTGATACGGTATTTTATTATCATATCGCGATTACTGTCAAATCGGAGAATCTGAGAGAAGCACAACATGGCGATCGTGACATCAGAAATGTTTGATCTAAATCTTTTCAACATGTCCTTGATCTAACAATATGGGTCTTACCTTTGTCCAGCATATACATACATACAAACACACACACACATACACACACATTCATATGTCAAATAACTTAGTGTGTTTTTGTTGTAGGCATGTTCCGCAGGGAGTTGAACCCTAACCTACCCACTATAGCTGAAGTCCTTGCCGCTATTCGAAAACTCAGAGATGGACCAACAGCAGCCCCCGATCACATCCTGCCGGAGCTGTTGAAACACGTCATCGACCCGATCAGCTCTGCCCTCGATCGTGTATTCCTGCAAGTATGGAGGACAGGGCAGGTCCCCGCCTACTGGCGCGATGGAATCGTCGTCTCCCTGTACAAAGGCAAGGGAGTCGCAAAGACTGCAGTAACGACAGGCCTATAACACTACTCTTGGTGCCGGGGAAGGTGTTTGCCCACGTGCTACTGACTAGACGAAAGCCTTGCTTGAGCACAAAACGTCACTACAACAGTCTGACTTCACCCGGGCTCGTTCAGTTCAGATGCCATCTCCCCATCGAAGGTCGGCTGCAATGTATCTCCAGTGTACTCTATCTCTTGCCGTAATGGTGCAATCTAAGAGGCTTTTTCCAGTTCTCATTAACGACTGCCTTCCGCCCTACCCTCCAGTATGGTCTTCAAAAAGAAGATATGTCTTGTTATATGACCAAAATAGCGTAACTGTCTAGCCCTGATTTTGGTCATCCATTCTTTTCTCACCCCCAACTTATCCAATACCTCCAATTGTATTTTCTTATCTTTCCAAGAAATGCGAACCAATCTTCTATACACTCCCATTTCGAAGGCTTCAATACTCTTTTCCAACTTGTTATTCATCGTCCATGTTTCTGCACCATAAAGTAGTGACGAGTATACATAACACCTGACAATTCTCATTTTCAAATTATTGTTTATCTGTTTGGATGTCAGTATGTGTTGCATGTTGCTGAATACCATCTTGGCCATACCTATTCACTTTCTGATGTATTTTTCAGGCCCCTTTTTATTCTTCATTAGTCATTCTGTTTTATCCACTACAGTGTTACGCCACGTAGCATGAAAGGCCATACAAATGGACGATGAGAGAGGGATGAAGCGGGGCGTACTTTGTTGGTTTTCTTCATTTGAGGCGGTATACTCCTATACTGCCTCTGTGATAATTTGTTTGAAAAAAGGTTGTTCAAAAGAGAAGAAAGCCAGTATGATGTGAGCACCTTTGTTTCTGCTGCAATTGAGATGTGGAGAAAGTATTCACATTGAAATATTATTCTATAAACAATGCAGGTATAGAGAAAATATTCACATTGAAACATTATTTTATAAACTATGCAGCTATAGAGAAAGTATTCACATTGAAACATTATTATATAAACAATGCAGGTATAGAGAAAGTATTCACATTGAAACATTATTATATAAACTATGCAGCTATAGAAAAAGTTTTCACATTGAAACATTATTATATAAACAATGCAGGTATAGAGAAAGTATTCACATTGAAACATTATTCTATAAACTATGCAGATCAGATGCCAAGAAGATTTAATTATTAGTAGAAAGTAATTTTTTTTTAATAATTTAAATGACAAATTGCCTTAGTATTTACTTTCTAGAAAGATCTTACCTGAATATTTTTGTGTAGAAAATGTTAAACTAGTCTACTGATATCTCAAGAAGAGTACAGCGTCGATGATGTGTTTGAACAAGCTGTACCCTTTCAGAGCCTCACTTATGATTGGAGCTTTAAAGTAAGCGTCCTCTCGTCAAAATGGCAGCATTCTCTGTGACGAAATCCTCTATCAAGTTTTCGGATCCTGCAGGAAAGTTTCCACTATTTTCCGCTAGAATCCAAACATTCCGCTGACACCACGGTAGATCTAGACTATTGACTGTCTTGTGTCAAAATAATCGACATAAGGGACTTGCGTGGTCTCGAGGTAAGACTTCGCCTCGGGTGCTGGTGGTCGCCGGTTCAAATTACGGCGGAGACCGAAATAATAATGTTTTTTTTTTTTGTTTTTTTTTTTGGTGTGTGTGTGTGTGTGTGGACTTTCTGGTATTTCCTTTTATCTCTGGGTAGTAGAGATCGGAAGTCTGTGTGCAGTGTTGTGCACGTTAAAAATCCCTCGGTAGTTGGAAATCGAAAAGAGTAGGCTTAATGGCCGCTGCCAGAGCAAAATTCAAAATGTTGTTATAATAATCTACCCAATTTATTACGAGATCCTCGCCGGTGCTACGGATCTCGTGCATTGTGCTGAGATTCTCCAAAAATATGGAGCATAACCGAGCATTTATGGGTTAAACCGTGTGCAATAAAGTTTATTCCTCGACTAAACTAAACTAAAACTAATCGACATTGAAACAATATAATTGTTGTTTTAGCTGAGTCCGTGGAGCCGCGTAGCGGAGTGGTTAGCGCGCTGGCTTCGCATCTGATTTCATGTCTGTATTTTGTATATGTAATTCATTTTATGAATCTAGTTCATGATCAACATCGTGTGCATGGTTACCCAAATCAACTGCTTCTTCTCCGGACATCTGGTTTCTAACAGTTTCTTTCTTAGTCTAGTTATAAAGGTGGTTGCATTTAGAAATTTATTGAAGCGGCACTTAAACCAACTTTAGTTTTTGTTCCTCCCTTTTTCATTTTCCGTTTGTTCTTTCTTGTCCTGTCTTTTAGTGCTAATGATTTGCAGAAATATATTTTGATGAAATTATATTTAATTCGAAACGATTCTTGGAAAAAGTTTCACTGTTCAACGTCTATTTCATTTTTCCCTTTAGTCCCCCTCCTCCACCCCCCCCCCACCCCGGGCCCCCCACTTCGCTGTTTGAGTTGCTGTTCTTCTAAACAAATGCATATGAATGACGTCCCATTCTCATGTCTCTCATAGGTCTCTTTGTGCCCAGAATATGATTGGTATTAGTAGTGGTAGGAGTAGTAATACTAGTCGTAGTAATAGTTGTAGTAGTAGCAGTACTAGTAGTAGTAGTAGTAGTCATTGTAGTAGCGGTAGTGGTAGTAGTAGAAATGGTGATAGTAGTGGTAGCAGCAGAAGTAATAATAGTAGTATTTCTTCTTCATCTTCTGCGTTCATTCTCAATCTCCCTCTACCAAGCCCTGAACGTTCTCAATCTCCCTCTACCAAGCCCTGAACAGAGCTTTCAAGTAGTTGGATGTAATCCGGAGAAAAGCAATCGCTGTGTCGCTAGTTTACAGCTTGACTGCGATATTTGCACCTTTATGTCCCGCACATCCGTCTTCGGTAGCATATTAGTAGTAGTAGTAGTAGTAATAGTAGTAGTAGTAGTAGTAGTAGTAGTAGTAGTAGTTGTTGTTGTTGTTGCAGTTAATTTTGTTGGTGTTATAGTAGTAATGGGGTACAACAAAATATAATATATCTTACAGTTGAAAGCGTAGGTTACGGGCCCCCTTCCGGATGTCGGATGGCGTTACAGTAGAAACTTTGTCAGCGCCTCCTACCGGTCTAACTGTAACAATAAGTGTGTGGTCATATTTTGAATTGTCACACGCCGGCCATTTCTGTGATTCCAAGGCACATCAGAACAGTAAAAAGAACGTCATTATCTTCTACTGTCAATAAAATCTATTTCAGAATGGTCACTTTACTCTGACTATGTGACCTAATAAAGAATCATATCCGTACAATAAATACTAAATGAAGTTCTTTTCTCTTTAGTGAACTTTAAAAAATGATTTCTAAACAAAGATTGTGTAATGCTTCTATCTTGCAGGCCATTGGAATGACTGAAATGGGAGTTGTCTTCTCTAATGGTACAAACTGGAAAGAGCAGAGATCGGTGAGCTTGTCCATCCTCAGAGCTTTTGGGATGGGAAAGAATCTGCTGGCCGAGAAGATACGAGAAGAAGTTGGTTGTTACGTCAAATATCTGGCAAATCTGAAAGGAAAACCAGTCAACATCCGGGTTATGACAAACATAAGCACTTCCAACATTATCTGCTCCATCCTGATTGGTCATCGTTTCGAACACGATGATAAGGATTTTCAGGATTTGATGCACAAATTGGGATCCCTTGTTAGCGACCAACAAACTGTTAGTTTGGTCAACTTTTTCTTTTGGCTCAGATACATCCCTGGTGACGTCTTCAAGGCAAAAAAACTCGCGTCCAACATGAAAGCGATAATGAATTTGCTAATGAAGTTTATTGAAGAGAAAAGACGACCAGTAGATGATCCCAACGATGTGTGTAATCTCATCGACGCATACATCCTTGAACGAAACAAGAAGCTCCAATCTGGCATATCTACTTCCCTGGATGATAAAAATTTATTAAAAATAATGATTGATCTGTTTGGGGCAGGGACTGAGACCACGAGCACAACAATCTGCTGGTGTATCCTATACCTGGTCAACAATCCAGAAATACAAGATAAAGTTTTCAGGGAGATCAAAGATAAGGTCGGAACGGATCGAACCCCAACTATACAGGACAAGTCACAGTTGACCTATCTGAACGCTGTCATCATGGAAACCCAACGTCTGGCCAGTATTGTCCCCCTGTCGGTGACTCACATGTGTTCTGAGGAGGTAACTCTCAGAGATTACACCTTGCCCAAAGGAACATACGTGCTACCAAATCTGGACTCAGTCCTACACGACAAGACCCTGTGGGGAGATGATGCCATGAGCTTCAGACCGGAAAGATTCATTGACAACAGCGGCAAACTGAAGGTCCCCGAACACTTCATTCCGTTCAGCATTGGGCGTCGTGTCTGCTTGGGTGAAGCTATAGCTAAGATGGAACTCTTCACGTTTATCTCTACGATGGTCCAGAGGTTTCAGTTCCTACCACCAACTCCTAACTCCGTTCCACCAATAGAATACCAATGTGGTATAGTCATTGTCCCGAAGCCGTACGAGGTGAGAGTGGTAGAGAGAACATAAAGCTGCTATGCGCATGATAGAATAGGAAAGCGGAATCTGCCTTAAATATTACATTGAATGTCCTTTTCCCCAATAATTTTAATCACACAATATACGGAAATAGTATTACATATTTTTCTGTCTACAAGGTTACACATTTGTAATGGTTAACAAAACTGTATTACTTATACGTGTATTGTGTTTGGAGCAACTACATTTAACAATAATGTTCTTAAAGTTTTGTCCTAAAAAATGTCCTGACGCTCCACGTATTATTCATCAGCATCTGGTGGCCAATCAGAAAGTGGCTTTTGAAATCTCTCGTATTCTCATATAACATTGCATGGACAAATTGTGTAGCTATTATTTACTGACATAATGTGTGACCTTCAGATGACCTATCTAACTTGATGGTTAAATCATAACTAGCCTTTCACGAGGCTTTAACCGGAATTATTTGAAAGACGTTAATTGCAACAACAAAAAAACAACCTTACTTGCCTCACATCCCCAATGCTCTCCTTCCCTATTCTACAAATTCGCCCACCTCTTCCCCATCAGCTTAATTTCCCCGTCTATTGTTTCTTCAACCGGCCCATCACCATACCCAGCTCCAATCGTCCCATCATCATACCCAGCTCCAACCAGCTCATCACCATACCCAGCTCCAACCGGCCCATCACCATACCCAGCTCCAATCGTCCCATCATCATACCCAGCTCCAACCGGCCCATCACCATACCCAGCTCCAATCGTCCCATCATCATACCCAGCTCCAACCAGCTCATCACCATACCCAGCTCCAACTAGATCATCACCCTACCCAGCTCCAACCGGCCCATCGCCATACCCATTTCCAACCAGCTCATCACCATACCCAGCTCCAACCGTCCCATCACCATACCCAGCTCCAACCGGCTCATCACCATACCCAGCTCCAACCGGCTCATCACCATACCCAGCTCCAACCGGCCCATCACCATACCCAGCTCCAACCGGCTCATCACCATACCCAGCTCCAACCGTCCCATGACCATACCCAGCTCCAACCGGCTCATCACCATACCCAGCTCCAACCGGCTCATCACCATACCCAGCTCCAACCGGCTCATCACCATACCCAGCTCCAACCGGCTCATCACCATACCCAGCTCCAACCGGCCCATCACTATACCCAGCTCCAACCTGCCTCCGTTTGACTACCAACCGCACTCCTCCGTCGTCTGTCCATATTGTTCACCCCCCTCTACATCAATCCCCTCGTCTCTTCCCTCCATTAAACACAGACGCTAACAGTTTCGTCCACTAATCTTGTTCATTCCTACAATGTTCAACTGTTTCCTTACCTCTTTCCACTTTCCCTTGTTTTATACACACCACAATCTGAACCTGAAGCTGATAACCAACACGTACACAACCATATGACCTGAGGTTTTCTCTTGTGTTTGGAGTGACGAACTGACGTTACCCATTTAGATTAATTAATCGACCGTTCTCACTTAAAAAACGTATTTCTTAACCTACTGCAAGCTCAGTTGAACAATTGAAGAACACTTGTATTTATATAGGAATAGCATTGGGCTGCCAAGAACAGTCTAGCTCAGCAGCTATATCATAACAGCATCACCAATAACATCTGACTGGGAATCTGTTTTCGTGATTATCTCATCACAGTAAGTTGTGTCCCTCAAAAGTGTTGGAAGGAATCATTGTGTCACTCCCTTTCTCTCGTGCAGACATTTATTTATCCTCCAAGCCATCACAAACAAGGACCATTGTGTTTCTGTTGAAAATGTAATGTCCAGGTGTGCATTAGCCGTTCTTTGTCTTAGAATTTTCAAGTGATTTCTGCTGATACTTAGATAGAAATAAGTCGACATTCGTTGCGTCATAAACTATCTTACCCTGTGCACCAACTAACCTTGACATCTTACCCTGTGCACTAACTAACCTAGACATCTTACCCTGTGCACCAACTAACCTGGACATCTTACCCTGTGCACCAACTAACCTTGACATCTTACCCTGTGCACTAACTAACCTTGACATCTTACCCTGTGCACCAACTAACCATATCTTACCCTGTGCACATACTGACCTTGACATCTTACCCTGTGCACTAACTAACCTAGACATCTTACCATGTGCACCAACTAACCTAGACATCTTACCCTGTGCACCAACTATCCTAGACATCTTACCCTGTGCACCAACTAACTTTGACATTTTACCCTGTGCACCAAATAACCTAGACATCTTACCCTGTGCACCAACTAACCATATCTTACCGTGAGCACTAACTAGCCTTGACATCTTACCCTGTGCACCAACTAACCTTGACATCTTACCCTGTGCACCAACTAGCCTGGACATCTAACCTTTTACACCAACTAACCTTGACATTTTACCCTGTACACAAACTAACCTTGACATCTTACCCTGTGCACCAACTAACCTAGACATCTTACCCTGTGCACAAACTAACCTTGACATCTTACTCTGTGCACCAACTAACGTTGACATCTTACCCTGTGCACCAACTAACCTTGACATCTTACCCTGTGCACCACTAACCTTTATATCTTACCCTGTGCACTAACTAACCTGGACATCTTACCCTGCGCACAAACTAACCTTGACATCTTACCCTGTGCACCAACTAACCTTGACATGTTACCCTGGGCACCAACTAACCTTGACATCTTACCCTGTGCACCAATTAACCTTGACATCTTACCCTGTGCACCAACTAACCTAGACTTCTTACCCTGTGCACAAACTAACCTTGACATCTTACCCTGTGCACCAACTAACCTTGACATCTTACCCTGTGCACCAACTAACCTTGACATCTTACCCTGTGCACCAACTATCCTAGACATCTTACCCTGTGCACCAATTAACCTAGACATCTTACCCTGTGTACCAATTAACCTAGACATCTTACCCTGTGCACCAATTAACCTAGACATCTTACCCTGTGTACCAATTAACCTAGACATCTTACCCTGTGCACCAATTAACCATGATATGTGTCTTTATTTCGTATTTACTGCAACACCCAATATTGGGACTTTCGATTGTGTATGCATTCAATATACATTTTATAACTAAATAAACAGAATAATGTAATTAGTGTTTGTCTATGTTCTTATGCTTGTATTTGTGTGTGCTTGCGTGGGTGAGTGGGTGAGTGGGTGAGTTTCCAAGTTGTCTTTCTTCTTCTTTTACTCTTCTTCGTCCTAGTTTTCCTTGAAATAACCACTGATTGTTGTGTTGTCGGTTTCTCTACTTTGTGTATGGTCTACTGGGTATCATGGGGTGAATATTTCATTGTCACCTCTTTCTTTCAGATTGAGAATTTCCTTGAAATATTTTTCCCATCTCAGGTTGTTCCTATTTTTGATTGGTATTTGATTGTTATGTTTATCGTTTATGATGGATGATGGGATCATACACGCATCTCTCAATCTCATATTTTCTAACGTTCTTATAAACTCTCTTCTGGATTCTTTGCAGAGTTTTGTTAGCTTTTCGCAATATTTCTGCCACGACCGCTGTTTTGCTTCTATAATTCAACTGGCATCTTTTCGTGCTATTTAGTATTTTGCATAATCTTCTTCTATCTTACATTGTAAACATAGTTTAAAGAGCTCTTTTTTATTTTTCACAGCAATTTTCACTCTCTCGTTCCAACATACTGTTTTATTTTTGACTTGTCTTGTGTTTTAAAGACCATATTCTTTTAGAGACTATAAACAATTATGATTTTTAAATACAATTTCGTTTCTATGTCATTAGATTTTTCTTGTATCTTTTCGTACGCTTAATCTTGCTCTTTTTCTGCGTTCGTTCTCAATCTTGCGTTACAAAGACCTGAAAAGGGCTTTACAATTAGCAGGAAGTAGTCCGGAGAACTTGACTGCTATGTCTGCACCTTTGTATCCAACACATTCATCTTCGGCAGCTTTACGCTCAATCAATTTCCCAGCACACATCTCTCTTGACTTGTTCAATTTGAAGTCTCTTTATATTTACTCGCTAGGCCTTTATGTGTGTGTTGTTCGTAGCGCGCGATAACCACTGACGGCGATCTGTGTCGGTCGATATCTATGTTTGATATTGCTTAGGAGTCCTTGACACATTATCTGGTTCTTTGGCCTGGTTAGTAGGAAATAAATCTGAGATGCTTGGTTGTTGAAGTCTGGTTGGTTAGTAGGAAGTCAATCTGAGATGCTTGGTTGTTGAAGTCTGGCTTGGTTAGTAGGAAGTCAATCTGAGATGCTTGGTTGTTGAAGTCTGGCTTGGTTAGTAGGAAGTCAATCTGAGATGCTTGGTTGTTGAAGTCTGGCTTGGTTAGTAGGAAGTCAATCTGAGATGCTTGGTTGTTGAAGTCTGGCTTGGTTAGTAGGAAGTCAATCTGAGATGATTGATTGCTGAAGCTCCTCCTATACCAAGTTCTCATCTGGCTAGTGTAACACGGTCATATGTCAATGACATTGTCATGTACGTCAGATGTGTGTCGTAGACAGTGGCATGTGTGTACTCTTATAAAGCATAGCAGTTATATCTAACAACTTAGTACTGAGAGCTGAAATTAGACACTAATATAATATTTGTAAACAGGTGACAGAAGTCTGTGAAAGGCCAGCCGCGGTGGACATTCTTCGTCACAGATGGTCTGTTTTGGGGGTTGTCAGACATCCATACAAGTTAGATGGCCAGTTTTAATTTAGTTATTATCCACGGGTTTTGACGATAGCCTACAAGATTTAACATCCCCCCTTCCGCCGCCCTCTCCTCCCCCAGTCCACTTTCATCCTCACGTTTGGGATGTGAGGAAAGCTACTGCAACCCGCAACTAAACCCCCCTTTTCAGGGCGCACAAAAGAGTAAGCCTACTCATTGTGGACATTCACAACAATAACAACAACAACACGAGTAAGACGGTTGTTCAAGATAGTGGGGACAGGGCATTTAGACAGGTAGAGCTAGCGTATCGCCAATGTTGTAGTTGCTAGTTAGTTTGCTTTCCACTCGTGTTAATGAGCGCCGTAGGGAGCTGAAGTCGTCTGTCCTGCGCCAAGTGCGTTGAGTCGGTCACTGTGCGCCCGTGTCCCTGCACATTCACTATAATATCATATATCCACCTGCCTCCCGGCAGCCCACGTACCCTTTAGCCAGATCTACTAGAGCTGTAAGCCATCAGTGTTAGTTCATGAGGGTGTATTCTCATGAGATGACCAAACCAAATTAGGTTCTGCCTGGAAATATATTCGGCACAAGACGTAGTGCCGACCATACTACGAATGTCGTCGTTCCGCATTCTGTCTATCCTGGTAACACCGATGACCTTTCTCAAACTTTTCATTTCACACGTCTAAATTCTGTTCTCATGCGCTCTGAACAGAGTCATGTTTGGCATTGGTAGCACAGAGTCGGAATAAATATTATGTTTATCAGCTGTTACTTTGTTGTCAAATTAATGCTCGGGCGCCTAAGCAGTGGGGACAGCTGACACCTAGTCTCAATTTCTCGGTCGATCCTGCCGTTTGCCTAAAAAATACTGCCCAAATACTTCAACTCAAGGACCTGTTCAAGAACAATATCATTTACACTTATGTTGAGTGTCCCATGTGTTCTACTGATCATCATAGTTTCTATGTTGTTCTCTTTAATTTGCATAATGTATTTAGCGCACGTGATTTTGCAGTTTATTTTCGTCGTCGTAAAGCAGATACTGATCATCTGGAAAGAAGAAATTCGTGTGTGGTAAAGCCTAGGTTTAACTGAGTTGTTACTTATCTAAAGAGTTACAAAATGTATGTACACCACAACACGACTTCACACAGTAAATAACACAGTAAGCACTAATCTTGACCGTAAGACAAAGTAATATTATTTAATATTTATTAAAACAAAACAATATTAACAAAAAGTAAAGTACATTTAAACTAATTAATCATTATATATATATATATATATATATATATATATATATATATATATATATATATATATATATATATAGAGAGAGAGAGAGAGAGAGAGAGAGAGAGTGAACCACAAGAGGAGGTTTTAAGCACTAGCTACAATATACATTAGCCAGATTCTTGCCTCTGCACTCCCCTTATCTGCACACTCAACACCCAATCACAAACTCGTCCTCTCGATCAGATCACGTACTCAGTCGTTCTGTATATTCACACGTAAATAGATCTTTTAATCAGGTGATCTATATATTCACATGCAACCAGTTCACGTATGATGATCAGGCGATTTATGCATTCATATATATTAAATCACTTCACTTATTCATGTGAATCTGTACCCTCACACATAATCAACAAACTCGCCCTCACAATCAGATTGCACAGTTCACTTCGCATACTCAGACGAATTTGGACATTCATATGTAATTAGATCACGCATCATTCACTATGCGTCCTGCATGTACAACACACCTTCATATCTCGTGCTTACGCGATATGTACACTCGTGTAACCGTTCAGAATATACATGGTTCACAAGTTGTCCTGCACGTACAACCCCAATTCAGATCTCTTACTGTTTACAGGATGTCCAACATAAACATATATTGAGCGACTGACCAAAACTCGGGTGAATGCTGGTCCAGTCGCTCTGCTAGATCACTCACTCGCAGACTCCTGACAGTCTTTCAGCTTTATTCTCAGCCAGTATCCTGAGTTCATCCTTGCAGAGTATTTTATGGTCGCAAGCAACAACGTAGCTGTCCAATGGTCTTCTGTTGGTTGTCTGCCTTAGTTATCACTC
Source organism: Ariolimax columbianus (assembly GCA_036924085.1). Lineage (NCBI taxonomy): Eukaryota > Metazoa > Mollusca > Gastropoda > Stylommatophora > Arionidae > Ariolimax > Ariolimax columbianus. The sequence goes on along the minus strand of JAVGWX010000007.1, from coordinate 99,325,754 downwards.
CAATTTGGAACTACCCTCAACTATTTGTTATTGGATGACTATCCCAGATTCCATGTCACTCTAAATGTTGTTACATACGTGGCAGCATTAAACTGTCACATCTACGCTAATTCTGAACGCCAGAATTGTCAGCTCTATACCCCCACCCCTGTACTAGACACAGTCTTCCCCTTAATCTTTCGTTTCCCTTGTCGACCTACGATGATTGACCTTGGCACGCATTCAGGCAAAATTTGTTTCTTAGAGTCGTCATCCCTATCTCCCCTGCCTTAATTGTCATGCTCCAGGTGGAACTGTCACACGTGTATTGAGTTCTTTTCTGCTTTAGATGTCTCAATTTGTTTGGTTTCTGATGCGATTTTGTGTATGTAGATTTTAAACAGCAGAGGAGAAAGCACACCCTTGTCTCACGCCGGTAGAATTTGGATGGGGTGTTAGATTCGTCTATTGCTGTAGTAGCTAGAGACACAAGCAAGTGGATAGTGGATTTGAGCGACATTTGATTTTATGACAGGCTGTCACATTGAGATTGACAGGTGACAAGATAGACACAGAAGTAAGAAGAAACATGACAGATTAACAGGCGGTGCAGGCCAAACAGTGATTAACAGAGTTGGGACAGACGTATCTCGTGAGCGTTGGCCAAGCTGAATAGGGAGGAAGATAAGGGGGCCAATATATGCAGATGAACAATTCATTTTGGGGAGAGCTGACCGAGATGTTATCCCACTATATTAATTGCAGTCTTGCCAAATGGAATGAATGGTGGCCCTGCCTCAGCTACACGAGAGGTAAAACTGATCACTCAAGTGATTCATCTGGTGACAACGTATTCACTGACATCAGTTCTTGATGATCTACTGGAAAGAAGAGAGAATATATGTTGTATCATTGTACGAAACATGTATAAGGATGACACCTACAAGAGAAGTCTCGTAGACTTTCTCGAATAGCTGCTGATGTCTGATTGTACGAAACGTCTGTATTAAATTGTTCAGGTGGGTCGGCCATAGCCCCTGGATTGAAACTGACGTATACCATAAGACTCGTCAGGGAGCACACCCATAAAGCTCGGGTGAAAAATATTTGGTTCCACAGCAGGGTCCAGAGATTAGCAAAGCTGCAGATTGTCGGATACCAGCTGCAGATTGTCAGATATCAGCTGCAGATTGTCAGATACCAGCTACATCGCCTGATGACGAAGAGCACTAGACATCAGAAGATAGATAAAACTAGATGCACATTGTTAGTTAGTAATAGAGGGCGTGAGTGATAGACAAACGAACTGTGGTTAGTTTCCGAGATCCCACATAGCTAGTTCCTAACGGATCTATTTATATAGTAATGTTAGCCATTTACAGATAAGCAATAATGTTGTAAATAACTAGATATGAATTAAGTGAACGACCTTGTGTTTTGTTATATTAAATCAGTGCTAGTGTGTTATATGTAACATTTCAGTGTAAATTGGTTCCTGTGAGATTAACCTGTTACATGAAAGTGAAAATGGCGCAGGTACCAGTGATTTGTAGATAACAAGCGGTACATTAGCAAGTATAGAAATCAGCAGGACTGCAACAATTTGGTGGGGTTGGTATATAATGTTCTTATTCTGCACAGAGCCTCAACGGTTTTTCACCAATACTCTTACATTTTGGGGTGTTGTCGCTGTAAGGTTCAAGATATCCCTCTCAAGACGATCTTGTTCTTCTTACTCTCCCGTTGAAGTCACCCATTACATTCTTAGTCTCTGTCTTTGACTTTGTTTATAATTTCTGACACTGTTGATAAACTAATCACTTTCTTCTTCAATGTGGCTATCATTCCAAAGCGCGAACACTTGCATAAATGGTGTCTCCCATCCTTCACCCATTTACATCTGTTCAGTTTTTTATTATATATGCTGTTTATGTGATACATTATGTGTTCTCTGAATGCACTATAAACACAACAACGTATTTTTCGCTTGCTTGTGTTGCAATACCACTCAATATGATCTTTTCCGCCTCGTCTGATTTCCTCATATTTATCTCAACTATTTCAAGTATGTTGATTATCACCAAATATATACTAGTGACTGCAGTGAAATCTCATTATCTACCATTTCTTTTCGTTTGCATCCTGCTTTGCCTTTCAGCGCCAGGTTATGAAGAAGTTTCTTGACCGGGCCTAGTACGTACACGGGGAGCTTTCCAGATTGTTATTTCTGCTATCCATCTGTCACGTGATCGGCCCTTAGCTTTGTATACATTGTATCTGTTTTCAGCAATGAAAGCATTGCTTTCTGAGGGATACTACTTGGTGGTTGTCGCGTCACGTGGCCGACCCATTTGGTTTGCTGTCTCATGATGGGTCTGGCACTGGTGTTGTATCTACTTGTTTCACTAAGGATGCTGTGCAGGCGTTTCATCTATGTTGTTACTTTACCTACAATGGCTGAAAAACAAAAGTTAGCAAGATGCTTCCCCTGAGACTAGTCAAAACTTTAATCAACGTTTCCACCTAAAGGTCATTATCTGGGACTGAATGCACAAGAACAGTACAGACTAAAACAGTTAATTAAGCCAAATTGATATCATTGTAGATCAACGATCAGGACCTGAACAAACTATTACAATTGGTCGTCGTCTCAGAATAAGCTTGTACTTTTAAAGTGATGTTGGCTTTATAAAAAATGTAACTGTATAAGTTTACTGGCCACAAACTCAGGCCTAGTTAGTTGCTGTTGACGTCATGTTTGGTTTGGTGTACCAGCCCCATTAACCCAATCAACACATTAACATTGCACTTATACATAATTACACTTGTCTGGAAAGTATATGTGGATCCTCGCTTTACTGCACTGATTGCATATGGACCTCTTCTAGTATTAGTTAGTTGTCAGGTTAGCTGCACCACGCTCTGATGGAGAGTCTGGAAGCTGACGGAAGGAGGGTTTGCTGAGTTTTTATGAATAAGTGGTAGCATTCTAATGAATGCCTGGGTAGACTTTTCATTTCTTTATGACGCTACTCAGAGACGAACTGTGCCAGGAAACTGTCCACGGGAACTACCTAATCTAACTTCTTTCCTGTCTTAGGAGATTCCTCAAACTTAGAACACACGATGCTGATAGAAATATACGCCCTTGTACTTTAAGAAGATAATATAGGGAACTTTGAGGCAGCGAGCTGTAAACAAATATTGTTTGTTCGTGATAACAATCACAAGATAAGTATTTATCTGGACAGGGGTTTAATGTGTCCCCCAAGTTCAGAGAAATACTTGTCGTGATCGGTGTCATAAACAAACATTTTTGCATTTCAAGATCGAAATAATACGTGTCACGCTCTAGAACGTGGTGTATCTTCCAGCTGCACTCGGGCTCTGTGTCTGCACAGTTGTTTGACAAGTTGTTGTTAAACACTCTCTAGTGACATCAAAGTCAAAATTATCTGCAGCTTTCAGACTATCATGAATAAAATTGAGTGTATGCCACACACACAACACTCAAAATGAATGCAATGTCACAATTTAGCTATTTCTCATAGTTGTACAGGTTCAGCCGTCGCTAATTCGGTGCGCTGACGGGGTATAAAAGGTAATTCTCAAACACTTTGGCTGACAACCAAAAAAACGTGGCTGACAAACCAATAAAAAAACTTGGCTGACAAACAACGCATTTCGGGACTGTTGTTTGGTTGAGACGGTTCCGGCCGTGCACAGCTAATCAGAAGTTGGCAGGTATGTGTAACGTCTTACAGAACGTAATTAAACTTTAAAACATGTTGCTAAAATCTCAAACTGACTATCTAATGGAAACCACATTGAGACCTGTCAACAATTAGCTAGCATCAACTTGACAGTTGAGCAGAATCAATACTGTTCAAATATCTAGTTTGAAGACAAGCTTCACAAGCAAGAGCAACTCAGACAAAAAGTGTCAACGAAGTTTAACTGACATTAGTGTAAGATGGCTAGCTGTTCCTGAGCAAATTCCACTGAAGCTGGTGACAATCACCATTACATGTTGGTGTTCTCGGGAGATTTGTGTTACAATCATCATTACATGTTGGTGTTCTTGTAACAATAGTATTACAATCACCATTACATGTTGGTGTTCTCGGGAGATTTGTTCTACAATCATCATTATATTTTGGTGGTCTCGGGAGATTTGTGTTAAAATCATCATTACACGTTGATGTTCTCAGGAAAAGCTGGTTAAAATCATCATTACATGTTGGTGTTCTCGTAACAATCTTGTTACAATCATCATTACATGGTGGTGTTCTCGGAAGAAGCTGGTGACAATCATCATTTCATGTTGGTGTTCTTGTAACAATCTTGTTACAATCATCATTACATGTTGGTTTTCTTGTAACAATCTTGTTACAATCATCATTATATCTTGGTGTTCTCGTAACAATCCTGTTACAATCATCATTATATGTTGGTATTCTCGGGATAAGTGCAGCGTGTGAGAAGTTTTACTTCCTTGGTTGTGTATGCTAGTTTGCTTCACAGTAAATCAAATATCACTAATCCAGCCACATTTTACTTCTGATGATATCCATCAGTTCTCTTATTCTCACATCCTTGCCCCACCATACTTCTGGTGATCTCCATCGTTTCTTTTATTTTCACATCCTTGCCCCACCATACTTATGGTGATCTCCATCAATTCTTTTATTGTCATATTGTTGCCCAACCATATTTCTTATCATCTCCATTAATTAACTTATTAACATATCCCTGCTTCGTGTTTTTTGTGATATCCATCAGTTCTCTTATTCTCACATCCTTGCCCCACCATACTTCTGGTGATCTCCATCGTTTCTTTTATTTTCACATCCTTGCCCCACCATACTTCTGGTGATCTCCATCAATTCTCTTATTTTCACATCCTTGCCACGCAATTCTTCTGGGTATCTCCGTGAATTCTCTTATTGAAGTCTTCACACCAGCACTGTCACATGTAGCGCGTGACAGAAGTGAAAATTGAATATTCATGTGTCTAGAACAACATGGACAATACACGCCGGCTCTTATGTATCCCAATTGTCATTTTGTGTAGGACTCCGTCAATTACAGGTAAAATCGAAAGAGCATAAACAAAATAACTTTGTATTGCCTTTATATTATATACTAAGGCTTTTCCTTTGGTCAGCAAGAGTGTTTTTTTTTCAGAGAAATCCAAAAGATATGAAGACATAAACGGAACAGCCCAGTACGCCCGACACACACCTTGACCATCTAACATACGCAACGATGTCAAACCAGGTTAAGTTTTAACTTCAACTCACTTCAGTAATTGTTGCGCTGTGATCCTGAATAAAGGCTATGGAGATGCAAGTGAATACATTTACACACATGCCAGGTCGGATAGCAGACTGTTTGACCTCGCAAGATTATAGGCCAAACATTAAAGTCGTTAGAGGCACCATAAAAGAGGGACCTTCTGTTCACTGACGACGCTGGAGATCACAAAAAGCGATGGAGATGGAGTTTGATGTAGGTAAATGTACAGTCATCCACATGGGTAGATCCAATATGGAAGATAATTACAGAATGGGGGAGAACAATATTAGAAAGATAGATGAGGAAAGGGACCTATGAGTTAAAATAGATCATGCAGGTAAGTTGAGTGAGCAAATTCAGAAAGCAGTGAAAAGAGCAAATGCAATGTTAGGTATGATTTAAAAGAAATATTAAACATAGGAGCAAGGAAGTGATAGTTAAACTGTAAAAAGCTTTAGTTAGACCTAGATTGGAGTACTGTGTACAGGTGTGGAGTCCTTATCATAGAGGGGATATAAATATGCTGGAAAGGATACAAAAAAGAACGACAAAGCTAGAGGAATGGATAAATTAGACTATAACAAGTTGGTTTTTTTTTAATACAGCCACCCACGAAATGAAGAGGGCTGAGCTAAAAATTAACGAAAGAGTGGTCCAGATTTAATATTAGGAAAAATATTTTTAGGCAGAGAGTGATGAATGCTTCGAATGCATTGCCACTGGAGGTAGTGTAGTCAGGGACAGTTAATGCATTTTAAAATAAATTGGATGCGTATAGCTTTAAGAGCAAGGTGATGTAAATGAAACTGGTTGTATACAGACTCTGTAGAGTATTCTAATCCAGTATAAAGACGATAAGTTAAGATAGGCCTCCAAAAACAAATGTGATGGGTCAGGATGTGGGCGCTGCAAGTTATTGCCATCAACAGTTGCGTACTGTTGGCAGTCCCATAAAGTGTGTCTGCCGTCAATGATACCCTTTCCCTGGACCCAAAAGTAAACGACCGTATAGCAGATCCCACCCTTTGCCCTAAGGCTATTCTAACTCAGAACATTATCACACTCATCCGCATCATTCCTGACCACACACTGCAAATAATAAAGCACACAGCAGATGGCATATTTATTTTATAATACTCAAAATAGAAAAATGAGTAGTGAAATTACAAACACAATACAATACATATCATCTTAACTAAATATTCCTATATTATTTATATGTTAATATAAATATTAACTAAAGCGGAAATGTTAAGCATTAGCTATTGATGGAATTCCCAACTATCAAAAACCCGGTTCTATTACCTACACACATCACACACACATCTCTTTAACTGCATCCTCAACACACCTTATCAAAAACTTCCTCACTCAAATCCCCTCAGGCAGGCGATCTGGACATACCTCGTTCACCATGTGCCAACACACGTTCAGATTATCTTTTATACAAAACTCACATTCCTATTTGAGCGATCCTGTTCTATCACTAACATCCATACAACAGTCTATCAATCGCTCCTCTATCAAATCGGTGAGCTAAACTGACTCCTATCTACATTCACTCCTTCGCTCTCTTCGCCATCCAGCCTCTCTCTTCCGGCGCCTCTCATCCAGCCCCTCTCATCCAGCCTGTTACAACCGAACTGACAAAACAGCTACTGTCTTCGCCCGCCTCAGGCTGTGTCTGCGGAAACCATAAACTCACAATAAAGACCAAGACTGTAGAACTCGATGTCAACGTCCAAAGCGTACTTCTCCACGAGAGCGAAGCCTGGACAACCTACTGACACCAGAAGAGGAAGCTCAATACCTTTCACCTATGATGTCTGCATCACATCCTCGGTGACACAGGGGGGACAGAATGAGGAATGTCAAGGGGCTGGCCCGTAGTGACACTGGGGGGGGGGGGGGAGGGGGACAACATGACGAATGTCAAGGGGCTGGCCCGCAGTGACACAGGGAGGACAGAATGACGAATGTCAAAGGACTGGCCCGCAGTGACACAGGGAGGACAGAATGACGAATGTCAAGGGGCTGGCCTGCAGTGACACGGGGAGGACAGAATGACGAATGTTAAGGGGCCAGCCCACAGTGACACCTGTGAGGACAGAATGACGAATGTCAAGGGGCTGGCCCACAGTGACACCTGTGAGGACAGAATGACGAATATGGACTGGCCCACAGTGACACATGTGAGGACAGAATGACGAATGTCAAGAGGCTGGCCCACAGTGACACCTATGAGGACAGAATGACGAATGTCAATGGGCTGGCCCACAGTGACACCTGTGAGGACAGAATGAGGAATGTCAAGGGGCTGCCCCGCAGTGACTCGGGGAGGACAGAATGAGGAATGTCAAGGGGCTGGCCCTCAGTGTAATCCAGAACATGGATACAATGCACAGGCAGCGCAGATTGCGATGACTCGGTCATGTTCGACCCATGGACGATGGAAGCATTCCTCTACGGTCAAGTGGCGGATGGCAGGAGAATAGTTGGGGACAGCAGTTGAGATTCAATGATGTGTGCAAGCGAGACATGAAATCACTGGACCTAGATTCAAGGATCTGAACAAGCGAGACATGAAAGCACTGGACCTAGATTCCTAATCCTGGGAAGACGAAGCTGTTGACCGAACCAAATGGAAAAGTTTCCTGCAGCTCCACCTCAAATCGGGCGAAGAAAGATTGTTTCAACAAGCAGAGGAAAAAATGAAATGTGGAAAAGAACAAACAATATCAGCCCATTGCCAGGTAGTGATGAAATATCAGCCCATTGTCAATAGGGAAGGAATATCAGCCCATTGTCAGTAGGGAAGGAATATCAGCCCATTGTCAGTAGGGAAGAAATATCAGCCATTTGTCAATTGGGAAGGACTATCAGCCCATTGTCAGTTGGGAAAAAATATCAACCCTTTGTCAATTGGGAAGGAATATCAGCCCATTGTCAATTGGGAAGGAATATCAGCCCATTGTCAGTAGTGTAACAGACCCTCTGCTTGCCCTGGCCGTGATCTAACTTAGAACCATTCTCACACTCATCCACATCATCATGACCATACTCAGTAAATGACATATCACACATCAGGTGGCATATTTATTAAATCATACTCATATCATAGAATGAGTAGAGAAATTACAAACACAATATAATACATATCTTAACTAAACATTCTATTAAAACGGGAATTGTAAGCATTAGCTATTGATGGAATTCCCAACTATCTAAAAACCCAGTTCTATTGCCTTGCAATTACATCACACACACATCGCCTTAACTGCGTCTTCAACACACCTTATCAAATACTCTTCCTCACTGAAATCCCCTCAGGCGGGCGATCTCGACATAACTCGTTCACAATGTGTCCTTGCTTACAAACACACTTTCAGATTATCCATTAATGCAAAACTCACACACCTATTTGAGCGATCCTGTTCTATCACTAAACATTCGTCCAACCGTCTATCAATCGCTCCTCTATCTAAAGTCGGTGAGTTAAACCCACTATCTACATTCAGTCTCTCTCTCTCCCATACAGCCTCTCTCTATCTAGCCTCTCCATCTCTCATCCCGCCTCTCATCCAGCCTCTCGAGCTAAACTTTGTCTCGAGTTATATATCCTCAAGCAAGACCAGAGCTTGACCAATCGATCTCAGGTATGGTCATCTTCAATTCCAATTGGAACGAAACACTTTGCACACCTGTCACTCATTCTCTCGCAGCAAGCCCCGTTGCCAATTTCGTCTGTCAATCAATCTCCCCCTACCAAAATCGGAAGGCCAGTGGTCAGTTTCTACCTGTCCACATTCCTTAACCCAACTCTGTTCTCCTTTGCTGAGACAGTGAGTGACCTTGACATGCATTCAGGTAGCTTTAAGCTTTAACATGTTCAGGCATCCTAAACTCCCCTTGCTCCGGCGGGAACTGTTACATTAGTGACTGAAGGAGACTTTCGTTTTGAATGCCCTTAACTTTACTAATTAGGGCCTTGAATATGACTGGAGGTAGGGGATGTGGTCGAGGTATATCTGAGAGCTAATATGTTCAGTTCTCAAGAAACAATTGAAAGAAAGAAAAGGTGGATAGTTCGAATCTCGCAAGTTTCAAGAGTCCCATGCCCTCAATAGAGGTGAAATCCGTGACTGATATTATAGGGGAGAGAATGTGCGGTAAACGCGAAGGTCTTTTGTACGCGATGTCAAAGGTCTCTTGTACATGTTGTCCAGGTCAAAGGTCTCTTGTACACGCTGTCCATGTCAGAGGTCTCTTTTACACGCTGTCCATGTCAAAGGTCTCCTGTACACACTGTCCATGTAAAATTACTCTTGTACACACTGTCCATGTCAAAGGTCTCTTGTACACGCTGTCAATGTCAAAGGTCTCTTGTACACTGTGTCAATGTCAAAGGTCTCTTGTACACGCTGTCCATGTCAAAGAACCCATGACAATTAAACATCCAAATGTTATAGCCGCTGTTATGACATAAAGATGAAAAAATTCCTTCCAAATAATGATGGACATCGGGGGAGGGGGTTCAATCACGCAAACACACATCTGGCTAGGTACCGTTTTGTTTGCACGCTCTACTGCAAGTTGAATAAGACTTTCTCCCACTCTTACAGAGGTAGATGAAAATCGACTAAGTGAGTGAATATTGATCAACCACCTCCCCATGTAATAGATATTTATATATAGACACGAGGAACCTAGAAATGCTACTAATACCATTTTTACAATAATGCCTATCATAAATTTACCATGTCTTATATTTCGACATAATACTCGTGCCTGGCACATGTTTGGTCCCAGGTCCGCTTTGATCTGTTCATACGATACCTTTAGTGTCCCCATGTCAGCAGTAGTATGTGTATCACATTCACAAGCTGAATACATCACGCGTAACCGCTGTGTCGGCACTGTAGTAAAAAACACGACGCGAGGGTGGTGACGTCATGGTACACACCAGTGCTTTCATTAATAAGAACAAAACGTCGCAATTCTCAACAAATACTGACGCTATATATGCCTCAGATCGACGTATGTCAGGTGAAAGAACCATTGTCATTTGATAACCGAATAGATGAGTCTTGTAATAGCTGTTGGGGCAAACTAATAAGGAAATTCCTTACGGATAATGGTCGACTTGAATCCTAGAACGGAGCGCTGTCACAACTGTTCGATTACCTTTTGGTTTGCAGACGGTCCAAGATTGTGTGTCACTTACACTCGCAGTGTGCGTGTTGTTCGTGTCATTATTCATAGCTAAAGATGATTCGTGCTGTGTGATTGTGCTGCACGCAGGTTTGATCATGTGCTACGTCGTTTTGATGCACAATGTATGCATATGTATGTACAATGAATTGCTTCAAAAACACAGAAATGCTTGCTCGCAGATTACCTGACAGGTATTTAACAGTGGTACGGTTTCATGTTTTTTTGAGGGGATTGAAAATGACAAATGATAAAGTTAAATACAGATGTTATATGTGTGCCTATGTCTTGTGATTTCAGCTCTAAAAGGTACACAGCGTTTCTATCTGCTCACTAACTCATGGAGCTGATCACCTTGCTGGTGGCTTCCCTGGTTCTCTTGATCGTCTTCTTCTGGTACGGACGTGCTGACCACCGCATACCCCCCAGCCCCATGCGGCCTCTACCTGTCGTTGGTCACCTCTTCCACATGTCACAAGACCCACGACCTCTTTTCAATGAGTGGAGAAATAGGTGTGGAGACATTTACAGGTGAGCATATTTCAGTTACCTGGAGCTATATGTTTGGATCAGTAATGTATGAAGATTACAAGTAAGTAGACTCCCCTTTACAGAACTTCGCTTCTTACAACCGCCACCTATTTGGCTGTTATAAGTTTCTTGGCAAGTGTGCAGTACAGTAGGTTGCCATTACTTTCCATACGTGGAGGAGCAATCCCCCGAGAAAAAAACATAGTGTCTGCCAAACTGGACACGGGAAGAATCTCATGTATCTCTGGCCGTCTGCTGGGTGTATGACATTTATATATCTCATTTATCTCTATCCATCTACTAGCGAATAACATTTACATCTCTCGTGTATCTGTAGGCGTCTGCTGGGTGTATGACGTTTACATCTCTCGTGTATCTGTAGCCGTCTGCTGTGTGTATGACGTTTACATCTCTCCTGTATCTGTAGCCGTCTGCTGTGTGTATGACGTTTACATCTCTCCTGTATTTGTAGCCGTCTGCTCGGTGTATGACGTTTACATCTCTCCTGTATCTGTATCCGTCTGCTGGGTGTATGGCGTTTACATCTCTCCTGTATCTGTAGCCGTCTCCTGTGTGTATGACGTTTATGTATAAAATACTAGCAGCTAGCTGGGCGTTTGTCCTGATGAACTAAACGTTGTGACGTTATGTTGTAGCTGATTTCTATGCCTTCCGGCCCGACATACGATATCCGAACGACATTTTTTAGACCAGCTTTTCCTTCCCTGTTTAGTCCCTAGTTTCATAGTTGTATAACATCTGAAGTTATTCTACACAGTCATTTTGTGTAAACTTCACTTTTTACAGAGTGTGCTACTTAGTGTGAAATAAAAAATGGAAGTGATTGTAAACGGAATAGATTTATTTAAGGTAAAAACCTTAATTTCTGTTAATTGTCATTGGCTTAGTTTCGTTCATTCTCAATCTCTCATTACCAAACACTGAAAGGGCTTAAGTAGCAGAATGTAGTCTAGAGAATGGAATGCGTTGTTTTGTAGTTTACAGCTTAACTGCGATATTTACACCTTTTGGTCCAACACATCCGACTCCAGGAATGCATTTTTTGAGTACCAGGTTAGCATTCCCTCTTCGATCCCTTCTCCTTAGCCAATCTGCCCTGCTGCAGCCTGTTATCCAGGATACCGCGTGGAGGTGTACAAGGGTCTTGGCAGCTTTGGTTCGCTAGCCCTGACGCTAGCAGTCATCTATGAGTCTCTGACCACTGCAGCTCATGCGCTACTCAGCATCTTGATCCCGATTGTCATTGGGATGATTTAAGGTTTATATTTAACGATAGCAATATTCAAATAAGTAGTAGACGTGTTAATAATGCCACTAGGAGAAGTTTTCACGTTATAATAATGTTCGCCTAGGCATCTAGGGCCGTAGCGTCGATCGACCAGTACCATGTGCAACTGCTGAGGCGTGTAGCCCAAACTCGTTCACTGCCGAAGGAGAGGCTGCTATCTGTGGGTGCCATGTAAGACTGGGGCCGCCCCTCCCACGGCTCCAGCCGGCCGGTGAGAGAGTGCTGTTATACATAGCAGACTTGGACATTATCTGGTGAGCCAGAACTTCCCGGTCCAGACAAACCACGTGACTAAACACAGAGACGACGCGGACCAGAGTGTCTGAGATGGAGGGACGACTCGTCCTTGAACACCAGTCTATCATTGCGTCTAATCATTGCGTCTAATCATTGGCGTCTAATCATTGAGTCTAATCATTGCGTCTAATCATTGGCGTCTAATCATTGCGTCTAATCATTGCATCTAATGATTGCGTCTAATCATTGGCGTCTAATCATTGCGTCTAATCATTGCATCTAATGATTGCGTCTAATCATTGGCGTCTAATCATTGCGTCTAATCATTGCGTCTATCATTGCGTCTAATCATTGCGTCTATCATTGTATTGCTTTTAATAAGTCAAGTGTTAGTAATAGTCCCGAATGTAGCTAAAATATTTGCTATGGTGGATGTAGCTTAAATATTAATAGTAGTGGATGCAGTTACAATATTAGAAGTCTTGGATGTAGTTAAATATTAATAATAGTGGATGCACAATTACGAATACTTTCTTCTTTTTCTTCGTTCGTTGTCAATCCACCGCTACCAAGCCCTGTAAGGGACTTTGCAAGTATGATGTTATCCAGAGAACGGAATATGTTGTGTCGTAGTTTACAGCTTGACTGCGATATTTGCACCTTTCGTTCCGACACATTCGACTTCAGCATTTATTACGACAACAATGACAACAACTGGTTACGTTAGACAACAAAATGAGACCTTGTGTGTATCTAAAATTACACCAAGCTAAAACACCAGATGATCTCTAATTTTTGAAATATTTATAACAGAAGATTTTTTTGTCATACATACAGTAGGATAATCCTGATAGAGTACATCTTCCAGAGATGCGCCGCTAGCTTTCGCTTTTAATCAGATCTTGGATCATCTCTCACTATGGATCAACAATAATGAGCAAGTATTTCTCAAATGTCTTTCCCACTTATACCTTCTTACGAGAGTTGGAATGTCATGGTGCCACAACTTATACCTTCTTACGAGAGTTGGAATGTCATGGTGCCACAACTTATACCTTCTTACGAGAGTTGGAATGGCATGGTGTCACAACTTATACCTTCTTACGAGAGTTGGAATGTCATGGTGCCACAACTTATACCTTCTTACGAGAGTTGGAATGGCATGGTGTCCCAACTTATACCTTCTTACGAGAGTTGGAATGTCATGGTGTCCCCACTGATACATTCTTACGAGAGTTGGAATGTCATGGTGCCACAACTGATACCTTCTTACGAGAGTTGGAATGTCATCGTGCCACAACTTATACCTTCTTACGAGAGTTGGAATGTCATGGTGTCCCCACTTATACCTTCTTACGAGAGTTGGAATGTCATGGTGGCACAGTTCCCCGTGCTCGTCGCCGACATCCCTGCAGTTAGACTGGACAGAATTCACAAGCAGGAAGTATAATCGCAATGCCGTGTTGCATGATAGTATCTCGTTGCGCTGCAGGGCGGTTTCAAGATGCTCCTGGTTAGTTATAAGGCTTATTTTTTCCTGGAAACTGTGTGGCCAGTTGCTGGAAATCACTCAAAACTATTTTTCATTACCTGCAAGGATATTATAAAACTTTTGTCTCGGTAGAACTGGCGTATCTTGGACCGGAGAAACACTCCTTCCATAACTTTGGCCTGGCTTTCTTTGACATTTTTCACAAAGGTACACAAATCCTGCCCCATTTCGGTCCATGACCTTCACAAAATTGTGCAAAAGTTCAAGCGTAATGTGGGGAGGACGGCACAAGATGCTGCATGATTCTTCACGTCATTCGTAAAGTACATTAAAGGTCGCTGTCTCAGGGGATTGTCTTCTGGAATTTCTTCTTCTAATGGAAGTCCTGGCACGTTGGTCCCAGAGTCAGAGGATACTGCGAAACTGTGTATTACCCTGCTGTAATCCCACCAACATAGCACTGGCTTTCAGGCCAACACAGATATGTCCCTTCAGACATAGGACTGGCCTTCAGGCCAACACAGATCTGTCACTTCCAACATAGCACTGGCCTTCAGGCCAACACAGATCTGTCACTTCCAACATAGCACTGGCCTTCATGCCAACACAGATTTGTCACTTCCAACATAGCACTGACCTTCAGGCCAACACAGATCTGTCCCTTTCAAAATAACACTGGCTTCCAGACCAACACAGATCTAGCACTTGTGATCAGTGAAACAGATGGTATACCAATGTGGAGTACAGCTTTTAGCTCCTAAACTCATCTTCAACAAATCAATGAACAGTTCCCAGACATCTTCTTGGCAGCCAATTTGACGTGCTGCCATCAGACCGACTATATCAACGCAAGCAATGAGAAGACATTTTGATAAATTGAAGCAGTTAATTTTGTTGACCACGAAACTTTGACGCATGCGCATTCTTCTATGAAAGATGCCAGTGCTGCAGTCTCGCAACATTCTGATCTACTTTTTGCAATTCTACATCTGTTTCTAGATCATGCAATTCACTCTCGGTCATTTTTATGGGTCTGTGCAGACTGATGTAGATGATTGTCCATGTGACGGATGTTGGCTGGCCTTACATCTCATCCAGAGTATCAGCAACTAGCTAGTCGTGAACAAGAAAGCATTATCATTGGAGCACTGGGTGCGTCGTAGAAAGAATATATGTATAGATGAGAAGCCGTGTTTTTCTCGTAGAAAAATCTTGTCCGATTATAGGAATCATGCACAAATAACAAGCAGTACTTTTTTGACAGCAAACTAGTTTGTTCGCAACACCTGTATGACACAATCGCCTGCGATGTTGACACATTCCCGAGGCGTCTTGAACTATAAGTATTAACTCACAGAATCAGAAACACAAATCATGGAAAGAAGGAAATGTGGTTGAAATAGTTGGTACAGATGGTGCCGCCGTCCAATTGACGTCTATGGTTATATATCTCCTATCAAGCGCTCGACATGTCATATTTCAGGAGCTTTCATTACCACCCTCGTCTCTTCGCAACCACCCCCACCCCCCGGACAATATCTTGAAAACGATACCTATTTCACGATTTCCCGTTCATATTCGTGATCAATATGTTCAAATTTGCTTTTAAAAAGCCCCTCTTGTCATACATTGTGGCTATTGTCCACTGTTATCAGTTATATGGTTGAGGTGGTCTAATACTAGGTCCCATAGTAGGACCTCTGACCTCTACCATACAATATACGATGTCATTATATAGCGTGTATCTGAGATTAGCTACTTCACATTTAAAGTGCTACCGAAATCACTATTATAAGTATATATCAAGTGCGTTGTTGCATGTGTCCTATACAGAGCCAATCGCATCGGTGTCCCTCCATCGAGAGAGAAGATAGAAAGTCTATGTACTACTGTGTGTAGCTATTGAACGTGTTGTACTTAGTGACGACACATTATTGTAGCAGATGAGGTAACACCCACCAACAGATTGTAGTGTTCGTTTGTATTAAAACGTGTATTTTAAACTCATTTCTTGCAGCCTGCGCATGGGAGGAATTCTCATGGTTGTCCTCAATGGTTACGACATGATCAAGAAAGCCCGGTCAACAAAGCAGACGT
The DNA here is from genome assembly GCA_036924085.1 of Ariolimax columbianus. Lineage (NCBI taxonomy): Eukaryota > Metazoa > Mollusca > Gastropoda > Stylommatophora > Arionidae > Ariolimax > Ariolimax columbianus. The sequence continues at coordinate 99,309,600 of JAVGWX010000007.1, read as the reverse complement.
CTTTTCTGACAGGCCGACAATTTTCAGTGATGACGTATGTTATTTTAATAATTACGATGAACAGTCATTAAATAACATAAATTTTATTTAAAAGTTGATGACAGAATATCTTTAACGGAGAATCTTATTTCAGCACTCAAACTGTCTATTTAACTATACCTGATTGAAGTGGGCGTGACGATCTACTAGTTTGCGCTTCCAATATAGCCACTCTACTGTCGACTTGCACCTTGCAAGAACAACGAAGCCTTATTCGTTCTTGTGGGCAGTAGGTGTAAAACCTTTTGAAATCTGCAGAAGAATGACAGTTCAGTAGGGAGACAATTGTTTGAGTCAGGAAAAAGTGTATGAATATATATATATATATATTTACACTCATACACTTTTCATATATATACGTGGCGTGTGTGTTTTAGTTTTGGGGTGACGTTAGCAATGTTGATGACAAATATATTACTGGGCAGCTCAATAGCTCAGACAGTGAACACAGGACAAGAAAAACTTGTTCAAATCATCCGCTTGTGGCAATGTCCTTACTGATAGTCTTAGTACGGGAATTAAAGAGATTGGAAAATTTACACCAGGGGCGTGTAATGATAATACTCTCCAGCAATTTCTGACATCGAAATGATTCCACAGAACTCCTCTAAGGAAGGATAACAAGACGTTGCTTGGATTTCTGAATCGATTCGTTGCTCAGACCGTGCGTGGAGGACACAGATGACAGTGAGGCAACTGTGAAATATATTCTGGACACTGCCATCAAGGAAGACGTTAGTGTAGACCCAATAAATGAGACAAGAGATGGAATATTTTCTACCTTTTGGTTCAGGTCAGGTCATCCTGTAACCGTTGAGGTCGTTGGGGCACACGTGAAGACATCCTCACAATACCACGCCACCCTTCTCTGTCAGTGTCCGCTGCCTGTGACGCTTCTGGTCGGAGATTGGTCCATTCTTTTATGTTGTCCTCCCATCTTTTTTTGGTACGGCAAGACCACTTGATCTCGATATGTGACCGTACCAAGCGAGTTTCCTTCTTTTGACAGTTGCCAAGAGGTCTTCAAAAGGCCCTATTGATGTTGTAATTCTATCTCGTATTTCCTCATTTGTAACTCGATCTTTGTACTTGACGTTTAAAACTCTTCGGAAATATCTCATCTCCAAGGCCTGTATCCTTTTGGTTAGAACATCTCCATTGTTCCAATGTGATGCAGTATTGCCATATCAAGCAGCTGTATAAGGTTCATGTTGGAAAGGCGGCGCAAATGCTCATGCTTTTATAGACAAGCCATCGGTGCACCAGGACTGGCTAAATGGCTAACTATGTCCATTACCTAAATCTGACAAGGACCCCCACACTCATCAGTAGCTATCGAATAATCACTTTACAGAATGATAATAACAAGCTGCTTGAGAAAATGTTGTCCAAACAAAGAAAGTGCCACATCGAACGTTCATAAATGTTTGCGATGTACGTAATACAGTTACAGACCAGTGAGGAAGACCAGTGGTAACGCTATAACATTTACATAAGACGTGTATTAGGGTTTCCAAGTCGAAAACAAATCCCAGTTGATTTTGCTCTTGATCAAGAGGATACATTCACACATACTGATTGTGAGACCTTGATGGGCTGTTTGAAATAGTGCAGTATCCCCCAGCCACCCCCCCCCCCCACCCCCCGCACCCTCCTGGCTGCCTTGAATTCTACTTGCCTTGATGGAAAGAATAGAATAAATGGAACTTTGACCGATAACAATATAGCCAGGATTGTCCCACGTGTCAACGCTGATGTCGTTCATATGCGGAATGCAGTTAATAAGTGTGACGGGAGAGTACTAACCGTTACAGATAAGATAGTGACATGCAGGACTGGCTCGGACAGGTATGGGAAGGTTGGGGACATCTGGGACACATTTGTGTGTGGCCCATCTTCTTCGTTACTCGTTCTCAAGTTCCAGCTATCAAGCTCTGAAAATGACTGTGCAAGTAGCTCGATGTTGTACGGAGAACGGAATGTGATGTGTTGTAGTTTACAGCTTGACTGCGAAATTGGCACCTTTCGGTTCGACACATCTGACTTAAGCATGCATTTTTAAAAACCCGGATAGCTTTTCCTTTCCGGTCCATTCTCCTTAGCCAGTTTGCTCTGTTGCAGCCTGTTATCAAGGATCACTGTGTGTATGGGTATAAGGGTCTTGGCAGCCTTGGGTTGCTGGCCCTGACACTAGCAGTCAGCTTTGGGTTGCTGGCCCTAACACTAGCAGTCAGCTTTGGGTTGCTGGCCCTGACACTAGCAGTCAGCTTTGGGTTGCTGGCCCTGACACTAGCAGTCAGCTTTGGGTTGCTGGCCCTGACACTAGCAGTCAGCTTTGGGTTGCTGGCCCTAACACTAGCAGTCAGCGTTGGGTCACTGACCATGACCGTAGCAGTCAGCTTTGGGTCGCTGGCCCTAACACTAGCAGTCAGCTTTGGGTCGCTGGCCCTAACACTAGCAGTCAGCTCTGGGTCGCTGGCCCTGACGCTAGCAGTCAGCGTTGGGTCACTGACCATGACCGTAGCAGTCAGCTTTGGGTCGCTGGCCCTGACGCTAGTAGTCAGCTTTGGGTCGCTGGCCCTGACCATGGCAATTAGCTTTGGGTTGCTGACCGTGACACTAACAGTCAGCTATGGGTTGCTGACCGTGACACTAACAGTTACCTATGGGTTTGCTGACCGTGACACTAACAGTTACATATGGGTTGCTGATCGTGACACTAGCAGTCAGCTATAGGACCGCTGGCCCTGACACTAACAGTCAGCTATAGGACCGCTGGCCCTGACACCAACAGTCAGCTATAGGACCGCTGGCCCTGACACTAACAGTCAGCTATAGGACCGCTGGCCCTGACACTAACAGTCAGCTATAGGACCGCTGGCCTTGACACTAACAGTCAGCAAATGGACCGCTGGCCCTGACACTAACCGTCAGCTATAGGACCGCTGGCCCTGACACTAACAGTCAGCTATAGGACTGCTGGCCCTGACACTAACAGTCAGCTATAGGGCCGCTGGCCCTGACACTAACAGTTACCTACGGGTTGCCTACCGTGACACTAACAGTCAGCTATAGGACCGCTGCAGCTCATGCACTGCTCAGCATCCTGATCCCCTGTGGGTACTTCTCTGAGGTAAAGGGAGACCAGCTCGAGGATCAATCTAAATAAAACATGCGTGTAGTGCCCCTTAACTTTATCATGCGTGTAGTTCCCCTTAAACAACTTTATCATGCGTGTAGTGCCCCTTAACTTTATCATGCGTGTAGTGCCCCTTAACTTTATAATGCGTGTAGTGCCCCTTAACTTTATCATGTGTGTAGTGCCCCTTTAACAACTTTATGATGCGTGTAGTGCCCCTTAAACAACTTTATCATGCGTGTAGTGCCCCTTAACTTTATCATGCGTGTAGTGCCCCTTAACTTTATCATGCGTGTAGTGACCCTTAACTTTATCATGCGTGTAGTGCCCCTTAAACAACTTTATCATGCGTGTAGTGCCCCTTAACTTTATCATGCGTGTAGTGCCCCTTAACTTTATCATGCGTGTAGTGCCCTTTAACTTTATCATGCGTGTAGTGCCCCTTAAACAACTTTATCATGCGTGTAGTGCCCTTTAACTTTATCATGCATGTAGTGCCCCTTAAACAACTTTATCATGCGTGTAGTGCCCCTTAAACAACTTTATCATGTGTGTAGTGCCCCTTAAACAACTTTATCATGCGTGTAGTGCCCCTTAAACAACTTTATCATGCGTGTAGTGCCCTTTAAACAACTTTATCATGCGTGTAGTGCCCCTTAAACAACTTTATCATGCGTGTAGTGCCCCTTAACTTTATCATGCGTGTAGTGCCCCTTAAACAACTTTATCATGCGTGTAGTGCCCCTTAACTCTATCATGCGTGTCCTGACACTGTCGGATTTGCTGTATCAACGGCTAGAACACATCCAGAATAAATGTATACTGCTGGTTCTTGGTTGCACTAGGTACGCCACGTAGGGCGCGAGCGGAGCGGTCCGTTAGACCGGAGGCTGCAGTCGGGTGAGTGGTTGAGTAAGAAGAGTGGGATCACACTGTGCATAGAGTGGCAGATTGCCAGCGAGTCATCGTGGTCTTGTGCGGGGATTGCACATGTGATATATTTGAAAGTTGACCAGCTGATGGGTGATGAGACTACAGCGATGCCACTGTCATGCGTATCTGGGTCTGCGGAAGATCAGGTTGGAGCTTTCCTGTTGCAGAATGAGTTGTTTTGTTGATGAACTAAACAGGACATACGACGCAATGGCCTCCGGTGAGCTAACGAAGATGGGCATAATTATCTTGACTCCGAGGTGGCTGTTTGAGAATTGTTGAACAAGATCAACCATGGTTCAAGCTTCCAATCCAAACTTTGGAAACTACTAACGACTGTCTATAACATCAGTGGATACTTAATATAGAGACCTGAAACCGTCAAGGACTGGTGTGGATATAATTTCCTAGTCCTTACTATCCAAAAAGTGCTTCATTTAACATTTTTTGTTAATTGTCGAATCAGGCCACATTAACCCATGAAAAGTATAACACCGATAGTTGGTTTTAAAGGATTGAACGATTTCACAGTTCCGGTGTCAATTGATACTTCCAAGTGGGCGTCAAATTCCTGTCCCATACAGTAGATGCCTTTCTAGCTCTCTCCAAAATGAAAGCATTCTTTGCAACTGTATCCCTTTTCATTGTTTGAAATCCTGTAAGAAAGTTTACTTTGCTTTTAGAATCCCAGCATTTCGCAAATAAAACTGCAGATTTAGACACAGAAGTGCTAGTTTTGAGACTACTGATTGTCTTGTACCAAAATAATCAACATGAAATGCAATATAATGTGTGTTTCTGCTGATTCTTCTTCTTTTTTTTCTTCGGTCGTTCTCAATCTCCCACTACCAAACACTGAAAGGGCTTAAGTCGCAGAATGTAGTCCAGAGAACGGAATGCGTTGTGTCGTAGTTTACAGCTTGGCTGCGATATTTGCACCTTTCGGTCCAACACATCCGACTTCAGCAAGCATTTTTTGAGTACCGGGTTAGCATTCCCTCGTAGATCCCTTCTCCTTAGCCAGTCTGCCCTGGTGTAGCCTGTTATCCAGGATCACCGCGTGGGGGTGTAGAAGGGTCTTGGCAGCTATGGTTCGCTGGCCCTGACGCTAGCAGTCAGCTATGGGTCGCTGACCACTGCAGCTCTTGCGCTGTTCAGCATCTTGATCCCTCTGCTGATTCAAAACAAAACAGTATTTCATGTAGTTCTCCATTTGCGCTTTGAAATTTCATGCAGTTTTCCATAAAAACTTGATTGCAAGTTTCTTTTGAAAATGTTTTATGCTGAGGGACGAATCATTCGTAAAATAATTAGAAAAATTCCTTTTGAGATAAACACTCGGTTCTTGTGAACCTAATGTCAAAGCCTATATTTTACTAATTCACTTTCACATGCACTTGTATGTCTGTCTCTATATGTTTTTCCTTTTTTTCAATTAACTCCTTTCATAATCAAGGTGATGATTGCCCAAATCAAAAGTTTCTTGTTAGGAAATGAGTTTTCCTTCAGTTTCTTTGAATATGAAATAGGGAACTAGACATAATGTCGGGCAATGCAAACCAAACGATGGCACGGGCCACGAGCTGGTCAATGGGGTGGGGAGAGAGGTACCTCATGACCGGTGCCAGTGTTGGATAGAAGGAGCTAAGTGAGGGGCATGAGGGCCAATAAAGTCCGAAACACGAGGCAGTACACAAAGGGCTGGCCAGGAGGTCTCACTGTGTATTGCATAGGCATCGTAAGATATTACCCGGTGAATGGAACAGCGCACCGATCCTAGCTAACGGTAGAGTTCCAGACGTAAGGTCTAACTGGGTTTGTATGAGACAGCACACCTATCCCAGCTAACGGGAAAGTTCCGGACGTAAGGTCTAACTGGATTTGCATGAGACAGCGCACCGACCCCAGCTAATGGTAGAGTTCCGGACGTAAGGTCTAACTGGGTTTGCAAAGACTTTTGCACTAATATGATGATTGAAAAAGGACGCCGGACCCCACTAAGAGAGAAGGATGACAAAAAACGGATTGCTTCCAGTGAGAAAGTTGATGACATACATATGTGAATTCCACTCATTCTATTTGTGTGCCTGTTGGAAATGACAAAAAGGTGTAAGAGAGGCGTATTAAGAACGGTTTTGTACACTTCCTTGAACGTTGTGTGTATCAAATAAGGCAGGTGGGTCGGCCATAGCCCCCTGGTCGAAGGTAACGTTCATCATGACCACTATTGATCACATCCCAAGAACCAGTAAGGTGTACCATAGAACACCAGGAATCACATCCAAACCAGTCTGTAAGGAGTACCATAGAACACCAGGGATCACATCCCAAGAACCAGTAAGGTGTACCATAGAACACCAGGGATCACATCCAAACCAGTCAGTAAGGTGTACCATAGAACACCAGGGATCACATCCCAAGAACCAGTAAGGTGTACCATAGAACACCAGGGATCACATCCAAACCAGTCAGTAACAAAGCTTTCGTTCCATAGCGAAGAATATACTGAAAGAAAGCTGCCATGCTGTCAGAGGTCAGTCACATCACCTGTGACGGAGGACCACACGACTCAAGAGATTCAATAGTTTAGTATATGCTGTTGTTAGATAGAATATGGATAAAGCACCACGGTGTAGATCTGGGTTAATAGTTCAGAGGCAAACATGCACTTACTTACTCTCTAATTAGAGAATATAGTCATAGTTTGATTAGCTAATAAATCATGTATGTAACTAGATTAAGCTATAAATTATTAACAATGTGTTTGTGATCAAAGAATCAGTTTTCAGTGTTTCCTTTGTTTCCGCGTTAAAGTGGAAATAATTAAGAAATGAAGGATAAGATGGCTGTACGACACCGTAATAGAAACTGTTTGAAGGTAGTGGGATGTTACCTAATGCAAATTAGTCCCCGTGACCAGTGATGTCTAGCTGATGTTTAGGCCTTGTCAGTTAGAAGCCCTTGGTCAATTGCATTTTAAATCCTGCATCCCCCAATCAAAGGCCTTAAATGTGACAATCACCACGGGGCAGCATTGGGGATGTTGCAAATTAAAAAAAATAGTATGTACTTTATCGAAATATCAGTCTTTGCACATTTGTAATTTCAGTAAAGTCTATATCAGAAAATGTAACATTAAATAATAAATGTTTGTTTAAAGCGTATGCACTGCTAGTATGGAATAATATTTTAAAAAGTATACGTAGGATAAAAATTAAAAGAAAGTTAATTTCTTGTTAGTCAACTTTGAACAATAATATCTCATAAACTTGTGTTTAATCTTTCTCTCTGGCAGGCCATTGGAATGAGCAACACAGGAGTTATCTTCTCTAATGGTACAAACTGGAAAGAGCAGAGATCGGTGAGCTTGTCCATTCTCAGAGCTTTCGGGATGGGAAAGAATCTGCTGGCCGAGAAGATACGAGAAGAAGTTGGTTGTTACGTTGACTATCTAGCAAATCTGAAAGGAAAACCAGTCAACATCCGGGTTATAACAAACATCAGCACTTCCAACATTATCTGCTCCATCCTGATTGGTCAGCGTTTCGAATACGATGATAAAGATTTTCAGGATTTGATGCATAAAATGGAATCCCTTGCAAGTGACATACAAACTGTTAGTTTGGTCAACTTTTTCTTTTGGCTCAGATACATCCCAGGTGACGTCTTCAAGGCCAAAAAACTTGAATCCAACTTGACAGCAATAATGAACGTGTTTATTAAGCTTATTGAAGAGAAAAGACGACCAATAGAAGACCCCAACGATGTGTGTAATCTCATCGACGCATACATCCTTGAACGAAACAAGAAACTCCAATCTGGCATATCTACTTCCCTGGATGACAAAAATTTATTAAAAATAATGATGGATCTGTTTGGAGCAGGGACTGAGACCACTAGCACAACCATCTACTGGTGTATCCTATACCTGGTCAACAATCCAGAAATACAAGATAAAGTTTATCGGGAGATCAATGATAAAGTCGGAACGGATCGAACCCCAACTATACAGGACAAGTCACAGCTGACCTATCTGAACGCTGTGATCATGGAAACTCAACGTCTGGCCAGTATTCTCCCCCAATCGGTTCCCCACGTGTGTTCTGAGGAGGTAACTCTCAGAGATTACACATTGCCCAAAGGAACATACGTGCTACCAAATCTGGACTCAGTCTTACACGACAAGACCCTGTGGGGAGATGATGCCATGAGCTTCAGGCCTGAACGATTCATTGACAACAGCGGTAAACTGAAGGTCCCCGAACAGTTCATTCCGTTCGGCATTGGACGTCGTGTCTGTTTGGGTGAAGCCATGGCTACAATAGAACTCTTCACGTTCATCTCCTCCATGATCCAGAGGTTTCAGTTCCTACCACCAACTCCCAATTTTGTTCCACCAATAGAATACCAAAGTGGAATAGTCATTGTCCCGAAGCCGTACGAGGTGAGAGTGGTAGAGAGAATATAAAACTGCTACATTGTGATATATATGGAATATGTCTTAATTATTACATTGAATTTCCATTTTTTTTCTTCAATAATTGTAATCACAAAATATACGGAAATGTTATTTCATATTGGTTTGTCTACATGGGCACACAATTATAATGGTTAACAAAATTGTTTTACGTCTAAGTTAAATACATTTTACAAAAATGTTCTGAATGTTTTGTCCCGAAAAATATCCTGAACCTTCGTGTATTATTCACTAGCATCTGGTAGAATCGGAAAAGTTTTTTTGAAATCTCTCATAATTCTCATATAACATTGCATAGAATGATTGTGTAGCTACTTTTTACTGACGGATCTTTGTTCTTCAGATGACCTATCTAACTTATTCATTAAATAATTCCTTCAGATGACATATCTAACTTATTCATTCAATAAGTCCCTCAGATGACCTATCTAACTAATAGATTAAATAATTCCTTCAGATGACCTATCTAACTTATCCATTAAATAAGTCCTTCAGATGACCTATTTAACTTATTCATTAGCTTGTACTAGTCTCACGGCGCTGCCTTGTATATTATAGTAATCGATTATTTCAAAAATCGTCATTCTGAAAACCCTAAACTCTCCACACCTCACGTCACCATTGAACACTTTCCCTGTCCTCCAACTCCGTACATCTCTTCACCCCGACATCGCTCCTCCCCAACGTACCCATCCCCTTCTCATTCTGCGCGTCTTTCTTCCTTCACCATGCCCATCCCAATATGCATACTTTCCGTTCCCCAACCCACACATCTCCTCCCTACTCCAACCCACACATCTCCTTCCTACTCCAACCCACACATCTCCTCCCTGCTCCAACCCACACATCTCCTCCCTACTCCAACCCACACATCTCCTCCCTACTCCAACCCACACATCTCCTCCCTACTCTAGCCCACACATCACCTCCCTTCTGCAACCCGCACATCTCCTCCCTACTCCAACCCACACATCTCCTCCCTACTCCAACCCACACATCTCCTCCCTACTTAAACCCACACATCTCTTCCCTACTCCAGCCCGTACATCGCCTCCTACTCCAACCCACACATCTCTTCCCTACTCCAGCCCGTACATCGCCTCCTACTCCAACCCACACATCTCTTCCCTTCTCCAACCCGCACATCCCCCCCCTCCCCTTCCAGCCCACCTTACCCCAAACTGATATTCCTTCTACTTTTAAAACCACCCATCTCCAGACCCCACTTAAGTCCACCCGTTTTTTCGGCCCATCCCATATCCCACTTAAATCCGCCCGTCTCTTCGGCCCATCCCATATCCCACTTAAATCCACCCCTCTCTTCGGCCCATCCCATATCCCACTTAAATCCACCCCTCTCTTCGGCCCATCCCATATTTTTGTTAATATCTTACCCATTAACATGTAAAGTTAATCACCGGAATTGATATTTATGTATAGAGAAAGAAAACAAAAACTTGTTATACAATATCTTTATGAGCAGTTTGTTTGTATAACAATAATGACAGGGCAAACTTCTTTGCTACTTGGCTTCTGGCGCATTAACATATGTTTGATTACGATATGTTAATATCTCATCATGGTCAACTGTTTGCAGAGTAATTTTATATTCAATGCAAGATCACTTCATGTCCTTTAAAGACCTATTTGTAATATGCATGTTTGGTTTGCAATCGAAACATACCGGGTTGGAAAGTACTTTAAGGATGTTACTCGGCGTGACCACTTCTCCACGTACAGAAGGGATTGGCAAATCTACTGTAATACAAAACTGGCAGAGTGAAACAGGCACAACATTACATACTGATACACAGGCGCATTCATTCATTGGATAATACGTCCTGATATCGTCCAAAGCAGGACGATCTAGAATGTTTGCAAGCATAATCCAGAAATGCAAACATTTAATAAAATATTTTATTTAAACATACTTTTAACAGATGCACATTCTTTGACATTGGCATGCGCATTAGTTTTCCTCGAAAGTCATGGATTGTACACAACATCCACAGATTTCAAATCTTGACAGAATATTTTGATCCTGCTTTTGTAAATGCAGTAACATTTAACATTTTCTTTAACTGAATCTATAAACCGCTCGGGGAAGGTTTTTCAACATAAACCTTTCCCCGTGCATGGTGAGCAGTTATCAAACATATTGCAGATCCGATAAATCATACCTTTTGTCACAATATCAGAGCTAGATACATGACCAAATGGGAAACCGAACATACTGCATACACAAAAAAACGATGCCTATTACCAGTTGAACAGACGAAAGCAGGTCGTGGTCTTCAGACTTCGCACTGGCCACAATAGACTCAGGTACCACCTATTCAACAAATTGAAGATAGGTGGCACTGACGAATGCCCGTGTGGTACCGGGAAAATGACCGCTGAACATTTGCTGCAAAACTGCCCGACATACGAGGATCAGAGAGAGCACATGTGGCCATCACCAGTGGCAACACTAGACAAGCTCTATGGCAGTGTCGACAGCCTCAGGTTGACCGCTGCTTTTTTCGAAAAAAATAAAGGTTGATGTCTGACTGCGTACGATGAAGAAGAAGAAGAAGAAGAAGTCACAATATCAAACAGTCTTGGATTACCATTTTAATCTGGCATCTTATGTACTTGTCAATATCAGCTTTCGTGTTCATCTTTCAAACTAAATCTAAAGTCGTTGAAATATCGGCATAAGATAAAGGTCATTTCTGAATTTAATCACGAATTCATGTGCAATTGTGATGCCACACATATTTTATTTTGAAATCTTCAATATCACAATCACATTCATGTTAAAGACACAGGCAATCATGTCAGGTCTATTTTCAGGTTGCTGAAAATATTGTTATGCATTTTTACTCTCAGGCCACATTTCGTTGCAAGTAAAAATAATACATAATTGTGGTTTAAATGTTCTGGCCAATGTCATTTTGCCCTGATAGCTTGTTGCATCTGTTGAGGACTTCCTTGTAGCACTGAAGGTAATATGAATACTGGTCCTTCGCTCACAATCTTATAAACAGGTCAAAACTATCTCATCTAAGAATCCTTGATGCATTTTCAACTGGTAAATCTGTCTGATTCATTCTTCAATAGCATAGTCGTGCTGTTTGAATTTTTGTTTAAACATCAACAATGTACGACTGGAATAACTGTCAACTGCCGTGCAGCAGGTTTAAACCAATGAGCACTGAAAGTCAATAAGCAAAATATTTCATTTAACAGACCTCCTCTCTTTCACTTATTGCATTCTGATACATGCCTATGACACACTCATTGGGGGAAGTAAATTATAGACCACAGAATCGCAGATAAAGTATTCTTGCATTTATTTGCGATTGAATAAATGCAGATACATGTTTCCTGGCTTTTCAATGTCCTTATACATATTGCTGCAACTTGTATTATCTTATGTCTAGGTTTGAATTTTCTACAAATTCCAATTTAACACCCTCTGCACGGTGGGCTGTGATTTGTGGTTCATGTGATTGTATGTCAAAACATACTTGAGTTAAATATTCTACATGACTGTTTTTAGTGACGAGTTATATGTTTGTTAGTTATTTTGTTTTGGAAAATAGTATACAACTGTCCATATCCTGGTTTGTTATTTTGGTTTGGAAAATAGTATGCAACTGTCCATATCCTGGTTTGTTATTTTGGTTTGGAAAATAGTATGCAACTGTCCATATCCTGGTTTGTTATTTTGGTTTGGAAAATAGTATGCAACTGTCCATATCCTGGTTTGTTATTATGGTTTGGAAAATAGTATGCAACTGTCCATATCCTGGTTTGTTATTTTGGTTTGGAAAATAGTATGCAATTGTCCATATCCTGGTTTGTTATTTTGGTTTGGAAAATAGTATGCAACTGTCCATATCCTGGTTTGTTATTATGGTTTGGAAAATAGTATGCAACTGTCCATATCCTGGTTTGTTATTTTGGTTTGGAAAATAGTATGCAACTGTCCATATCCTGGTTTGTTATTATGGTTTGGAAAATAGTATGCAACTGTCCATATCCTGGTTTGTTATTTTGGTTTGAGTACAACATATCATCTGTGTTGCAAAATTGTAAACAGATTAGAAAACAATAGGGGCTTTTTTCCTAGATTTGTGTGTGAAATCTGCCCATTACAAATCTTTCCTAAATTTTTTATTTTGCTTTTCATCTTGCAATTTCTTGTTCTTTTGATTTCTTTCCATTTTTCATTTATTTGTTTGTCCAACAGTTTGCTTCATCATTCCTTCTGCATGCAATGTTTATGTTTTGATATGCTTGATCTCAGGGGAACTGCTGCCGTATTAATTTTAGATCTACATTTTTAAATATTTTTTGTGGTTTGTGTTGAAGTTCTGTTAATGTTTCTGTAACGAATAAAAATGGCAAAATGCTAGTATCATATGTAAAAAATAAAAGAGAATTATTAATTATAGACTGTCTGATGTCGTCAGCCCAATCAGATGCATGGCTCTTCAACTATAATTGGGCACAATTGTCAACTCATACTATGTATTACATATAAGAAAACATTTGACTTTTGACATGTACTTGTAAGGTAAGACTAATAAATGAAATTCAAAACGATCAGGCAAATTAATTTTTAAAAGTATTCTTTTTTAAAACTACCTCTATGTTCTTAGTTCACTAATATTGTAATCTCACCTGTGTCTCAAATTAAACATTGTGGTCTACAACAAGCTTCTCTTGGCGACGTCATATAGTTTATCCAAAAATTGAGCTAGGAGGCGCCATTTTGGAAAAATACTCCTTTTCTGAATGTTGCAACTTCATAATTAGTTACATACCATAGATATTTAATTCAAAACAAAACATACTTACTTTACAAATGATAGAGTATTCCTTTTCACTGAGACACAATTTCATCATGACCAAGACATTGAAACTCAAATCTGAAATGCAAGTTAATAAAATGAGTGAAATTAAAATATTTTTTTTTTTTTTTTTTTTTTTTCACATGGTTGGTATATGTATGTGTCCCCAATATTTCGTGAACACATATTTATTTTAAAATCTGCAGTGGCTTGCGTCCAGTTTGAATATTGTAATTTGCTCTCTACTTAGTTAGCAAAAGTAGGCTTTTCAATCAATCATTCAGTTAAAGCCATTTGCCGCCCCCATTGAGCATATATCTTCAACAAATATACACCAGCTGAATTCACATCATTCTAGCATTAACTTTTCTCTCCACCATGAACGAATAGACCAATGTCTACTTCTTCTGTAAAGGCCGAGTTTTCAATGAAGATATATTTTAACACGACATAAAAAGTCTACTTTTGTGTTGTTTGTCTATTTGTCACAGTAATTAAATCTGTCATGAATAAACATAAGTTTACAGTTTACAGTTTTAGTCAACTTGTCCATATTCGTTGAAGTGTCTGTGGCTTACAATGTATACATGACGAGGCAGTTGCTTAACCTCCGTTTGGCTTTATAACAAGTCTGGTAGGTGGACAACACTAACCATTGTACCATGAAGGATTGTTGCTGCACATAACAACTGGACAATAAACAAACACAGGTAATATGCTTTTGCTTTTGGAATAAGCCATCTCTATATATCATACGCTCACACTAACTTTGTCACTCCACTTTGGCTTTGAGGTGTTGAGGTTTTTAATAAAAAGGTTCTGATCATTTCTTCCGCTTTGTTCCTGCTGGATTGGTTTCAGTCTAGCCCATAGTCCCTTATAGACTGTCTTCTACCGTCATATCAGCGAACATTGGGTTGTACTTGTAGTCTGGATCCTTGACCCTTTGCTAACATGATTGCTGTGGTAGTTGATTTTCTTTCGTTCTAAAGACATGATCAAACCACCACAATCTGAGGTAGTTGTCTCGTCGCCGCGATTCAATCTCAGCCAGTGTTCGTAAAGCGATCTCAGTCCCGCCAGGCGGAGCGATAACGCGGGCTTGCCGAAAACGCTTGCTCGCCTTTCCCCGTAGAGATATCGGGATGCGGTTTTTTTTTGGCGTCTCCTCTGCCGAGGTGCCCTGCTCTGGTCCGTATCGAGAAATGTTGTCAGTCGTCGGTGATTTATCTAAGGCTTATAGCAGAGCTCGACAGTTCGTCTCGCTGGTGGTCAGACTCTCGCAAAGAGCTTGTGACAGGCAAATGGAAAGCAGGAATCGTGCCTGAAGGCCCTGTGTTCTCCCGGGGACCAACCCTCGGGAGAATTGCAGGCCGGCAGGCCAAATTGTCTCTAGTCCCAGTGAAATTCATCGCCGGGGTCGTTGGGATCCGTTCTGCACAGAGCGCTGCCATTCCTCCTCGAGCGAGCCCGGTCGGTCGGTCATCTGGTGCGTGTAGGGGCCCCTGTCAGGCGGTCCTAGGTCGACAGAGTGAGGGACGGGGGGAAGAACCGTCCGTCCGTTCGTCAGTCGGTCCCTGCGGCCGTCCCAGTGAGGCTTTTTACACACCCGTCCTCCGCCGACCGGTGTGTGCGGTACGTACGTCTCTGACAGATATCTGGTTGACCCTGCCAGTAGTCATATGCTTGTCTCAAAGATTAAGCCATGCATGTCTAAGTTCACACTGTCTCACGGTGAAACCTCGAATGGCTCATTAAATCAGTCGAGGTTCCTTAGATGACACGATCCTACTTGGATAACTGTGGCAATTCTAGAGCTAATACATGCTTACCAAGCTCCGACCCTCGCGGAAAGAGCGCTTTTATTAGTTCAAAACCAATCGTCGTTTCCTCTCGCGGGGTTGCGGCGTCCCCCCTGGTGACTCTGGATAACTTTGTGCTGATCGCATGGCCTCATGTGCCGGCGACGCATCTTTCAAATGTCTGCCCTATCAAATGTCGATGGTACGTGACATGCCTACCTTGTTTGCAACGGGTAACGGGGAATCAGAGTTCGATTCCGGAGAGGGAGCATGAGAAACGGCTACCACATCCAAGGAAGGCAGCAGGCGCGCAACTTACCCACTCCCGGAACGGGGAGGTAGTGACGAAAAATAACAATACGGGACTCTTTCGAGGCCCCGTAATTGGAATGAGTACACTTTAAACCCTTTAACGAGGATCTATTGGAGGGCAAGTCTGGTGCCAGCAGCAGCGGTAATTCCAGCTCCAATAGCGTGTATTAAAGTTGTTGCAGTTAAAAAGCTCGTAGTTGGATCTCAGGTGCAGGCGGGCGGTCCGACTCGCGCTGGTTCACTGCCCGTTGTGTCCTGCCCTACCGTCTGCCGGCTCTCTCCCCCGGGTGCTCTTCGCTGAGCGTCCTGGGTGACCGGCGCGTTTACTTTGAAAAAATTAGAGTGTTCAAAGCAGGCCTCGGCTGCCTGAATAATGGTGCATGGAATAATGGAATAGGACCTCGGTTCTATTTTGTTGGTTTTCGGAACTGGATGTAATGATTAACAGGGACAAACGGGGGCATTCGTATTGCGGCGTTAGATGTGAAATTCTTGGATCGCCGCAAGACGAGCTACTGCGAAAGCATTTGTCAAAAATGTTTTCATTAATCAAGAACGAAAGTCAGAGGCGCGAAGACGATCAGATACCGTCGTAGTTCTGACCATAAACGATGCCGACTAGCAATCCGCAGGAGTTGCTTCGATGACTCTGCGGGCAGCTTCCGGGAAACCAAAGTGTTTGGGTTCCGGAGGAAGTATGGTTGCAAAGCTGAAACTTAAAGGAATTGACGGAAGGGCACCACCAGGAGTGGAGCCTGCGGCTTAATTTGACTCAACACGGCCAACACTGAAATGACTGACATGCCGAGACCACTTTCCTTGGGTCTAATATGGAACCGGTGCTGGATTTAGACCCTCAGAAATCTGGGGTTATTCCCTTTGTGGCTCGGTTGGTCTGCATTCAGTGTTTGATAAAGGAATTGACGGAAGAGCACTACCAGGAATGAAGCCTGCGGCTTAAATTGACTTAACACGCCAATACTGTAGAATGACTGTCAAATCGAGAGCACCTTCGTGGGGTCTAATAGTGAACATGTGCTGGTATTAGACCCACGGAAGACAGGTCAGTCTCTTAACCCCCTAATGAAAGAGCGTCTGCTATGGTAATCTGGTCTTAACCCTGCAGAAATCGCAGGTTCCAGAAACTTGACCATTGGCAAACTAAAAAGCCCTCTATTGATACGTCCGGTCTAATATTGAACAGGTGCTGGAAATAGACCCTCGGAAGACAGGTCAGTTCTACCCTACTAATGACAGGGCGTTGCTACGGTAATCCTGCTCAACTCAAGAGGAGCCGCAGACATTTGGTTCACGTACTAGGCTGATAAGCCAACGGCGTGAGGCTTCAAGGTGAGGGATTACGACCGAACGCCTCTAAGCCAAAATCCCGCCCAAAAGCTCAGCACGTTTGCAAAGGGAGGCTTCGACATGATGGGGACCTGGGGCTCCCGCTCCAGCCCCGCCCGGTCGAGCAGCAGAATGAGGTCTCTGCCGTTCGCCGATCAAAGCGGGCGGGAAGCTGCTCGATATTCACCCCATACGGCGATGAGGTATGAAACCATCTGTAGAAGACTTAGTTCTCGGTCGGGGTGCCCTAAGCAGTAGATCAGCTACATCACTGGGAACTGCTGAGACTCAACCCTTGACCATGAGATATGTCCGCACACCAGGCGAACAACATCTCCGTGCAATGACCAGGCTTGTCCCCTGGTCAAATGCACTATTTCGAGAGGAATCACAGGTCGCTGACATTTGGTCCACGTGCTTGACTGATAAGCTACCATCTGAGGGACTACGGCCGAACGCCTCTAAGCCAGAATCCCGCCCTAAATCTCAGCACCGCTGTGATGGGAGGCTACGACATGGCTGGGGCTTGCGTCTCAGCCCGGCCCGGTCGAGCCGCAGAAATGCACCTGGTAAAATGCACTCCTGCCTCGCCCTTTGCCTCTGTCTGCTATCAGTCATCCCAATGGACGCAGAAGAGATGCAGTCCAGCGGACATTGCACCTCCTGCCCTATTGTGACAACCTCCCGGGTGGCGGGGAATGCTAGGCGTACCAACACTGCAGATGAGCCGAGAAAATAAAGGGAGCAAAGAGATACCTCACTCACATGCATATGCTACGTTTCTGACAGGACGTGACGATCCTGGGACAAAGTCACACTGGACTGCCTCTCTTCCGGGATAGTACAAACTAGTACATAGTCCATCATATCATTGCCAAACCCTATAGACACGAGTAGGGAAAACTCGATAGTCCTGCAAGACAACTTCCAAAGAGAGACAGCTCTGACCAAAAACAACTGCTGCCTTGCAGTTAGGCTGGGGACAGCCAAATGCTAAGGAGGGCAACCCTACAGAAACGCCTGTTGAAATCGGATGCACTGAGCCACAGGCTTAACAGAATAAACCAGTGCAACGTAAATATCGCTGTAAACAGCGTACGATGAAGAAGAAGAAGAATAAACCACCACAATCTTGATTGTTCTACTGGAGTCTGCAAGAGCTGGACTTCAAGATCTTGTTGTATTTCTGTTTGCATGCTTACCTTTTCTTGTTACTTGGACCATCTTTCTTAGATATACGATTTCTGAGGCTTGGCGCTATTTTATCTCGGTTGTTGTTATTGGCAATGACTCATATCGGTAATACAAAGCTGGTGCATCTGTGAAGTGGTATACAGCCAACTTAGCTGTCTTCTTTATTTCTCTTTTGTTGCTGAGAAATCCTATATGTATCGATGAAAAAAAGTTTAAGAATTACTGTCATTCATTTAGGCAAACCTTCTTTGATAGCTTCTTTCTGGTATACTACAGCTTCAATGTATTTGAGCTGCTTGTTTCAAAGACTGTTCACCTAGAAATATATGACTGTCAACCCTATCGTTACTTTCTCCTCTTTCCAGATTCGAAATGTTAATCTGTAGTTGTAAATCTTTAGTAATCGGGACTTTATCATTGACCAGCACCAGCTCTGATATACAGACAGTGATCATCTTCTAGTGCGTTTTGGTCCTGTCCTTACAGGCAGTGGCGACATCAGACGTGTGAAGATGTATCGTGATATAATTATTGCCTGTCTAACATTGATGTTGCTCTTCAACTCTTTTGGTTTCTTGTCCGAATCTAGATTCTAAAGGATTTATTAAAATAAATCTCCATAGCGACGATCAAGAGTGCTGAGATGTTATTCCTTTTCAAGCAGTTCCAGATCCTGCTCCAGGGAACCATTTCGAATGTATTGTATCAGATCCGGATCCTGCTCCAGGGAACCATTTCGAATGTATTGTATCAGATCCAGATCCTGCTCCAAGGAACCATTTCGAATGTGTTGTATTAGATCCAAGAAACAGAGGTCGATTCCATCATCCAGAGCGTTTTCAAATCAATTGCACGAGTGTGAAGAAAAGGTCTTAAGTACTTCGGTTTGATCTGTAATGACATTGGGCTTTGCCTATCTGTCGCTCTGCCAAATATCTTAGTCTCTGCTCCAGAATATTAAAAAGGTGTATGCAGGGTACACTGAGGACGGATGTGCGTCTCTGGTTTTTATATTCATGGTGGTCACCTTTTTTATATAGTCTTGTGGGGCCAGACTTCACTGAGTATCTTCAGGAATAACAGCTCACCTGCAGTTTACAGGTACTTTACTGTTTCTCGTGCTAGTTATACAGCTCACCTGCAGTTTACAGGTACTTTACTGTTTCTGGTGTTAGTTATACAGCTCACCTGCAGTTTACAGGTACTTTACTGTTTCTGGTGTTAGTTATACAGCTCATCTGCAGTTTACAGGTACTTTACTGTTTCTGGTGTTTAGTTATACAGCTCACCTGCAGTTTACACGTATTTTACTATTTCTGGTGCTAGTTATACAGCTCACCTGCAGTTTACACGTATTTTACTGTTTCTGGTGTTAGTTATACAGCTCACCTGCAGTTTACACGTATTTTACTATTTCTGGTGCTAGTTATACCATCATGCTTAGTTACTTTGTCAACCTTTACTTTCTCCAGTGCTGCCTTCAGTTTCTCCATTATGATGTTTTTTTCCCTTCATTAATTTCCTCTTTTGTATTACAGCCTATTGTACCTGATAGTCTACCTGTGCACAGAGGATTTCTGAGTATCTGTGTCTGTACTGTATAGAAATAAGTTTGTCGTTTTAGTCAACTTGTTTATGTTCGTTGAAGCTCCATGGGCTTAAAGTGCAAACATCAAGCGGCAGCCAGCATAAGGCAATCTTCCAACATGTATGTTAGGCGGACACTGTTAGACATCGTATCTTGAAGGATTGTCATTGCAAATAACAACCGAACAATCAATGAACACAGGTCATATCATTTTGCTTTTAAGAAAAGCAATCTTCACATATCATATAAATACACGTATTTAGTCGCTCTACTTCTTCCCTGAGTTGTTTGGTTTTGCCAGAAAAGACATCAGACTATTCCACTGGCTGCGTTCCTGTTGGCTTCGTCCCAGTCTAGTACACGATCTCTTGTAGAATCTTATGTCGTCATCCTAACGGACTTAGTGTTGTACTTGTAGTCTGGATCCTTAACGAGTTGCTAACATGATTGTTGTGAGAGTAGATCTTCTTACCTTCAACAGGCATGGCAAAAACAACAATATTGCGATTTCTCCACTCGTGTCTGCAAGGATTGGGTTTCGGGATCTTGTCGTATGTCCAACTGGGAACCTGGTCTCTTGTTGCTACTTGAACCGCTTTCTTTAGATGTATGTGACTTGGAGCTGGTTTCTCCTGGCTTTTGTCATTGACAATGATTCACATTCATAATCAAAAACTGGTGCATTTGTGAAGTGGTTAACAGCCAACTAAGCTGTCTTCCTTATTTTGTTAGTTATGATTCGCATCCTGTCAGTCTCGAGAGACAATGGACTTTACGCTAGAGAGAGGACAGTCAGTTGTTGCTTTTGCTTTCTCCGCATACATTTCGAGTCTGCATTTCGACGCATCTTGTCTTCCCCTGCCTGCAGACCAACACTCAAAGCCTGCCTCCAGCCGGGACTGCATTTCGACGCATCTTGTCTTCCCCTGCCTGCATACCAACACTAAAAGCCTGCCTCCAGCCGGGTCTGCATTTCGACGCATCTTGTCTTCCCCTGCCTGCATACCAACACTCAAATCCTGCCTCCAGCCGGGTCTGTCTTTGGTAAATTCCTCCCAGTTGCAGGTAATCATATTCAACGCCTTCAGGTCTCGCTTGCAAACATCTTTGTAGCGGGGGAATGGTCTACCTTTGTTACGCTTGCCCGTGGTCAGCTCTCCGTATAGGATTTCTTTTCGTAATCGCCTATCCTTTATTCTGCACACATGTCCAAGCCACCGCAAGCGGCGCTGGCGAAGGATCGCAACTAAGCTGACAATCTTTGCATGGTCAAACACTTCGTTGTTAGCTACTCTGTCAATCCATGGAATTCCATGTATGCATCTCATTCAACGCATATGAAAAGCATTTAGCATTTTTTCATGTGAGGCATACAGTGTTTCGTTGCAATAGAGCAGGGTACTAATAACACAGGATCTGTTCACAGTGTAACAGATCTTAGCTGTGTAGATTTACTAGGAATATGATTTTATACATGTTTTATTAAAGTTAGGAAGGGTAGGAGTAGAGCATGGATAGTCAGTAACCATTCATTGTTTCTTGTAGAATTAAACTAACAAAGCTAGCCAGTACAGATGCACTAAAATCTAGAAATAGAAATGCTTAAAATGCATAGTGTTGTTTTCCAAAGCCACGCAAATGCTAAAATTAAATCTTTTTGCATAACGCCTAGACGCCTGTTATTGCATGATCAGTATTTACGACCGAAATCTGACATGCTATTAACTGTTTTTTCTGAAATCTCGGGGAGGAAAATAACTTAGGTACGAGATCTGGAGATAATCGGCGGCGGATATAGATAGCTAGGAGAGATAAGTCGAGAATCTTTCAGGTATGAGCCGTGGAGAGAGCAAGTCGACAATCATTCCAGCGCGAACAGCGGAGAAAACAAGTCGACATCAATCGACAGCGACCAACTAGGAGAACATGACCGTCTTGATAACGGTGAAGAGAGAGCAGATAGATTTTTGGCGAGAGAGGTTTTGACAGAAAATCTTTCACCACGAGAGTCTAAATGTTCAGCCCATATCAAGAACAGGTAAATAGTCATGAAATTGATGTTTCACATAGCAAGTGGTAGAAACAGATATAGTAGTGCGTCACGAGGAACACCTACTAGCCAGTCATCTTAGATACTATTTTTTCGCAACGCTGTTGAGAATCCAGCGTCTAGCTGAAGTATCTCAAGAATCCAGCGTCTTCTTCTTCTTCTTCTTCGTCCGCAGTCAGACAATAACCATTATTTTTTCGAAAAAAGCGGCGGTCATCCTGAGGCTGTCGCCACTGCCATAGAGCTTGTCTTGCAGTTCCACTGGTGATGGCTACATCTGCTCTCTCTGATCCTCGTATCTCGGGCAGTTCTGCAGCAGATGTTCAGCGGTCATTTTACCAGTACCGTACGGGCATTCGTCGGTACCACCTATCTTCAGTTTGTTGAATAGGTGGTACCTCAGTCTATTGTGGCCAGTGCGAAGTCTGAAGACAACGACCTGCTCTCTTCGGTTCAACTGGTAATAGGCATCGTTTTTGGTGTAACCAGTATGTTCGGTTTCCCATTTGGTCATGTATCTGGCTTTGATAAGCCGTTTTGACTCTTCGTACGTCATACTAGTATCTGTTTGTGGTAGTCTTGCACCTTCTTTTGCCAGTCTGTCTGCCTCCTCGTTGCCTTGGATGTTGCAGTGTGATGGGACCCACTGTACCTCTACCCTTTTTGGTGCGGACTGCTGGCACAGTTTGCAGAGTGCTGCTCTTAAGTCATTAAGCTCAGTGTTTTTCTGGCTTTTTAGCGCTGTGACTACGGCGAGAGCATCTGTAAGCAGGACTATATGGCTTTCATTTTCATTGTGTGTCACCATTTCTTCCACTGCCGCCCTCAGTGCCTCTGCCTCCGCTCTGAAATTGCTTGTGTACTTACCAGTAGCGAATGACAGTGTTATTTGTCTGCCATTTGGTAGGTTCAGGAATGCTCCTGCCCCTCCGTTCTGTGTAGTGTTTGTTACAGAGCCGTCGGTGTATGCATGGCACCAGTCCATGCTTGGGTAGCTTTTCGATATGTAGCTTAGGGTAGTATCTCTCCTTTCTTTTTCAGTCTGACAGTTTTTGTTTTCAATACCTGGTATATTTTCTACCACCTCTGGAAATATATCCTGCCTCCAGGTAGGTTTTCGTACAGTAGTGATGGGTTTTGGTGTTGTTAGTGCGTTTATGGGATCTTCGTGCATCTTTGCTTTGGCTATTTCTGCAAAGTTTCTCCGCTTTAGTTTCCCATTTCCCAAATTGTTTAGTCTCTGGTGCATTGGATGGTCAGTCAGTCTTCGGAGTTTCTCTGACTGCAGCTGGGCTCTGCAGTCTCTTCTATCGGTCATGGATTGCAGTTTTGTAATCTTTTCAAGTTCTACAATTGGCGTTGACTTCATGCCTCCTGTTATAACTCTCATGGCTTGGTTTTGAAGTTTGCTAACTTTATCGAAGTTCGCCTTTGCTGCTGTTGTCCATGCCGTAATGCCATACTCGAGAACTGGTCTCACTCTTCCAGTGTACAGTTTCTTTAGTATGCCTTCGTCTGCTCCCCAGTTTGTGCCAGCAAGTTTCCTCATGATGAATCCAGCGTCTAATTAGAAAGATTTTTGACTAGAACAGCGATCCAGTGCTTTCACTAGAAGCCACCATCGACGAGGAGAACAGGATCACGGACAAAATCAGCTGGGTTGTAGAACAACACGAATCTCCCAAGTCTGTGGCAATCCACACAACGGTTCGTCTATCAAGTAACTGTTCTTCTATCAAGTTACAGTTAGTCTATCAAGTTACGGTTCGTTTATCAAGTTACAGTTCGTCTATCAAGTAACGGTTCGTCTATCAAGTTGTAGTTCGTAATCAAGTTTCTTTTAGTTTAGTTTAGTTCATAATTTCTTACATCCAGATAGGTTTTGTTTTGTGTGAAGATTGGGGAGTTCGTTGTGAACGTGTAGAAATAATGTTTCATTGTTGTATTTTATTTTCAATTAGTTTCATAGTTAGTTTGTTTCAAGTGGAAAGATAATTAGTACAGAACCCTTGCACCATCTGCTTCGGTAAGCCAGCCAGTTGGAGCTGCTACAACAGCAACTTTTGTGGAGATGGTCAGCATGTTGTTATTCCACACTCTCCGTGAGAGTCTGGCAAGTGCTGATGAGGTCATTCTTAATTGCTTCTGCAATTCCGCGTCTAGTGAAAGGTTGTTGGTGATGATAGATTCGAGGTAGCTACAGTGATTTACCACTTCCAGATTTTTATCGATTAAGACAATTTCTGGAGGATCACTTTCGTCTTTTGTACGCTGATAATGAGTCCAAACAGATCATAAGAATTTGCCAACCTATTAATGAGGATCTGTAAGGCGGCCTCGGTGTGGGCGACCTGAGCAGCATCGTCTGCGAAGAGCATATCCCTAATGATAGTCTCCCTTATCTTACTTTTTGCTGCCAGTCTAGTTAGATTGAATAGTCTCCCATCTGACCAAGTTGGCAGAAAGACTCCCTCTGTGGCAGTTCCAAAGACGTATTTAAGTTAAGCACTATGGCCAAGAAAATGTCGAATAGACTTGGAGCCATGACACAAACCTTGTTTAACTCTGCTATTAATGTCGAAGGCCTCAGATTCCATACCGTCATGCAGCTCTGTAACTTTCATGCCCACATGAAAGACCTAGTCATGCTCAGTAGTTTGTTTAGGTGGGCAGCCAACTTTAGACAATACTTTGAAATGACCCTCTCTGTTTACCTTCATCGACCTCACCAAGGCATTCGACCTGGTAAACACAGAGGGTCTTTGTTAGTTATATTAGGGCGTGATTAACTCACCTCATATTGTGGCCATGTTCTTGTATAGGTTTCCTTCCTTTTCTACCTTGCAAATATTATTCTCCCCATCTAATATGCATATTTCATATTAAATCCACCCATGTTAATGACCGTATATTTATCTATATTAAACTCCACCTGTCAGTTTTCTGATCTTTCTTAAATTGTATCTAAATCTAACCTCAATATATCCACCTTTGTTTTAGAGGAGACACTTCTGCATAGATATGTGTATCCGCGAATTTTGCAATAATGGATTCAATATTATTAACCAAATAATTTACATATATATATAATAATATCCATGGTCCTTTAGCCGACAAATGTCGTTTCCAGAAGGCGCCCAGTTTCAACGGTAGTTGCAATCTTCGCGAACGCTTCTTTCGTGTCAAGTAGCTGATCAAGAAACAAGCTGGTCTCAGACCTGGAAGATATTGCAGCAGTCAAATTCTTAACCTAACACAATTAATAGAGGATTGATACAAACAGGCCATAGGAGTGGTCTATGTTGAACTAAGTGGAGGCTCAAATCAAAGCTATACACCATGACAAAAGACTGGCGCCTAACCAATAGCAACAAACGTTTCCTGCAGAACAGACGATTATGTGTCACTTTGTGGGAAACGGAGAGCAGATGGCGAAACCAAAACAACGGATTGGCACAAGGAAGTCTTCTAGCACCAATGCTATATATGCTTGTCCATCGTTTCTCAAGAGGACCACATTGTCATCTGTCAATCCTAGAGTGAGTTCGTAGATGGCTGATCACACCAATTCGAGTCCGAAAGCGTCTGTCACACTAAGAGCAGAGAGGCACTATCTGACCGTCAGGAGGAGGCAACTCTTCTCTTGTCTTTCGTGTCGCTCGTTTCCGTGCAGCTTCCGTGATTCTTGTCTGCTCTATATGTGTCGGACCAGTGGAGCTTGTACAGCGGGAATTCATGTGATTCTTGTCTGCTCCATATGTGCCGGACCAGTGGAGCTTGTACAGCGGGAATCCACGTGTTTCTTGTCTGCTCCATATGTGCCGG
Organism: Ariolimax columbianus; assembly: GCA_036924085.1. Lineage (NCBI taxonomy): Eukaryota > Metazoa > Mollusca > Gastropoda > Stylommatophora > Arionidae > Ariolimax > Ariolimax columbianus. The sequence continues at coordinate 99,284,053 of JAVGWX010000007.1, read as the reverse complement.
ACCAGTGGAGCTTGTACAGCGGGCATCCAACACAGATACAATAAGGTAAATCAGGTCATTGGACAATTAACTTCAATATTTAACTGCAAACACGTGACAACCACTACTTAAAATAGCTTTACACAACACGATTCCCGTCACTGTGATACCAAGGTCAAACTGCACACTTGAAATACATTTTAAAAGACAAATTGTAAGAGCAGAAGTGAAACGCCTGCAAAGGATATTGGGTTTAGCAAGGACAACAGGATCAAACACTTAGTCATCGGTAGACTGGTGGGAACAACACCAGTATTAGAGCACAAACAAGGACAGCAACTAACATGGTTTAGCCACGTAGCAAGACTGCCACCACACATCGAGCTCCTCCGCCCCCTCCCTTTCCTAAACAAGCAATGGTATTTAGATACAACGGATTCATGGTCAAAGGCCTACGACGAAAAAATTGAATTACAGATATATCTGAGGCGCTGAATGCCATTGTGTATGAGGCACACGGGCGAGTTCCAGAGAGCTCTTGATAACCTGACGCTAAAACACAGAACAGGAACAGCAAAAAGAAGCAGAAGAAGAAGAAGACGAAGAAGAAGAAGAAGAAGAAGAAGATGAAGAAGAAGAAGAAGAAGAAGATGATGATGAAGAAGAAGAAGAACTAGAAGAAGAAGAAGGAAAAAAGCGAAAAAGAACTTCAGAGTAAATAAAAAAAAACCAAGAAACCGGTCTATCAAATGTGTTCAAGAAACACTACAATGATATAATAACAGCCATACAGACTATACATTTATGAAAATTTAGATCATGCAGGACATTGTCCCAAGGTGAACTATGGAATGTATTCAGTCGCCAAATAAGTCACACAAGTTTTTTACCGTCTGCATGCGAACAAATGAGGATATGGAAATGCGTCTAGTCTGGAAAGATAGGAATCCAACATAGCGAATTGCTACATTTCGTATTATCGAACAAACCTACTCCAAAAGAATTGTGTATACACGCAATAAATGTTGTCCAAAATAGTATCTTTGCAGCAAATCCTGAAAAACTATAATTCAGCTGATGTTGAAGATCTTAAACAAACTGCAAATAAGGTCCATGATAAAAACACCTATTGCAACAAGGTAGTGATTCTAACAGATTTATTACCTGTACTGCAAGCACTAAGTGATGATAACCTCCTGTACATGGGGGACGAACTAAGCAAGGTAGCTGCCAGATTGGCATACGTTAGTAGTTACGATGTATTTTCGACGTACAGGGGAGCAAGAAGGTTATCAAAAAGGGCAAGAGGGTGTTAACAAAAAGACATTGAAATCCCGTACATTGAGAAAATAAAAGTTAGGGCTTTCAATGATGTCAGAAGGAAACATAATCAACCCAGCTGAGGCGGATGGGGCGTTAGGGTGGTGGTTCGGGGGGGGGGGGGGGTTGAAGAGGACAGGGACAGATCACCATTTCTTGTCTCAGGACACGGCACAAGAGACTGAATAAACACATGTACAAACGTCTACTGTCTACTTCACCAGGGCGAACATGTGAACTAAGCCAAGAAACTGCTGAGCCTGTATTACACGACTGTCCTCTGACAGCTAGACAGTAAGAAAGGCACACTGTACTAGCAATGCAACACTAATATTCAAACTGTATAGAGCTAACGAAAAGCTACAAACAGAAGTAGAGTTCAATTACTGGAATCCTGACGATGTAAGCATCAACGTGATCACAAGTAGAAGAAGGGGAGAAAGAAAAAGAAGAAGATAAAAGAAAAAAACAAAAGAGGAAGAAAGACAGAAGAAGACAAAAGAGGAAGAAAGACAGATAAAGACAAAAGAAGAAGAAGGAAAAAGAAGAAAATACTTGACGTAATAGCATGATGAGGTTTTAAATGAATTGTCACTTTTTTCTGTGAACATTTCTCCAAGTCGAAAGTTTCTTGCAAGTCTTCAATTCTCTTTAGTTGCTGTATTCACTTGGGTTGATGTTATTATAAGCCAAATTTGAATCAGTTTATATTTCTAAACTGCAAAAACACTCTCTACACTACTGGAGATCACCATGTTAACTAATAGAGATAAGACGGGCCAAAGATGCAGCAGTGAATGAACTGAAAGCAGGCAACGACTCATTACTGGCTGCTTACATCTGAGGCCAGCAACCTATAACAGACTAAGACATTATTCCCCTTCCAAGTAGGTAGCTCTGGAAACAGAGACTGCAACACTGCAGATTCAGGATTGAAGAAGGAAGACAAACCCGGTCCCCAAAATGCCCTACTGAAATCTTATGTGTCGGGTCGAAAGGCGTGGATATCGCAGCCTTGCTGTAAACTGCAACACAGCGTTACAAACGTCCTTTTCAGTACGAACGCGGAAGAACAAGAAGAAATTAGAGATAAGAGAAAAGTAAACACTACGATATTGACAGCATTGATCTATCGATTGCAGTTACAATCCTTTTGAGTGCATCTATCACTTTGTTGATTGCCATCAAAGTTCTATTACCGTCTTTGTGCTATCGATTACCGACACTGTTTTATTGATAGCCCCAGTTGTACTGATTACAACTTCTAGTCTCTTGATTACTGCCATTGCTCTATAGTTTAACGTCACTGTTCTATTGATTACCGCCAGTGTTCTATTGATTACCATTGCCGCCACTGATCTATTGATTTCCGCCACAGAGCTACTGATTACCATTACCGCCACTGATCTATTGATTACCATTACCGCCACTGATCTATTCATTACAACCACTGATCTATGAATTGCCGCCACTGATTTATTGATTACCGCTCCTTTTCTATTTCTGTTATGCTAAAAAAATGTTGTTTTTTTTAAATTGGCAGTCGTTGAATTAATTAGGTAATCACTTCTACTCTGTATGACGATACCCAGAGACGAACTGTGGAAGGAAATTGTCCGCAATGACTTTAATACAACATCGCTTCTAACTCAGATGAAGATTTGTTTAACTTGAGCACATGACGCTGCTAGAAGTGCACGCTAGTGTACATCAAATGAGTAACGCTCTTGATATGTATGCAAGATGTACTGTAGAGAGCATCGTATCTTACAGCTGCCTTCAAGTTCTCGGTATCTGCGAAGTTGGCTAGTAGTGAGAATAATCTCCTGTGACATGGCCTTTCCCTTTCACAATGTCAGGTCTAAATATAATTTTTTTTTACCAAATAAAATACAAAATTAATGCAGTGTCACACTTTGGGTTATATCTATACTGAACGCGCTCAGTGGCAGAACACGACATTACACGGTATTTTAAAACGTGTTGCCAGACAAAAAAGACGCATTGTGTAACTTGTTTGGTGGTGTTAGGACCAATCTTGTGTACTTATCAGAAGTTATCAGGTAGGAATAAGAAACCTTATCAAGTGTTATTGGACTTTAAAATAAGTGATAACTATCTCAGACTGACTGTACAGTAGAAACAGCATGGAGATCTATCAATGTTTAGCTAGCGTCATCTTGGTAGTTGTGTGGGACCAATACTCAACAAGCGCTTAGTGTGTCAGCGAGTGGTGTATGCGCTCGTTTATCTAACCATAAGTAACTAAAACGCTTCAGTATATTCTTGGTGATCCCCATAAAAGGTCTGCTCCAAATTGTTCCTGGTTCACATATGTTTCTGATTCACATAACATTTTCCTGGTCCAAAAATATTCCTGATTCACACATGGTCCAGGTCCAAAAAAATGTTCCTGGTCCACACATGTTCCTGGTCCGAAAATGTACCTGATCCAATAATATTCCTAATTCACACAAGCTTCTAGTCCAAAAATGTTCCTGATCCTCACATGTTCCTGGTCCACACATGTTCCTGGTCCGAAAATGTACCTGATCCAATAATATTCCTAATTCACACAAGCTTCTAGTCCAAAAATGTTCCTGATCCTCACATGTTCCTGATCCCCACATGTTCCTGATCCCCACATGATCCTGATCCACACATGATCCCGGTCCCCACATGTTCCTGTTCCACACATATTCTTGGTCCAAAATTGTTCCTGTTCCACACATGTTCCTGATCCAAAAATGTTCGATTCACTCATAGTCATGGTCAAAGATGTTCCTGGTTCACACATGTTCCTAGTCTAAAAATGTACCTGATCCACACATGTTCCTAGTCCAAAAATGTTCCTGTCCAAAAATGTTCCTGATCCACACATGTTCCTAGTTCAAAAATGTTCCTGTCCAAAAATGTTCCTGATCCACACATGTTCCTAGTCTAAAAATGTTCCTGATCCACACATGTTCCTAGTCCAAAAATGTTCCTGATCCACACATGTTCCTAGTCCAAAAATGTTCCTGATCCACACATGTTCCTAGTTCAAAAATGTTCCTGTCCAAAAATGTTCCTGATCCACACATGTTCCTAGTTCAAAAATGTTCCTGTCCAAAAATGTTCCTGATCCACACATGTTCCTAGTTCAAAAATGTTCCTGTCCAAAAATGTTCCTGATCCACACATGTTCCTAGTTCAAAAATGTTCCTATTCCAAAAATGTTCCTGATCCACACATGTTCCTAGTTCAAAAATGTTCCTAGTCCAAAAATGTTCCGGTCCGCACAACATGTTCCTGGTCTATCTCTAACAATTCATTTATTTACTTATCTGCACCACCCATACACCCTGAAACAATGTTACAAGGGATGTCCATCAATGTAATTATTACAGTAACCTTGTCCCGTAATGTTTTAAGGGGTGTTCATCAATTAACTTATTACAATAACTTTGTCCCCCAATATTTCAAGCTGTGTCCAGCAATTAACTTATTGAGTTATCATTGTTTCTCCATGTATCTTAGGGGACTCCATTACTTCCATGTGATTAACCTTTAACCTTTTTTTTTGTTTTTGCCATCACTGGCATACAATGATTGATGTATTAGATACAGATTAGATGTTAATTTTTCCAGAACATCACGAACAATGTACGTTAAATATAGCACAGGTGACCTGGTATTTATACCAGTTCTCTTATTTGGTAATTTAGAATATAACTATTTAACCTGCTCAAAAACGCCCAAAATGGAACTAAAAAGGCATTTGAATATAAATAGCAACCTCTTCATGTAAAATCAAGCGCTTATAGAACGTTGAAATGCTGTGTGGCTGGTTTCTTGTAAAGAGGTAAACTTTAATACTGTCTCGTGGACATTTTTAGTGGATGAATGATAATGTTGGATACAGATACCTCTTCCTTTTCTATGCATTCTGGTTTCAGGCTGGAAGGTCCACATCGTATCTAGCTGGTCACTAAGTCATGGAGTTGACTACTTTACTAGTGGTCTCTTTTGTTTTCTTGATCGTCTTCTTCTGGTACCGACGTCCTGACCCTCGGATACCTCCCAGCCCCATGAGGCCACTACCGGTCATTGGTCACCTCCTCCACATGTCACCTGACCCACGACCTGATTTTAAGGAGTGGAGGAAAAGGTGTGGAGACATTTACAGGTGAGTATTTTGTGCATCTGTCTTAATTATCTAAATCCATTTGCTGGACAAATTAAGTTTATAACTTTCAAGTATATGTAGTTCTTCCCAGGTATTTAAAGCTTATATTTCTGCAAATAGTTGCGGCCATCTATATGTTTATAAATATAAAGATTATTGTTTTATTAATTTCACTTACGTTAATTTTTTTATAACATTTGAAATTTGTTTTACGCAAATACATTTTGTGTAAAACGTTACATTTTACAGAATGTACTAATCGGTGCATATTTTAAATAAAGAAGTAACTGTCTTAGTCTTACTAGCATGCCTATGTGCAGGTCCCAACTCTGGCATGAGCTGGATGTAGCCGGAATTAGGATTTCCTGCTCAGCTGGCTAGGCTCGAGCAGCTTATTACTCCTCTGTGTTTGGGACAAGTGCCGCAAAGGGTGGCTAACCGATGTGAGAGTCCAACTTAATACACTCAAGCACTAGAGCAAAGTAGACCCGTAGCCTGCTAGATGCCATATATGATGCGCTTAACAAATCCCCTAACCATGGCCGGGGTTATGCCATGTCACACAGTCAGTCGCCTCTTACGACATACTTTCTGTGGGGCAGTGGTGCTATTCTTGTATGTATCATACACAAAGATTCCGGCAAACAACTAGAGTTAATTCTCTCTCTCTCTCTCTCTCTCTCTCTCTCTCTATATATATATATATATATATATATATATATATATATATATATATATATATATATATATATATATATATATTTAAAATATAAAATGGATATTGTTTCTTTTTGTATTATAAAGATAATACACACACATATATATGATTTGGTTCTCTCGGTAGACAATATTACTATTACTCATGTAAATAGCTAAATGTGGTGTTATTAAGACACTTTCCGTACTATAAGCCTAATGAACCTCTCAGAATACAATAAACGTTGGAATTGCATGAGCTGACAAGGACAGGACATCTGATAGCTTGTTGCACACAGTACAAGAGACATGAATTGTACTGAAAAAAAATATTTTTTTTAAAATACGGCTGCTAGAGTATTCAGGTCAGAATTCAGTTTCATCAACCATCACAAACCATTACTACAACTTAAAGAGCTTGAGTCTCATTGTTAACTCTACGTAAAAGACACACAAAACAGGAGTCTCAAACTCAATCCACTGTGAGGAAGGCATCATGAAGAGAAATGTGTTGACCAACAGACCTCACCACATCATAACATTTCTAACTTTCCGTTGTCGTGAACTTAGTTGCTAATGAGTGTTTGTGTGTGTGTCTTTATTTCTCTCACATGGAACGGCGTGGGCTAGCGGTTAGTGGCTCACAACCAGAAGGTGCAGGGTTCGCGTCCCAATCACAGCACCGGCCGTTACCCCGGGGAATCAAGCCCTTAAAAAACGCAGGAGGAAGCAGACCCTTACATAAAATGCATGCTGAAGTCGGATGCACTGGGCCAACAGCTACAAAATAAAAACAGTGCAACAGATACCACTTTATTGAATAGAAAAATACGGCAAATGCAAAAATAAACCAAAAAATGGCACAGAAAGACCTAAATTATCTGTGATTTCTGATTCTTGATTTCTGTTACTTTCACTTATTACAATGCGGTTTAGTAAAGTGTAACTTTCTGTTATAGAATACTCTTCTTCTTCTTCGCATCCAGTCGCACCAAATGATGTAACAGAAATAGAAAAAAATTATTTGTTCTTGTCATTAGAATGGCACAGGTATGTTTAAACGGCAGTAATATTCATATCAGGTAGTAAAAGGGGCATCGGTAAGGGTTGTTGAAAGAATAGTGACAGTAATAGTGCTGGTAGTAAGTTCAGAATTATCATTCTGTACCTCAGTATAATTTATCTGTATCATTTTAAGAGTACTTAAAGTCATTTATAGGTTCCCATCTCCTGGATCATTCTACATCTTCTGGGGTATTAGTAATTTCGTCTCAGCTCTCAAGTCTGCTTCAGTATATTGCTTTCTGGTCTTCTCAAGATATATATTCGTACGAAAATCTTATGAGATATATTTGTTGAATCTATTGAGACATTAGACTTTCAGATCGGTGTGTTGAATCTATTAAGACATTCGATTTTCATATATATTTCAAAAGATCTATTTGTAAACACAGCTGTTCTGTTCAGATCTTCTTGCTAAATATTTTGAGACACGAGCCTTTCAGATCTTTTCGGAGACACGGGCTTTTTCAGATGCTAGCTAGAACTCTGGGAAGCAGGTCTCCTAGATAGAACTCTGTGAAGCAGGTCTGCACGTTGATGATGTGTTTCGGAAGAGTCTGTTACACAGTCGGTCGGTCCTTCGTTAATCCTTCCACTCAACACAAGTGTGCAAGTCTTAATTCGGAATGAAAAATACTGAATGAATATTTGCAAACATTGCTACCACTTGTGTAGTCGTTCTTAGCCCCGCCCTTGTCTAATCTTTTTGGTTCTATTCGTCTGTGGCTGTCATGGCTTTTCCCTTATTTATTTTTCTCTTGACCTGCCTATAAATAATGGTCGATGTAGGTAAACGATTGTAGCCGATCCCACTGTTTGCCTTGGCCGTGATCTAACTTAGAACCATTCTCACACTCATCCACATCATCATGACCATACTCAGTAAATGACATATCACACAGCAGGTGGCATATTTATTATATCATACTCATATCATAGAATGAGTAGAGAAATTACAAACACAATATAATACATATCTTAACTAAACATTCTACTAAAACGGGAATTGTAACCATTAGCTATTGATGGAATTCCCAACTATCTAAAAACCCAGTTCTATTGCCTTGCAATTGCATCACACACACATCGCCTTAACAACGTCTTCAACACACCTTATCAAATACTCTTCCTCACTGAAATCCCCTCAGGCGGGCGATCTCGACATAACTCGTTCACAATGTGTCCTTGCTTACAAACACACTTTCAGATTATCTATTAATGCAAAACTCACACACCTATTTGAGCGCTCCTGTTCTATCACCAAACATTCGTCCAACAGTCTATCAATCGCTCCTCTATCTAAGTCGGTGAGTTAAACATACTATCTACATTCAGTCTCTCTCTCTCCTCCATACAGCCTCTCTCTCTCTCTCTCCAGCCTCTCGAGCTAAACTGTCTCGAGTTATATATCCTCAAGCAAGGCCAGAGCTTGACCTATCGATCTCAGGTATGGTCATCTTCAATCCCAATTGGACCGAAACACTTTGCACACCTGTCACTCATTCTCTCGCAGCAAGCCCCGTTGCCAATTTCGTCTGTCAATCAATCTCCCCCTACCAAAATCGGAAGGCCAGTGGTCAGTTTCTATCTGTCCACATTCCTTAACCCAACTCTGTTCTCCTTTGCTGAGACGGTGAGTGACCTTGACATGCATTCAGGTAGCTTTGAGCTTTAACATGTTCAGGCATCCTAAACTCCCCTTGCTTCGGCGGGAACTGTTACATTACCTCTCTAAACTACAGACCGAAACATGGATGGTCATTTTTTTCATCTGGCAAATGACCACCATTTTCGTCTTCACTATCAAAAATGTAAACACTACTCCTGTTTACAACTTCACTCACATCGTACATGCATACAAGATATGTCATTTGATACATATAAACTTTTTTTTTTGCAATACATACACAATCAATACAAGCAGAAGAAAAACACTGTGGCTGGTCGTTTTTACAACACAAGCCACCACTTTTACATCGTTTTACAGTCAAATACACCCAAGTCTGTCCCTGCGGGACCTTTAACTCATCAAAACAGAAACACCTTAAGGAATTCTCCTTACACATTGAGGTCAATATACCTCGCCCTGTTCCCGTGCCTTCCTCTAAGAACACGAACCTTCATTGTTACACTCGACCAGTTCAGGTCAATTTTCTCAGGCGGTCTCATTACACGCCTCTCCTACGACCCATGTCCGACAATTCACTTCTTAACTTAAACTTAACGTCTTTATACTGGTTTAGAAGACCCTACAGAGTCTGTATACAACCAGTTACATTTACATCACCTTGCTCTAAAATCTATGCGCATCCAGTTTATTCTTAAACGCATTAACTGTCCCTGCCTCCACCACCTACCCTGGCAATGCATTCCAAGCAGACACCACTCTCTGACTAAAAAAATATTTCCTAATATCTAACCTGGACCTCTCTTTAATCAGCTTGTAGCTATGCCCTCGTGTTATTGTAGGTGGCTGTATTTTAAAAAACTTGTTATAGTCTAATTTATCGATTCCTCTGATCATCTTATAAACCTGTATTAAGTCACCACGAATTCTTCTCTCTTCGAGACACTGTAGGCCCGTTTTTCTGAGTCGTTCCTCATAACTGTAATTCTGGAATCCAACTATCATCTTTGTCGCTCTTTTTTGTATTCTTTCTAGCATGTTTATGTCCCCTCTATGATAAGGACTCCACACCTGTACACAGTACTCCAATCTAGGTCTAACTAAAGCTTTATACAGTTTGACGATCACTTCCTTGCTCCTATGTTTAATATTTCTTTTTATCATACCTAACATTGCATTTGCCTTTTTCACTGCTACCTTAACTTGCTCACTCACCTTTCCTGTATGATCTATTATAACCCCTAGGTCCCTTTCCTTATCTATCTTTCTAATATTGTTTTCTCCCATTCTGTATTTATGTTCCATATTGGATCTACCCATGTGGATGACTGTACATTTATCTACATTAAACTCCATTTGCCAGCTTACAGACCATTCTCGAATTTTATCTAAATCCGACATCAATATATCCACTTCCGCTTTAGATGAGACACTACTGCATAGTTTTGTGTCATCAGCAAATTTTGCAATCATGGATCTCATATCAATGTCCAAATCATTTATATATATCAAGAACAAAATTGGTCCCAAAACCGAGCCCTGTGGCACACCACTTTTCACTTCACTCCACTCAGAGTACTCCTTATTTATGCCCACCCTCTGCCTTCTTCCTGTTAACCAATTTTCAATCCATTTGGCAACTTCCCCACCTATTCCATGTGATTTTAACTTTCGAAATAATCTTTGATGAGGTACTCTATCAAAGGCCTTTGCAAAGTCTAGATAAATAACATCCACTGGCTCCCCTTTATCTATGATTTTAGTAACCTCCTCCATGAATTCTAATAGATTTGTTAAGCATGATCTCCCTCTAGTAAACCCATGCTGACTATTTCTAATTAGATTAAATTTTTCTAAATGCATTACAATGTTTTCTTTGATTATTGACTCTAACAATTTACAGACTATGCTCGTTAAACTCACCGGTCTATAATTTGCCGGATCTGATTTTTTGCCTTTTTTGAATAAAGGGATCACTCCTGCATCTTTCCAATCCCGTGGAACAATCCCTTTTGTAAGTGATTGAGAACATAATATAGCCAATGGTTTTGCTAGTTGGTTTCTAATTTCATACAGCAATTTTGGGTGAATACCATCTTGACCTGGACATTTATTCACTTTCAACCCCTCCAATTTTTTAAAAACCTTCATACTAACTCCTGTGAGGCCACGAATTTACGTGGGTTATCCTCGGGCTAGTTATCATTGTCTCTCTTGACAGCTATCCCCTCTCAACGAAACAGCAAAATTCTTTATGTTTCCCACAAAAACGATATTTGACAACATATGTCATAGTCAATATTAAAACTTCTGATCAATGTAGTCTTCTCTGCAAAGACTCCACATACATGTGATTCTGGAACTCGTGGTGACTTGTGCTTGCGGAGGCCTACAGTCTGGATGAGATATACTGCTCTGTAGATCACCTATATAACATGTATCAAATTCCTGTAAACATGATGATTCAACAACAACAACAACAAAAAACCAACAAATTAAAGACAAATGCATTGCATACAATGTCGTAACCCAAAACCAAAATATTTGCACGCATACTCATGATATCAATATTTCCGTCAGCAAGTATCACACTTTGATACTGTCAGGATATGTAATCATGTTTAAACAACAAAACAACAACAGAATAAAGAAAAATTAAATGCATACTATATCGACCATACAATCTACTAAAAATGCAAGTAATACCATTAGTCAAAACCCAAACACCAAATACAAATGTCAAAATATTTGCACGCATACTCATGATATCAGTATTTCAGTCCGTATCACACCTTGATACTTATGTCAGGACACATAATCATGTTTAAACAAACCAACAACAATCAATTAAAGTGCAAGTAATACGCTTGTCAAAATCAAAATATCAAAATATTTACACACATAAACATGACCAAGTGCCATCAACCTTCACTCCTGCTCGTGCCCCACAGATGAGCACCTGTTAATGCCCCCTTTATAAGATACTAAACTATGACTAAGTTCTACTAGACTATGTCACTAAACTATGACTAAGTTGTAACTTAATCAGATACTAAACTATGTCTGAGTCAAAAGTCAAAAACCGAATCGTCCACCTGTCGAATTACGTCATGCTGTAACCCTACTAGTCCGGGTGCAGTCTTTGTCCCGAGGAATCAAAACCGAGTGTTGTGATCTAACTAATTCACCGCTATTTCCCCAAATTCCCCGCATCAAAGCTACCTGGTCAGATATTAACCGAAACATCACGTCCACGTGTTACCTTGCGTCACGTAATCATTACCTGGCGCATCCAGCTATCCTGCGTCTCTTGTTCGTTCTGTCCGTTTCTCTGGTCGGAAATGTCCCTTTGATCTCGATCAGTCTTTGCTTCAGACTGACCGTCCGTGGTACGCTCATTGTGTGGCGTTTACTTGAGACAATGAATTCAAAGGAATTTTAAACATCTGGTCATTCCTCCATCTCTATACCCTACCCCCTAATTATCAAAATCTCCGTTTCTCAAGGATAACGGTAGATGAAACAAATTTTATGCAAATGCATACATTAACTGGAGTTTCACATGATAGCCCTGTACTACCATGTGTGTAAGTACTCCACACGACTTTACCTAATTCCATTTCTGAATTCCATGTTTTTGGCTAGCGTCAGTAAACATTGCATCAACCGTTCCTTATCACTACTGCTTATTTTAACCAGACTATGCGTTGCCCCATCAGCTGTCTCTGATTGCTGCGCGATTTCCTCCTGTAAAACGCCCATCGTCTGGTCTGTTTGTTTCACGGTTGTTTGGTTCGGATCCACCGGTTCTCTGGTAGTGTTACGCACACTTACATCGTCCGCTACTTCAGCCTTCCGTCCATCTGTATTCACTATTTGTGGGAAAGACTTTTCACACTATTCGTTTGACTGTTGGCTTATCTCGAACTGAGATCGTTTCATCTTTGCTTCGATGACTGGTTCGCTGTCCTGGCTGTGGTTAACCTATCTTTCCCTTTTTTTCGTTTTCCTTAGAAACTCTGTTCCTCCTTTGTTGGCTGCACGAGTATTCTTACCCGGTGCGTCCGTTTCGCATTCCAACTGTGCGTCATTTCCACTTCCTTCCTCGGTGGCCGAAGGGTTGTCCCTTCTTTCGGTCTGTTCAACCACTTCTCCCGCATGGCTAGAACCTGGCTTGGGTGGGCACGAAACCATAGCTGGTCCTGCCACCATTCCTCCTCCTCTCCTTTCTTCTTTATCTGACGAATCTCTAACTATTTCCTTGTTCGATTCTTCGTCGACTTTAACTAATGTTCTACCAGGCTTGACCACAGGTTCCTGGTAAACTTGGCTCCTTTCAGCACGCCCGACCATGTTAATCGACGTAATACCCTCTTCCTGAATGAATTCTCGGCCTACACTGTCCAATGGTGTAACATTTCATCTGGACCTCTGAGCGAACGTTTGTCTCGTTTGCATTGTGTAACCTGCCCTCCGTCCCTAACTTTTCTGGATACACAAAACCTGTATCTCTTTCTTTCTGTCCATCCGCCTCGTGCTCAAAGTCTCTTTGATAGCTCCTGTCCTGCCTCTCCATCTGTAACCGTGCAAAAGGTCTCTTGTGGGCTAAAAATCTGCCCGATTCAAACTTCTGCCCAGCCATTCCTCCTTCTCTCACTTGACTTGGCCTCTGCACCCAGGTCAAACTCCTACCCTTTTCGGTACCTCTTTCCAGTCGTTCACACACGTCCGTCCTGAGATTTCCACCTCTGTCCCTCCACGGATCGGAATGTGGAAGTTGTACGGGCTTCCTACTCACTTTCCTACCACTCTGTCCCCTTCCAAAATACTGGGCCGTGTTTACACTTGTGATTTCTTTATTTCTTCTCTCCTTCCTAGCTGGTTTGAAAGCTCCGTTTTCAAACTGTTGCAACAGCTGTGTCAGCTTCCATTGGAGATCTTTTTCCTGTCTTTCCAGCCGAATAACTCTGCCTGTTAGTTCTCTTAGCTGGTTTTGTAGTTGACTTTTGTCCTCCCACTTATCGCTGACTGTAGCTAGTGCCATGAAAGGCTTGTTTTTGACAAACAGTCCTCCTCTTCTCCAGACAACGTTCGTATTCCGAAATATATTTGGGCATCCTATAGACAAATGTCCAAAAGCTAGACAATGATAACATTGTTTAACATTGTCCAACCTCGACATACTGAATAAACCCTTCTGGCCCACCAAAAAAAAATTTACAAGACTGTCAAGTACGCACAAAGTCTTGTCAATAATACAACAATGGGTGGAAAAAAAATGTCACACTTACCAGCCAGATGATTGAAAAAGCTGTCTATGGTACTAACACTCTAACCACTAGCTACTCCTGTATTCCTAACTACACACACAAGTTATATATAACTGCGACACTTGTGTTAAACATGCAAATCAAGATCTATAGCTACACACGCACTATATTTATAAATCTACCACGACTATCCGTGGTCAACAGACACCAAAAATAATAATAACGTGTAGCAGATCCCACTGTTTGCCTTGGCCGTGATCTAACTTAGAACCATTCTCACACTCATCCACATCATCATGACCATACTCAGTAAATGACATATCACACAGCAGGTGGCATATTTATTATATCATACTCATATCATAGAATGAGTAGAGAAATTACAAACACAATATAATACATATCTTAACTAAACATTCTACTAAAACGGGAATTGTAACCATTAGCTATTGATGGAATTCCCAACTATCTAAAAACCCAGTTCTATTGCCTTGCAATTGCATCACACACACATCGCCTTAACTGCGTCTTCAACACACCTTATCAAATACTCTTCCTCACTGAAATCCCCTCAGGCGGGCGATCTCGACATAACTCGTTCACAATGTGTTCTTGCTTACAAACACACTTTCAGATTATCTATTAATGCAAAACTCACACACCTATTTGAGCGCTCCTGTTCTATCACCAAACATTCGTCCAACAGTCTATCAATCGCTCCTCTATCTAAGTCGGTGAGTTAAACATACTATCTACATTCAGTCTCTCTCTCTCTCTCCTCCATACAGCCTCTCTCTCTCTCTCCAGCCTCTCGAGCTAAACTTTGTCTCGAGTTATATATCCTCAAGTAAGGCCAGAGCTTGACCTATCGATCTCAGGTATGGTCATCTTCAATCCCAATTGGACCGAAACACTTTGCACACCTGTCACTCATTCTCTCGCAGCAAGCCCCGTTGCCAATTTCGTCTGTCAATCAATCTCCCCCTACCAAAATCGGAAAGCCAGTGGTCAGTTTCTATCTGTCCACATTCCTTAACCCAACTCTGTTCTCCTTTGCTGAGACGGTGAGTGACCTTGACATGCATTCAGGTAGCTTTAAGCTTTAACATGTTCAGGCATCCTAAACTCCCCTTGCTCCGGCGGGAACTGTTACACGATCCCTAAGCTTAATACTTAGCTTCCACTTGGCTAGTAAATGGTTGTTAGAGTTGCCTTGAACAGCGTGTCTGTGTAACCTGATAGTGTCATGTCGATGACCAATTTCATGGCAACCCCTCTCTTACATCATCCAATGGCTAATGCCCTGCTGGCAAGCCTCGATCCTCGATGGACAACAGGCTACAACTTGCTTTGTCAAGGCTCTAAAGCTATCATTTCGTGTATTCTCAAACAATGTTGCAGGGACCTTTTCTTCTGTCCTATATACTCAATTATTCAAAATGACAGAACAATAAGCCTCATCAGCCACCCTAGCAAAGTCATGCTTAGATTGATTCTCGACCGATTGAAACCTCAAGCTGAGAACATCATTGCCGAGGAGCAAGCAGGGTTCAGACAGGGAAGAAGCACTTCAGAACAGATATTTAATTTAAGGCTGCTAAGCGAAAAATATCTAGAACAGCAGCAAACACTGTATCATGTGTTTGTTGATTTTAAGAAGGCGTTTGATAGGGTATGGCAAAAAGCGCTATGGGCAACCATGTGGTGTATAAAAACAACAGAAAAATTATAACGCTCCTTGAACACCTATATGACAAGGCGTCCAGCGCAGTTCTTGTGAAGGGGAGGCCAGGGGACTGGTTTCGCACATCAGTTGGTGTGAGACCGGGGTGTACACTCCAACTCTTTTCAATATATTCCTTTGAGGGAATTATGAGTGAGGCACTTGGAGGTCACGTTGGTACTGTCAAGATAGGGGACCGCTGACAGAGAAGGATGGTGTAGTGTTGTGAGGATGTCTTCATGTGTGCCCCATCGGCCTCACCGGTTATGGGATGACCTGACCTGACCTGACTTGATAGACTCAATATATCTTGATCTTTTCTACTTTTATACACGCGCTCACGAATACACCAAGTACTAAGTACATCCCATGGGAATCTAGTGGCTTAATAACTCCATGACAGGACCACTTACTTCTGCAATCTATATACTAGAGGTCATTCTTTTGGGTCCACATACGATTAACTATCTTACATTCAAATTGCTACTTCCAATAACTATTACAAGTGCCTACCAACTGATTGTTGCAGTTGTCCTAAACAGAGTCAATCTCATCGGTGTTGACTTAATGCTCCAATGTGAGAGAAGTCAGTGAGTCTCTGTACTACTTTTTGTGGCCATTTGACGTGTGATACTTAGCGACGACACATTATTGTAGCAGCTGAGGTAACACTAACAGGCAGGATTAAATGTTAGAGTGTATTTAAACTTGTATGTGAAACTCATTCCCTACAGCCTGTACATGGGAGGAGCTCTCGTGGTTGTCCTCAACGGGTACGACCTGATCAAGGAGGCCCTAGTCAAGAAAGCAGACGCCTTTTCCGACAGGCCGCCATTTTTCATTGATGACGTATGTGATTATAATAATTAATAACTTCCTGTGCTACATGTTTTACTATTATTGTTGCTCCTGCTGTTTCTACTGCTACCACCACCACCACCACTACTACTACAGCTGCTACTGCTACTACTACTACAGCTGCTACTACTACTACAGCTGCCACTACTACTACAGCTGCTACTACTACTACAGCTGCCACTACTTCTACAGCTGCTACTACTACTACAGCTGCTACTACTACTACAGCTGCTACTACTACTACAGCTGCTACTACTACTACAGCTGCTACTACTACTACGAGGTGTGAAATAAAGTAATCCCAATCCAATTCTTTGCAACCAAAAGGTGACTCAACGCCAATGATCTGATCAATAAAATCGAATTGCATCAGATCGGCAAGCTGTTTAGAAACACATTTCTAGGCGAGTGCGAACTTCGTTTACAGAAAAATGATCAAAGCTACTAAGACAAGACACAGAATACGAACAAATGTTGGAAAGATTTTCACCAGTCTCAGATGTTTCTGACGATACCAAAAAAAAAATGGATGGTATCATCTTGACGGACAGAGCAAAAAAAGAGAAGAATGTCGGAGGTTCTACGCTGATCTGTTTGCATCCAATCCAAGGCAGTAATCCATGAACGGTCGCCCACTGAACTGTGGATAAAGGAGATTCTAACGTCAGAGACTATACATGCGGTCAAGCATTGAAAAAACAGGAAAAGCCACAGGATTGAATGGAATCAATGTAGATGTTATTCAAGCGGGAGACGAAACTGTTCAACACATTAAATAAAAGTCGAATCCCTTACCAATGGAAAACTCAAGAAAACAAAAACAATTCACCAAAAAGGAGGCACAAAAGATCACGCGAAAGACTGTCACGAGCGTGTTTGGAACAAACTTGAAAAATCAACTTGAAAAAAATAAACCACAAGATACCTAAAAAAAAATACACAGCATGGTGGTTCAGCTTTAACCCTATCATCAACATTGTTTTAAAACAAGGCGATAACTCACAGGTCCCAAAACATGCTCATTCCAATCACGGTAAATGTCTGCGAGATATGGAACCCACGAAACATTGACATCTCCCGGCTCCAATGTACTCATCGAGCGATGGAGCGTAGAGCATTGTCAGTCTTACTACGAGACCACATCTGCAACAACGCGTTGCTAAGAAAATCCAGGTGGGCAGGCCACGTGGTCCGCTTGCCTACAATAGCTGGGGTCGTAAACTGTCGTCATGGGGGCTTTATACCTTTAATCGTCGACCTGGACGTTCACCAATGAGATGGAGAAATGGTCTGTGACAAGACCGTAGTCCGACATGGTTCAGTTCAGTTCATCCCATAGCCCATCAGGTCGTTGGGGCACACATGAAGTCCTGAAAATCCCACGCCAGCTCTCTCTGTCTGTCGCCGCCTGACGTGTCTCATCGTGACGAAGGCCTGACCACTCAGCGATGTTGTCCACCCATCTCTTCCTGTGACGTCCTCGCCCTCTCTGTCCCGGTACGGATCCAAAGAGTATCGAGTTGGGAATTCCGTTGGACCTCGCGACGTGCCCGCACCAGGCCATCTTTCGTCTTTTGATAGTTGTGAACAGATCTTCAAAAGGACCAATAGTGTCTTCAACTTTCTGACGGATGTCTACGTTCGTGACACGATCCTTATATGTAACATTTAGGAGTTTTCTATAGCACCGCATTTCCATTGCACGTATTCTGCCCTGGATATCTGCTGTAATGGTCCAGGTCTCGCAGGCATACATAAATATTGACAGCACCAAAGAGCGCAGTAGTCTGACTTTTATGCCGAGGGCGAGGAGCTTGTCTCGCCAAATAGGTTGCAGCCTAGTCAGCGCAGCTGTTGTTTGTGCTATTCTGGCAATTACCTCTGGCTTCGAACCCTCTTCGCTGATCAACGATCCAAGATATTTGAAACGTTTCACCACCTCAAGTACCTGCCCATTTGCCTCTATGACAGATTGAAACCCTGCGACGTTATTGGTCATGAGTTTTGTTTTATCAGCATTTATTTCCATACCAAAACTCAGGGCCGTTCTAACCAATCTACCAATCAACTCCTGGAGTTGAGGGTACTCCGACATGGTACTCAACAGAAAAATACACAAATGAGTTTAGACAACGTTTGCCTACCTGGCATATGGTACATGATGTCCTTGAGCGAACACCATGAATATATTATTACTGCTGTTGTATTTGAGCAAAGCTAATTAATCAGTCTTCTCTTGCATTTCTTGTGTAGCCAGGAAAAAAAACACAACTTGCTTAACGTCTTTGCACTGGTTTAGAGGACTGCATACGAGTTTATTTTACATTCACTTGATCTAAAAATAACTATATGCATTCAACATGGTCATCTATAGTACAGATGGCCGTGTATGCAACATATACTTGAACGCATTAATTTACCATGACCTGAATTTACCCTGCTTCCACAATTTCATATGGCAATGGATTCCAAGCATTCACAACTCTCTGAGTAACAAAATATTTCCTGGTATCTAACCTGGACTGTTCTTTAATTAATTAATTTGTGGATGTACCCTCGTGCTCTTGTAGGCGGCTGCATTTTTTTTTAAAACTTGCTATAGTTTAATTTATCCTTTCCGTTAAAAGTGAAAAGGCAACCTCATCTTGACTATTTCGGTGCGAGGCTTCCATGAAAGTCTCCTATGACGAATTGTGTGTACGCTGGTTGTTGTAGCTGTTACAGCATTCAATGAAAGATCTCAATATCGTCATCAGCAGACACATTATAGGGCCCACAGTATTGTAAGATGAAGAGTCATCTATAATGACAGCCTGACCTTTAGTCTCAGTGTTGCAATCCTTGAACTAACAATGTGAACTGACTCAATATTTGGTGTTCGCAAACTGGAAATAATTAAGCTAACTCCATCAATAGGATATTGGCATTCTCAAGCAATAATGTAGACGTAAGACAAGTTAAGATGTGACTCGGTCTGACCAAATCATACTTCAATAAAGTGGACGTAAGACAAGTTAAGGTGTGACTCGGTCTGACCAAATCATACTTCAATAAAGTGGACGTAAGACAAGTTAAGTCGTGACTCGGTCTGACCAAATCATAATTCAATAATCCAGAGATCTAAGAATGTTCATTAGGTTGGTGGTGTCAGGGTAGTCTAAATCGACTATAAAGATTGTCAAATTTCAACTTTTGTGTGATTCTGGGATGTCGTGCCTTGGGTGGGCCGGTAATTGTATCTCTTTATTTCTGGGAGTCTGAATTTCTGTATGTGTGTGTGTGTATATGTGTGTGTTTATGTGTGTGTGTATGTGTGTGTATATATACAACTGTTTTCTTTTGTAATGTATTTGTTTGATTTTTATGGTGTGGGGGGGGGGGGGGGGGTTCAAATTATAATGAATTGATTTTTAACTGGATTGCTGAAAATATCAGGCATTATGCACTCAACAAAAGAACCCTGATGGGACCATCCACTTAAGTTAATAACCTTATCCATATTGAACAGTCAAAATGCCTTTAATCATAACAGATGACGTCATATATATTTGTTGTACTTATCAGATCGGATAAAAGGAAATACATCACAGGAGCAAACAATAATATGGGTCTTCTATTATCAGAGACATTTCTGTTTGTGTTTCTGGAGAAAACAAATGTTGCCAACAAGACTGACAATCTCCAGCAGGCAACCTTTTGAGTTATCCCAAGGCCGTCATTGGATTAATGTCAGTGTAAAACAGGATGGTTTATAGTTCTGACAAGCACTATTATCTTTGCTCATTCATACTTTCAATAAAGTGTATTTCAGAAATCGAAAAATTATTTGTTGTGAACATATAGGCTGTATGTGCTGTCCCCGTGGTTTAATTAAAAAATAGTATTCGTTCAATAAATATTAAAAGAAGTTCTTTTCTTCCTAGCCAACTTTCACGAAGGATGTTTAAACAATTACTGTATCCTTTTATCTTTGGTAGGTCATTGGCATGTCCAATAAAGGAGTGGTCGTTTCCAGTGGTGCAAACTGGAAGGAGCAGAGAGCAGTATGTCTGTCCATCCTCAGAACTTTTGGGATGGGAAAGAATCTGCTCGCTGAGAAGATTCAGGAAGAAGTTGGTTGTTGCGTCAAATATCTGGCGAGTCTGAATGGAAAACCAGTCGACATTCGGGTCATAACAAACATTAGCACTTCCAACATTATCTGCTCCATCCTGATTGGTCATCGTTTCGAACACGATGATAAGGATTTTCAGGATTTGCTACATAAAATGGGATCCCTTCTCAATGAGCAACAGCATGTCAGTTTCGTCAACTTTATCTTTTGGCTCAGATACATCCCCGGAGACATCTTTAAAGCCAAAAAACTGGCCTCCAACATGAACTCGATAATGAATTTACTAATGAAGTTTATTGAAGAGAAAAGACGGCCAATAGAAGATCTCAACGATGTGTGTAATTTCATCGACGCATACATCCTTGAACGAAACAAGAAAATCCAATCTGGCACATCTACTTCCCTGGATGACAAGAATTTATTAAAAATAATGATGGACCTGTTTACTGCAGGGACTGAGACTACGAGCACAACCATCTACTGGTGTATTTTATACCTGGTCAACAATCTGGAAATACAGGATAAAGTTTACATGGAGATAAAAAATAAGGTTGGAACTGATCGAGCCCCAAACATACAGGACAAGTCTCAACTGATTTACTTGAACGCTGTCGTTATGGAAACCCAGCGTGTGGCTAGTATTGCTCCCCTTTCAATAACTCACATGTGCTCTGAAGAGGTCGTTCTGAGAGATTACACCTTGCCTAAAGGAACATACGTGCTACCAAATCTGGACTCGGTCTTACACGACAAGACCCTGTGGGGAGATGATGCCATGAGCTTCAGGCCTGAACGATTCATTGACAACAGCGGTAAACTGCTGACCCCCGAACAGTTCATACCATTCAGCATTGGACGTCGTGTCTGTTTGGGTGAAGCCATGGCTACGATGGAACTCTTCACTTTTATCTCTGTCATGATTCAGAGGTTTCAGTTCCTACCACCAACTCCCAATTCTGTTCCACCAATAGAATACCAAAGTGGTATAGTCTTTGTCCCGAAGCCGTACCAGGTGAGAGTGGTCGAGAGAATATAAAGCTGCTAGATCGTGATAAATATGGAATGTGGAATGAGCCTTAATTATTACATTAAATTTTCATTCCTTTTCAGTAATTTTAATCAGGAATATACAGAAATGCAATAGCACACACGTGTAATTGTTTTGTTTTATTAATCATTTATAAATTGTAATCGTATTTTTCAAGTAACTGTATCCCCGGAAATGTCCGACATGTTTGTCACGAAAAATGTATATTATTCGCTGGCATCTCGTGACCAAGCAGAAAATGTATTTTTTTATCTTACGAAACGTCAATTAATGCTACGTAGAAGGATTGCGTATGCACTATTAAATGACAAAATATTTACCATTCTAAGATGTATCTGACCCAATTAGATCAGAACCTGTGAATATTTTGAAGTTTTCCTTGACACGTTTTCACGCTACTTTAAACATGTACAAGCCAGTTCTCTGATGTCTGAATATTGTCACACGATCTCTTGTGGTACTCAATATAAATTAGCCACTTTCATTTTTGTTTTTAAACTTTCTTGCTCAGTACCATTGGAAATTGTCATTTCACAAACGTTAGCACAATCTCAATAACACGGTTAGAAAAAGATAGACGGATATCATGATGACATAACAGTCCCTCAAATCAATAAAATATATCGATCTTCTGGTAGTAATGAAAGACATGAACAAATCAATTGAGAATAGAAAAATATAAGAATATAGTAGCGCAGAAAAAGAGACACACTACTGGAGATAGTCTATATTTTGTCAATAAAACCAATTAGTTATAAGCAAAACAATTTTCCAAATCAGCTTCAAGAAGATTTTACACCTGAAAACAACCAGAAGATATAGTAAGAAACCAAATTGCCTTCTGTTTGATAACGTACAAAAATGGTGAAACTGTGGCTAACACTTCGCGAGTGCTGACCTAAATTGCTATCACAATTCTGCAGTGATTAAAAGACCCCCCCCCCCCCCCCCTGACAAACATTCTAGAGAGAAAAAATACAAAGGATCTTTAAATAAATGTATCAGCATTAAAGAAGCTGGACAACACAAATACGTATCTTGAGGAAGTCAAAAATATGATACCTAATATCACAAAGCATGGAACAATACATAACAGAAAGCACAAAAGATAATGTAAGCACTAAATTTGATTGTTTAAAAACAAACCTAAAAACAACAGAAGAAGCTCTTCCGATAAAAGATGTTAAGAAACAACAAGTATGGACGACATCATAAGCAAAGTGCAAGAAAGACACACAAACAAAAAAGAACAAAACACACTCCAAATTATAGGGTACATAAAAAGGCGATACGGATGATATGTCGAAGTGCACAAGAACAGTGGATATAATACAAATGAGATAGTAATTGATCTAAACTCAACTAATCTTATCTGTTCAGTCAAAGACCTTGCCATTTTAATATGATATTTCTGGCACCATAGCCCAAGGTTCGACGATTCCAAAAGAAAATAACAGCATGGTGGAATCAACAGGCACAACAAGCAGTACAAGAAAAGAACAAATTATACAAGATGTGGTTGAAATCGAAGTGACAAGACGATAACGCAACCTACAGACTAGCAAAAACGCATTCGAAAACCGTAGTCGAGAACTCCAAAGAAGATGCATGAAATGAATACGGTGAACAATTAGCGCTCATGTATCGCAAGAAACCGAGAGATTTCTTTAAAAGTGTCAGGGCAATGAGAGTTAGAGACGACTGCTTTAACCCCACCACAATTATAAACGACAAACATGGAACGCCGATTTTCGATCCAGAAAAAAGCAAAGCACGATGGAGAGAGTATTTCTTAGAATTCCTAAACCCGAATGATACGCGGAGACACTCCACTCATACGAGTTCAAACACAGGAAATATGAATCCAGGAGATTGAGGAAGTCCTTAAAAAAAAGGGCAAATTGTAAAGCTGCAGGCGCGTACAGAATAACCTGCGAGGCTATTCTCAGGAACTTGGGAGCAAAGTAGAGTTCCTGAAGACTGACATAAGGTCTTCATGGTGCCTATCTGGAAGAACAAAGACCAAAAAAAAAAAAAAAAAGAGTGCAATACATTCAGGGAGAAATCGCTTCTACACCACACAGGAAAATTGTACGTGAAAATCCTGGAGCAGAGAATTAGGCCGATACTCGAACCACAGCTGAGTGGTGCCCAACTTGGCTTCCGGTGGGTTAGGAACTGCACAGACGCTTTATTCACCCTGTGACAACTAAGCGAAACAAAAATCGAATACGATCGGTAACGCAACATTTCTTTCATAGATCAAGAGAAGGCTTTTGATAGAGTAAACAGAAATAAATTATGGGCCATCCTAGACGACAACGGATTATAGGGACAGCGATTAGAGAATATTAGAGCACTCTACCAAGGGTGTCAAAGTATAGAAAGAACAACAGATGGTCTGACCAAAACAATGGAGATAACAACCGGGGTGAGACAAGGGTGTGTGTTGTTGCCCCTACTCTTCAACACATATATGGACAGGATAACACTGGAGGCCAAATTAGAGCATCTGTCAAGAAATGCCGAGGAAGAAAGGACAGGTTGATCAGTCCAATAAACCATTTTTTTCAGATAACAAATGCCTACTATACGAGAGTAAAAATGCTCTGCAGCAACATCTGACTGCGCTCATATATGTGTGAACAGCAGCGCACAGTATGAAAACTCACATTCAAAACAGAACCTATACAAATAAGCAGATCGCATGAAAACATAAACAGTATGGTAAACGGGACCAAGATCAAACAAGTGCAGGAGTTCAAGTACTTGGCCAGTGTTTTCACACAAGATGGAGGTTCAGATAGAGAAATTCAGATCAGGTGTCAAAAAGCAAATGCAATTGCATACCATCTGTCACCATTATTGAAACACCCTAAAAAGAATCAACCTGACCAACTACCCATGTGCGTCTATAACGCACCGCGTTCGGGTTTTCGAAACCGTGGCTGACCGAGAACTTGCTAGATAGGAATTGTTGCGGATATTCTAAATCGTTATTTTTGTTGTTGTTGTTGTTGTTGTTGTTTTTGTTGTTGTTGTTGCTTTGATGTTTGCCTCACTAGTTTCTACTGGCGGTGCAGGCGCGCCATTTTCCACCTCAGACCGTAGTCCATTGGGCGATATCAGGACGCATAAACCAGTGCTTGGATGCATGTGTGCGTCTGTATGTACCTATGCTAGGTTTGTGAGCCCTCAGAAGCTAGCCCAACCAAAGTGCAATGGAAGGGCTTTACCACGAGGGCGCGTGTGAAAGTTGTGCAAGGGTGTGACTGTAGGACAGAGTCAAATGAAACAGAGTGAGGTGAGAGGGAAGAGAAGGGGAATCGTCTTTGGATGACGACTACTTCAGTTAGACGTCTGTCCGTGGACAGAAAACTATGGCTGCCCACGGTCCCTCACAACACAAGTGGATAAGACAAGACAAACCCAAGATTGGGACTTTCCAAACTGGATGCATAATATTTGAATTTCAGTTAAATAAACAGAATTATATAAATTTAATTTTGTTTGCGTATATTGTATTTCTTGTGCGTGCATTGTATTTCTTGTGCGTGCATTGTATTTCTTGTTCGTGCATTGTATTTCTTGTGCGTGCATTGTATTTCTTGTGCGTGCATTGTATTTCTGTGCGTGCATTGTATTTTTTGTGCGTGCATTGTATTTCTTGTGCGTGCATTGTATTTCTTGTGCGTGCATTGTATTTCTTGTGCGTGCATTGTATTTCTTGTGCGTGCATTGTATTTCTTGTTCGTGCATTGTATTTCTTGTGCGTGCATTGTATTTTTTGTGCGTGCATTGTATTTCTTGTGCGTGCATTGTATTTCTTGTGCGTGCATTGTATTTCTTGTGCGTGCATTGTATTTCTTGTGCGTGCATTGTATTTCTTGTGCGTGCATTGTATTTAAGAAAACACAACGTCTCATCTCCCTTTCATTTCCAATTCTTGGACCTCTAGTTACCGGATATAGAACTAGCTGGATGCAGAAACTCATACCAAGCACGTGTGCAAAGTGTAAGCCGCGAACCAGGTATGTGTTGAATTACTTCAAACTGGAGCGCAATAAAGATAGTACAGATGGTCCAAATGAAAAATGTGTAATTAGTGACGGATTACAGTAGCTTTCCTTACATACCTAGTGTACTCATGAAGGTGGATCTGAATCTTTCTGGCGGTTGGGCTATGTTAGGTATCAACTGCATGTCGCCCAATGCTGCGAGGATCACGTCGATCCCTCCTCCCTCCCCCTCACACCTCCCCCCTCCACCCCCCTCTCCCCACCATTCGCTAGCAACATTGCTCCCCAAAAATCATGCTTCGCTTGAGAACTGGGGGAAAGTCGAGGTGGTGGTCTTGGTGAGTATATTTTGCCTGATCCTGACTAACAGTTTCTGATCGGAAGATTTTGCCTGGCCAGAGGTTAGTCTGTTATTTTAATCTCCTGATGTAAATGAATCAATTCTCTAGCTCAAACCGGTGTCCAAAATCAGAGGAGGAGCAGACGATGTATGTGACGAAGATATCAACATTCCCCTCGTGCTCAGAACTACTGATGTGGTTGGCGACAGGAGAAAGAGAGTTATTATAAATACCGAGTGGTCTGCCGGGGTCTTTGGGTATGACAAGGACAAGAATAGCACCACTGCCTCACAGAGAGCATGTCGTAAGAGACGACTAACTGTGTGACGTGGATAACACCGACCATGGTTAAGTTGTTTGTTTAGAGCAGCATAGATGGCGTCTAACACGCTGCGTGTCTACTTTACTTTAGTGTTTGAATATATTACGATGAACTCACAAATCGGTTAATCACCCTCAATAAGCGATTCTCCCAGCGCAGCGGAGTATTAAGCTGCCTAAGCCTAGCCCGCTAAGCAGGAAATCTTTCTCCGGGCTACATCCAGCTCATACCACATCTGGGACCTTAGTACAGGTGGACTAAGAACTAAGATCCGTTACAGTATTGACAGAACGGAGCACAGAGTTTAAAGCCAGAAATCCGATGTATTTCATATTGCACTGGTGATAAATGACAGTGTAGATTAGATTACGGGACTTGCGGGTGAATCCCTCGTGAATCTTGTACTCTGATTTAGAGAAGGTGTCCAGGCGTGTCTTGGTGACCAGGCTTGACGTTATGCAATCGTTCTTCGTGATGTAGAGATTGGTGCCTGTGTAGACAACGGTCTGTTTTGAGTCGGCTACTGGCTAACAAGTCCCGCAAGTTTCTATCCGTCCTATGCAGGAAATATTTCAGGCCTCGATATTCAGAATTAAGAGATGGCGGAATGTCAGCTCACGAGCCGAGGATATGTGTAACAACCAGTGTCACGAGACCAGATGAAGGTCAGCGGTAAGGACAGATAACGTCAGTACGGGAGATTGTGATGACCTGCTAGATCACGGCAGTAAGAATAGCTTCTGGATAGAGCTGGCCAGCTCGTAAGTTAACGCTTGCAGATCTCATCCTCCCAGTAACGCTCATTTGAACATAAAATGGCCAAGAACATAGCAAACAGTTTGTTCGTGTTACTGGGGTCTCTTCCTGCTGTGAAGGACAAAGTAAATACTCTGAATTCCTGTGCTTGTTATAGAAGACAACAAAAATAGTTTTGTGCAACAGTTTAGCAACTTCATCATGCAATATAACAGTCGACAGAAATCATCCCTGCATTTCTTTGTACTTATATCCTGTATGGAGCCCTCTACAATAATTGCCTGTACGGAGCCCACTACAATAATTGCCTGTATGGAGCCCACTACAATAATTGCCTGTATGGAGCCCTCTACAATAATTGCCTGTACGGAGCCCTCTACAATAATTGCCTGTATGGAGCCCTCTACAATAATTGCCTGTATGGAGCCCTCTACAATAATTGCCTATATGGAGCCCTCTACAATAATTGCATGTACGGAGCCCACTACAATAATTGCCTGTATGGAGCCCTCTACAATAATTGCCTGTATGGAACCCTCTACAATAATTGCCTGTACGGAGCCCACTACAATAATTGCCTGTATGGAGCCCTCTACAATAATTGCCTGTATGGAGCCCTCTACAATAATTGCCTGTATGGAGCCCTCTACAATAATTGCCTGTATGGAGCCCACTACAATAATTGCCTGTATGGAGCCCACTACAATAATTGCCTGTATGGAGCCATCTACAATAATTGTATGTATGGAGCCCTCTACAATAATTGTCTGTATGGAGCCCTCTACAATAATTGCCTGTGTGGAGCCCTCTACAATAGTGGTTTGATATAAACGGTGTATCCCCTGATATAGTTCCTCTGAAAGGCCCTGTACGTTGCCGAAATACAAACACGATCAATTAACTGGAAATTGACATAAGAACAGTTTCGGACTTCATTCCACGCTTTGACATGAAGGTCTTAATCTGGGACTGGGCAAACAAGAGCAACACAGACGCAAGCAGTCATCCAAGCTAAACTGAGATCAGCATTAGATAGCTACCATGTCGTAAAACAAACATCTAATGAATATTCATATTTCCACCATATGGTCGTCTCATGATCAGATTATACTTGTAAAGCGATCTTTTTTTATCAAGTGTTCAGCATTATACGTTTACTGGCCACATACACATCCCTCCATAGTTGTTGTTCAGGTCATGTTTATCCCCTTCTTTATGCCATTACTCAGACAGACAGATCATCATTGAACAAATACATAATTATACAACCCATTTATCTGAAAAGTATGTGGATATGTATGTTGTTAATGCATTGAATGCCGTAGAGAATATGCAACCATTACGCAGTAATCAGGTTAGCTACAACACTGTATTGACGAATATTTTTTTTTTATTTTTTTTTTTTATTTTTTTTTTTTGCGTTCGCCATATTTATCTAATCCCCAAGGCGGTGTGCGTTGCACTGCGTTTTTATTTTGCGCCTGTCGGCCCAGTGCATCCGACTTCAGCATGCATTTTATGTAAGGGTCTGCTTCCTCCTGCATTTTCTAAGGGTTTGCTTCCCCAAGGTAACGGCCGGTGCTGTGATGGGGATCGAACCCAGCACCTTCTGGTTGTGAGCCGTGTCACTTAACCACTAGGCCACGCCGTCCCCGAGTATTGACGAATATGAAAGCTGGTGGACAGAATCTGTGAATGGGTGCTAGAAATTGTATGAAATGTCGGTCGTTACAATGACCAGGTAGACTCTTTTTCTTTTTTTATTTTGTTGGTTTATGACGCCACCTAGAGGTGAACTGTGCCAGGTAACTGTCCACGAGGACTACTTAATATAAAACCAATTCTACCTCGGACAATATGTTTTGACAAGAGAACACGATGCTGACAGAAATGCGTGCTCGCGCACCGCAAGAAGAAGTACCCTTCCTGGCAATAAGCGAAACGTTGAATAATGCAGATTATCTTACAGGTGCACTAATGTTCTGCATCTGCAATGTTATCTTACATTGAGAACGCTCCCCATTGACATGTCAGAGTGAGATTGCTTTCTGTTTTTAGAATGCCGTGATTAAATGTAATTATTTCCCCCCAAAAAATGAATGCAATGTCACATTTTGGCTTTTGAAAACATTTGACACGTTCAACCGTCTCTGTGCTGTGACACAATATAAATCCCATTTCTAAAACGCCTTGTCGGACAAACAGGGCATTGCGTAACTGGCTTGATGGAGACAGGACCAACCTTGTGTAGTTGCTAGGAGTTGTCAGGTAGGAATTAGAAGTCTTCATCATCATCATCATCATCATCATCAGGTCATTCAGTCCTAGGACTGGTCAACAAGCTCATGATTGTGTCCCCTTCCATTTCTGCTAATCCTCTACAGCGGTCTTCAGCTCAGCATACGTCTTCAAAAGCTTGAGACAAAAAGGTATTTCTAGGTCTTCCCTTCCCTCTCTTTCTCTGCATAATGTCATCCAAGACCTTTTTGACGCGGCCCTATATCCGCAAATTATGTTCCAGCTAAGTCGATTTCTCTTTATGTTCCATATCAACTTTCTCTCTTCTCCGATACCCACCAATACCTTTTCATTTGATTTCTTCTCGGTCTAGCTCAATCTTTCCAATTTTCCGTAACACCACATCTCAATAGCCTTCAAATATTGTTCTCTCTTTCATATATAGTCCATTATTCAGAGCCATACATTTCCACAGTCCAAACATGTGTGTAAGATTCTTTTCCTTAGAGACATACTAATGTTATTGGATGAAAGGATTCCTTGTTTCTCTCTAAACACTTTCTTTGTCTTTGCAATTCTAGATCGTATTTATCTATAGCAGCGTGTATCTTCTGTTATGGTTTGACCAAGATATGGGAATTGACAAAGCTTCTCAACTTCTTTCCCTTTGATGGTTACTCTTACACTGGTTGGTTCTTTGGCTATGATCATTGTCTTGGTCTACTCAATGTTCACTTTCTTGTCACAGATATCTGCAGTGTTACTAATTTCATTGAGTATTTTTTGTAGATTCTCCTTCGTCTCTGCTATAATGGCTTGGTCGTCATCGTATGTTATTGCCACCAGTTGTTCGCCCTTCACCTTTACCCCCAGATTGTATTTCTTCATTGCTTCAGCCATCATCACCTCTGAGTACGCATTGAGCAGGCCATATGAAAGTGGACATCCCTGTCTTACTCCCTTTCTAATAGGTGCCGGGTCCGTGGGTCCTTCTCTTAATGTTATGATGGGCTTTTGGTTTGTGTATAGGATTGGTTTTTCAATTTCGGCATGTTTGAAGAACTCAAAATGCCCCTTCCAGGACACTCTATCAAACTCTTTCTCATAATCTATAAAGCAGATGTACAGGGGTCTTCCCCGATCTATCAGTTTCTCCGCAAGGAACTTCAATGTGCCAATTGCCTCTCTGGTGCCTGATCCTCTTCTGAGTCCAAATTGATTTTCTTTCAATAGCCCATCCACGTGGCGTGTTCTCTTTCTGATTATTGCCAGTAGGATTTTATATAATATAAGCCTTATCGTTCTGAAACTATTGCATTGGCTCGCGTTGGATTGCTATAGAAGTATTAGCAAGTGTCATTTGACTTTAAAATAGCGCATGACTTTCTCAGGCTCACTGTCCACCAGAAACAACATAGAGATCTGTCAACGTTTGGCTTGTGTCAACTTGGTGGTTGTGTGGGTAGAGCTTGGTGGTTGTGTGGGTAGAGCTTGGTGGTTGTGTGGGTAGAGCTTGGTGGTTGTGTGGGTAGAGTAGAGCTTGGTGGTTGTGTGGGTAGAGAAGAGATTGGTGGTTGTGTGGGTAGAGCTTGGTGGTTGTGTGGGTAGAGAAGAGATTGGTGGTTGTGTGGGTAGAGCTTGGTGGTTGTGTGGGTAGAGCTTGGTGGTTGTGTGGGTAGAGCTTAGTGGTTGTGTGGGTAGAGCTTGGTGGTTGTGTGGGTAGAGCTTGGTGGTTGTGTGGCTAGAGTAGAGTTTGATGGTTGGGGGAGAAGAGCAGAGCTTGGTGGTTGTGTGGGTAAAACTTAGTGGTTGTGTGGGTAGAGTAGAGCTTTGGTTGTGTGGTTAGAGCTTGGTAGTTGTGTGGATAGAGTAAATCTTGATGGTTGTGTGGGTAGAGCTTGGGGGTTGTGTGGGTAGATCTTGGTAGTTGTGTGGGTAGATCTTGGTAGTTGTGTTGGTAGAGTAAAGCTTTGTGGTTGTGTGGGTAGAGTAGAGATTGATGGTTGTGTGGGTAGAGCTTGGTGGTTGTGTGGGTAGAGCTTGGTGGTTGTGTGGCTAGAGTAGAGCTTGGTGGTTGTGTGGGCAGAGCTTGGTGGTTGTGTGGCTAGAGTAGAACTTGGTGATTGTGTGGGTAGAGCTTGGTAGTATGTGTGAGTAGAGCTTGGTGGTTGTGTGGGTAGAGGTAGGTGGTTGTGTGGGTAGAACTTGGTGGTTGTGTGGCTAGAGTAGAGCTTGGTGGTTGTGTGGGTAGAGCTTGGTGGTTGTGTGGGTAGAGGTTGGTGGTTGTGTGGGTAGAACTTGGTGGTTGTGTGGCTAGAGTAGAGCTTGGTGGTTGTGTGGGTAGAGCTTGGTGGTTGAGGGGGTAGAGCTTGGTGGTTGTGTGAGTGGAGCTGGGTTGTTGTGTGGTAGAGCTTTGTGGATATGTGGGTAGAGTAGAGCTTGGTGGTTGGGTGGGAAAAGTAGTTTCATTTGGCGGCTGTTGTGCTGGTTTGTCTCAACATAATTTAAGTATTACTAATCCAGCCTCATCGAGTTCCTGATGTTTTCTATCAATTCATGTATTGACTTATCCTTGTGTTACCATGTACCTTGTGATCTCCAACAATTGTCCTATTAACATATCCGTCCCATAATGCTCTTGGTTATCTCTAGAAATTAATGTACTTTCATATCCGCACCTAGCAACGTTCTTAATGATTTCCATCAATTCCATGATTGACCTATCATAAACTCACAATGTTCCTGCTCTGCCAAATATGTTCCTAGTGTTATCAAAATCTTCACTTGATAAAACTTTCTCAAACCTTCCCGCCAACCAAACTACTCCACCAGTCAAACCTTCCGGCCAACAAAACTACTCCACCAGTCAAACCTTCCCGTCAGCAAAACCTTCCCGCCAGCAAAACGATCCAGCCAGTCAAACCTTTCGG
Source organism: Ariolimax columbianus (assembly GCA_036924085.1). Classification (NCBI taxonomy): domain Eukaryota; kingdom Metazoa; phylum Mollusca; class Gastropoda; order Stylommatophora; family Arionidae; genus Ariolimax; species Ariolimax columbianus. Next base: position 99,251,582 of record JAVGWX010000007.1, on the reverse strand, counting down.
TCGGCTCCGTCATATAAGCTACGTAAGATAAACGATTAACATGTTAGATGCAGATCCAATATTCACGTAGCCAGAACACCAAGATCAATTTAAAATCAGTAATGCGCACGTGACCTCGCATGTTTACTAGCTGTTATTTTATAAGATAGACTAGAACTATCTCACCTAACTATGAATGCACATTTAGCAATTCAACTTCACTTTTAGTTTGTTTAGCAATTTATTCAAGAAAATTAAAGCGATTCATAAACACAGAAATGATATGGCGCAGGTTCAGCGCAACTGTCACAATGTGTCATATTTTGTCTTGTTTCCGCTCTGAAAGGTTGATAGCGTTTCCATCTGCTCACTAAGCCATGGAGCTGACCACTTTGCTAGTGGCCTCTTTGGTTTTCTTAGTCGTCTTCCTCTGGTACCGACGTCCTGACCCTCGGATACCTCCCAGTCCCATGCGGCCTCTGCCTGTCGTTGGTCATCTCCTCCACATGTCACGTGATCCACGACCTGATTTTAAGCTGTGGAGAAAAAGATGTGGAGACATTTACAGGTCAGTAATTCGTGCTCCTTTCTCAATTACATGTGGCCAAATGCTAGGTTTGTGATGTTTATAACACTCAACTTTCGATAGTCTTCTGGTGTGTATGTGAAGTTCTTATCACTCAAAGATCGATAGCCTTCTGGTGTGTATGTGAAGTTCTTCTCACTAAAAGATCGATAGTCTTCTGGTGTGTATGTGAAGTTCTTCTCACTAAAAGATCGATAGTCTTCTGGTGTGTATGTGAATTTCTTATCACTCAAATATCGATAGCCTTCTGGTGTGTATGTGAAGTTTTTATCACTCAAAGACATTCATCATCTGTTGGGCAAATACAGTATGAACATTTATTTATATTTATATCTCAATTTGTTATAGACATTTTCCGTTGATAAAGAAAATATGACAACATTTGCATTACTTGCGTGTCATAAGAGGCAACCAAAGGTGTATCCACATGGAACTGGAAACATCCCAATCTAAAATCAATTGATATAACTCCGCATGGTTAATGAGTAGAATCAAGCTTTCCTAACCGCTGGTTGGGTAGACCGATGTCTGCATGTTGTTAAAAATGGAGCGGTGGAGGTATTTTGATTTGATTGATTAATTTGTAGATATATGTTAGGTTTATGGAGTTTTATCTTTCTAATACCTTGACACATTTGTCATGCTGCAGCAGTCTTGCTTCTATACTTGCTAATGTACCGCTTGTTATCTAGAGATCACTGGTCACTGCGCCAAATTCACTACCATATACCAGCGCTACTCACACATGAACCAATTTACACTGACAGGTAACATAGAACACACTAAAACTGATTTAGTATAGAAAACACAAAGTAATTAATTACATATATAGTCATTTACAACATGATTATTCATCTATATTTTACTAAAATTTCTATATTGAGATCTGGTAGCAACAGAAACTAACAATCAGTTATGTTATTCATCACTTTCTTCTTATGTTACAAACAATATGCGTCTAGTTATTAATTGATTATATACTAACCTTGTTGTCTTGTAGTGTCCTTCGTCATCAGGCGACGTGGCTGGTCTCCGACAATCTGCAGCTTTGATAAACGCTGTACCCTGCTGTGGAACTAATGATTTCTCACGCGAGCTTACTTACTTACTTAGTCGCTCCTCTTCTACCGTGAGGTGTAGAGGTTTTATAGAGAGACCACCACACTGCTCTATCCGTCCTATTTTTCTGGCCTCTTTCCAATCCAGTCGTCGATCACTTAGGGACTGTCGTATGTTGTCTTCCCAACGTACTTTGGGACGTCCTGGGGGTCTGCGTCCTTGACTTTTTATTTCCCATGATCCGATCTTCTTCCATTCTACAGACATGGCCAAACCACTGTAATTGGGACTGCTCCACTCGTGTCTGCAGGGCTTGAACTTCGAAATTGCTGTGTATTGTCTGGTTACGGATCTTGTCCCTTTTCGTCACCTGAACCGCCTTTCTTAGTTACATCATTTCGGAAGTTTGTAGTTGCCTTTTTGGGGCTGTGGTCATTGCCCATGACTCACGTCCATAGGTCACGACAGGCACATAGGTCGAGCGATATACATCCATCTTTGTTTTCTGCTTATTTCTCATTTACTGAGGAATCCTCTGTTTATTGCATTGAAAAGTCTACCTGCTGCTGCCCTTCGTGCAGTTAACTCCTCTTTGATTCCTCCCCTGCTGTCTATTACCACTCCTAGATATTTAAAGTTGCTGACCTGCTCCAGTGCTCGTGTTCCCAGTGTTATCTGATGTTTCTTCTCATCTCTGGCGATCACCATGGTTTTTGTTTTGGAGTTGCTGATGTGCATTTCTCTCTTCTTCAACTTTTCTTCCCAGACCTGCAAGTTGATCTGGAGAAGTGCCTCGGATTTCGTGATCAGGGCCACGTCATCTGCACACGCTTCTCATGCGAGCTTTGTGAGTGTATTCCATGAGAAGTCTTATGGTACTATTCATTATCGATTCGGGGCTATGGCCGACCATTCTGACAAATTTCATTCGGACAACGTTTCGTACAACTTCACATGAGCAGCCATCGAGACAGTCTACGAGGCCACTCTATATGTGTCCCTCTTACACATTTGTTTGATGTCATTTCAGCGGATCATCAAGAAATGATGATCGCGAAATATGTAACCGACAAGTCTCACTGGGTTAACGTTCACCACATTCTCACTCGAGTGATCAGTTTTCTCTATTTTCCAGTTGATCAGAAAGAACTTATATCCGTGAAACCACCGATACTTTCTCTCCTCGAGTCACTCGAGTGAACAGTTTTCTCTATGTTCCAGCTGATCAGAAAGAACTGATATCCGTGAAACCACCGATACTTTCTCACCTCGAGTCACTCGAGTGATCAGTTTTTTTTTATCTCGAGTCACTGGGGAAAGGCAACCATTCTTTCCAATTGACAAGAGAGCAATTACCAGTGGGATAACATCCCTGTCAGCTCTCCTCCAAATTAATTGTGCATCCGGCTTTGTTGGCCTTTTATGCTACAAGTTAAAATATTAGTAGCAGTGGAACTAGTTAAAATATTAGTAGCAATGAATGTAGTTATAATATTAACAGTAGAGGATGCAGCTAAAATATTAGTAGTAGTGGATGTAGCTAAAATGTTAGCAGTAGTGGATGTAGATGAAATATTAGAAGTAGTGGATTATTTCTATATATATTTATATACGCATTTCTTGAATAGCGAAGAAAACAAATTTGGAGATATTGAAAAAGTTGGAGGTGAAAATAGAATTAATGACCGAAATTAGAGTTAGACAGTTACGTTATTTTGGTCATACAGCAAGACATATCGCCTTGTTGAAGACCATACTGGAATATAGGCGTTCTTCTTCTTCTTCTTCTGCGTACGCAGTCAGACAGTAACCATTATTTTTTCGAAAAAAGCGGCGGTCATCCTGAGGCTGTCGCCACTGCCATAGAGCTTGTCTTGCAGTTCCACTGGTGATGGCCACATCTGCTCTCTCTGATCCTCGTATGTCGGGCAGTTCTGCAGCAGATGTTCAGCGGTCATTTTACCAGTACCGCACGGGCATTCGTCGGTACACCCTATCTTCAATTTGTTGAATAGGTGGTACCTCAGTCTATTGTGGCCAGTGCGAAGTCTGAAGACAACGACCTGCTCTCTTCAGTTCAACTGGTAATAGGCATCGTTTTTGGTATAACCAGTATGTTCGGTTTCCCATTTGGTCGTGTATCTGGCTTTGATAAGCCGTTTTGACTCTTCGTACGTCATACTGGTATCTGTTTGTGGTAGTCTTGCAGGAAGGTAGGCGTTCAAGAGGCAGACGTTTTAAGTGGATGGATAACATCAGGAGATGGACTGAAAAAAGCCTCCCAGACTGCACCATTACGACGAGAGATATAGTACACTGGAGATCCATTGCAGCCGACATTTGATCCAGAGATGGCACTTTAACTGAACTGAGTGGATGTGGCTAAACTATTAGCAGTTGCGGAAGTAATATTACCAATAATACAATGGCTATTAGTAAGTATGCCCTACGTAGACCTACTCATCTGATACTAGGCCGCAAAGTAGGGTTCACATGCTACCTCGGATGTTGATTTCTACCAAAATCACTGTTACAAATGCATACCTTTGGCACAGGTGTCCCCTGAACCTAAGCTCAACCAATTTAAAATAATGGTGACTTTTGCTGCATCAGGAGCGAGGTAAGAGTGATGATTCATCCTCATTGTTTGATTACTTGCGTCATACAAAGATGTCAGACTTGCGCCAGACTGCCCGTAATGCCCTGATGCCTTCTTCGTCTGGTTTTTCATCCTATCAAGTACCAGACTCTCCTTGATCACTGTCCCCAGACATGTCTCAGCTTTTATTCTGCGATCTTATCTAAGAAGAAATTTTATGTAATGTGCAGCGATTACAAAATTTCTAAGTATTTTTTCTGTTCTTGAATTTTTTCCACACCCAGTAGTATTACTTCATTTCAAAAGCTGTGGTGATATTCCCCAATTGATTTTTTGAATTGTTCATATCTCTCCCCAGCGAATGTCGCCACTGGACAAATGCATGTAATGATCAGTTGGATCTTCGTCTGCTTGCATATCGCTTGTCACCAATGGCTCATCTGTTTTAGTTTGTGTGCAGCAATTGCAAGTCTTCGTTTGATTTAAATGTCACAGTATCCATAATTATTGATGGTCGATACCAGGTGTTGACAATCCTTTACATTTTCTATTTCTACATATCAGTTCAGATACTGAGTTATTTTCACTCTGTCTGTTGTCAAAATGTTAGTTTTCTTGGTGTTTAAATATAGAATCTTGGCCTTACTTTGACAATGATACAATTAGTTTTATTAGTGCTTTGATTGACATCCTGCCAGTCTCGACAGACAATGGACCACGCTAGAGAGGGGACAGACAATTACTGTCCTTGCCTTCGCCGCAAACGTTTAAGTCTGCATCTTGACTCATCCTGTCTTTCCCTGCTTGCAGACCAACACACAAAGTCTACCTCCAGCCGGGTCTGTCCTTGGCAAGTTCCTGCCAGTTGCAGGTGTTCATATCCAACGCCTTCAGGTCACGCTTGCAAACATCTTTGTAGCGGAGGAAGGGTCTATCTTTGTTACGCTTGCCCATGGTCAGCTCTCTGTAAATGATATCTTTTGGTATTCGCCCATCCCACATTCTGCTCACGTGACCCAGACACCGTAAACGAAACTGACGCAGGATCATAACTAAGCTGACAATCTTTGCACGGTACACCACTTCCTTGTTAGTCACTCTGTCACTTGATGAAATTGCAAGTATGCCTCTCAGACAGCGCATATGAAAAGCATTTAGCCTTTTTTCCAAATTAGGCATACAGAGTCCATGTTTCGCTGCCATAGAGCAGGGTACTTTTTCTTCTTCTTCATCGTACGCAGTCAGACATCAACCTTAATTTTTTCGAAGAAAGAAGCGGTCATCCTGAGACTGTCGACACTGCCATAGAGCTTGTCTAGTGCTGCCACTGGTGATGGCCACATCTGCTTTCTCTGATCCTCGTATGTCGGGCAGTTTTGCAGCAAATGTTCAGCGGTCATTTCCCCAATACCGCACGTGCAGTCGTCGGTGCCACCTATCTTCAGTTTATTGAATAGGTGATACCTCAGTCTATTGTGGCCAGTGCGAAGTCTGAAGACAACGACCTGCTCTCTTCTATTCAACTGATAATAGGCATCGTTTTTGGTGTAGCCAGTATGTTATGTTTCCCATTTGGTCATGTATCTAGCTCTAATACGCCTTTTTGACTCTTCGTATGTCACACTAGTATCTGGTTGTGGTAGTCTTGCACCTTCTTTTGCCAGTCTGTCTGCCTCCTCGTTGCCTTGGATGTTACAGTGGGATGGAACCCACTGTACCACTACTCTTTTTGGTGCGGACTGCTGGCACAGCTGACAGAGTACTGCTCTTAAATCATTTAGTTCAGTATTTTTCTAGCTTTTTAGTGCTGTGACTACGGCCAGGGCATCTGTAAGCAGGACTATATGGCTTTCATTTGTCTTTCTTGTCACCATTTCGTCTACTGCAGCCCTCAATGCCTCTGCCTCCGCTCTGAAATTGCTTGAGTATTTTCCAGTTGCCACTGACCGTGTTACTTTTCTACCATTTGGTAGGCTCAGGAATACCCCTGCCCCTCCGTTCTGTGTTGTGTTTGTTACAGAACCGTCGGTGTATGCATGGGTCCAGCCCATGCTTGGGTAGTTTTCCGTTATGTACCTCAGGGTTGTATCTATTCTTTCTTTTCCAGTCTGGCTGTTTTTGTTTCCAATACCTGGTATATTTTCTACCACCTCCGGAAGTATATGCTGCCTCCAGGTAGGTTTGCGTACAATAGGGATGGGTTTTGGTGTTTGTGCGTTCATGGGAGTCTTCGTGCATCTTTGCTTTGGCTATTTCTGCAAAGTTTCTTCGCTTTAGTTTCCCATTTCCAAAGTTATTTAGTCTCTTATGCATTGGATAGTCAGTCAGTCTTCTCAGTTTTTCCGCTTGCTGCTGGGCCATGCAGTCTCTTCTGTCGGTCATGAACTGCAGCTTGGTAATCTTTTCCAGTTCTACAATTGGCGTTGACTTCATGCCTCCTGTTATAACTCGCATGGCTTGGTTTTGAAGTTTGCAAATTTTATCAAAGTTCGCCTTTGCTGCTGTTGTCCATGCCGCAATGCCATACTCGAGAACTGGTCTCACTCTTCCAGTGTACAGTTTCTTTAGTATACTTTCGTCTGCTCCCCAGCTTGTGCCAGCAAGTTTCCTCATGATTGCCATTCTTTCTCTGGCTCTCTTTCGGTTTCTCTCGATCTGACTTTTCCATGGCATGCGCCGATCAAATGTGACTCCCATGTAGTTTGGGTTGTCGTTTGGCAACAGGTATTTACCGTTGAAACTTATTTTGGTGTTTTGGGTTTTATTTGAAAGCGAGAATATCGTACATGTTTATTGTCCTCATTTATTTTGACCAGCCATGAGTTCGCCCACTCCTCCAGCGATGTGAGGGCCTGCTGCATCCGATTACTTGTTATAGTGAGGTTCTTTTCATAAGTCCACACAGCCAGATAGTCTGCAAACATGGAGCTGTGGACTCTTCTTGGTATATTCTCTGTAATGTTATTTATATACACCAGGAAGAGTGTGGGTGACAGTACTCCCCCTTGGGGTACTCCCTGCTTGAGTGTCACCTTTTTGCTCATGTGCCCTTGTACTTGAACTCTGGCTGTTCTGTTTTTGAGGTAGTGACAGATCCATCAGTACATTTTACAACAAACTTCACTTTTTCGTAGCTTGACTTTAAGTCCCTCTTTCCAGACCTTGGTAAAATCCTTTTTCTAGGTCCACCCAAACCGCTACTGTGTGCTTTTTCTCCTGGTAAGCATTCTCTATTTCTTGGGCTATGAGAGTGATCTGATCCTCAGTGGATCTGTGCTGTCTAAAGCCTGCTTGCTGTGTAATAAGTATGTGTTTTTCTTCCAGATGTCACATCAATCTGGTGTTTATCATACGCTCCATCAGTTTGCCGACACAGCTCAGTAGGCTGATAGGCCTGTATCCATTTGGATCGAGCAGGGTACTAATCACACATGATCTGTACACATCAACCTTTGTGGAAATGATCAGCATGTTGTTATTCCACACTCTCTGTGAGAGCCTGGCAAGTGTTGATGAGGCCATTCCTAATAGTGCATTAGGTTACCGATGTAAGGACTGTGTCTTCAGCATATCAAGTTTACGGGATCTGATATCTACCGATGGTGATAACGACCAAACTAGCGACTTCCTGATAATTCCGAACATTCCTCATTATATTTTCGACAAATATATTTAATAGACAATGGGAGAAGACATAACCTTGTCTCGCTTTCTTCTGTATTTCAAAGCATGCTGATGTTTCTCCATTCATCCTTGCTGTTGTGTGCTGCTCTTGATACAGCTTTGCAATTAGCTGTGTTTCGACAAACCAATATTGCCTATGAAAGTTCATAACTGTTGATTTTTTACGCAGCCAAACGATTTGGTGTGCTCCATGAAACAGGTGTGGATGTCAACGTTGAATTCTCTATAATTGTCTATAATAAACCCCATGATGAGAATGTGGTCTCTGGTGCCTCTTCCTGTCCGAAAATACGCCTGTACTTCATTAGTGAGTAGCTGTACTACTGTTTGTAGTTTTTTAGCGTGTGCTATGTAATGACGATACATCATTGTAGCAGCTGAGGTAACACTCACCGGTAGGTTCGAGTGCTAGAGTGTATTTAAACTTGTATGTGAAACTCGTTCCCTACAGCCTGTACCTGGGAGGCGCTCTCGTGGTTGTCCTCAACGGCTACGACCTGATCAAGGAAGCTCTGGTCAAGAAAGCAGACGCCTTTTCTGACAGACCGCCATTTTTCGTGGACGAGGTATGTGATTGTCATAATTAATAAATTAGTCTTTTAATAAATAAAAGGGTTATGGATGTTTATTACTAGTACTTGCGCCTTAATTCACCCCAAATAGATATGCCTAGGTTCCTATCGCACTTATTTGACTTGACAGCCGATGACTGTAACGGGATATTCCATTTCCTTAAAGGACATGTTCATTTTATTTTATTTTAATTTTTGTTTTAATATTTAATAAAAATAGAAGTCTATAACAGATGGCTATGTTAAGTTTTACGAAGTGTTAGATTTAAGGTTATGTTTAGAGTAAGGGTTAGGTTCAGGGTTAACAGTGAGGGTTAAGGTTATAGTTCGATAACATGGTTGTTATTACATCGTCTAAAAGCGTGAATAATGCCATGCTGCTGTATAAACTAGTTGCTACCTCCTTATTATTGACCAACGTTGTCAGATTGAAGAAATTCGTTGACATGACGGCAGTAATAAGGGAAAGCAGAAGCGTTATCAGAAGACCTCGTCTACTCTCTCGCAGAGTATTTGACACCACCAAATGTTAAAAAGTGGACTATTATGTGACGTCATTGCCTCAAATGTGGTGCTATTAATTTACATTTCTTTTGCTTGGTGTGAATTAATAAGCACGTACCACTACTACTGCCATTATTACTACTACTACAACTACTGCAACTACTACTATTACTACTGCAACTAATACTATTACTTTTTCTAGTACTACAACTACTACTATTACTTCGACTACTACTGCAACAACTACTATTACTACTACCACTATTACTACTATTGCTACTGCTACTACTACTGATACTATTGCGACTACTGTAACTACTATTTCTACTGTATTACTACTTTTTTTTATTTCCAACTGCCAAGGAATTTTTAACGTGCTTGATACTGTACACGGGAGTCCGATCTCACTACCCAGAGATCAGTGAAATTTTTACGAGAAGACCAACCTGAAAATAAACCCGGTCTCCACCGTGATTAGAACACGCGAACTCCGGCACCCGAGGCGGACACCTTACCTCGAGACCACCAAGTCCCACAATAGTACTACTACTACTCCTGCTGCTACTGCTACCACTATTACTATAGCTACCCCTGTATTATGACAACGTACACCACTATAAAAATCTACTTGTACTACTCATATAGTAACTATAATGTCGCGATCAATGTCAAACCAAGAAGTCTGAGAAAAACACTAAAATGTGGAAATGATATTAGAAATGTTTTATAATCGTCTTTTCGATATTTGATCAATCAAACAGTATCTCTTATATTAATATCCGTTGAACCTGATATTACGTGGCAGGATTGATAATTTGTATATATCATTGTGAGCTATAACTAGAACAACCTCTACTTTTTATTTTCTTTACCACTACTGCATTCACAATTTAGCACATACATTTTTCGGCAAACTAAAGAATGTAGCCTTCGAGAGTGACATGTTGGTCGTTAGAGGGTATTGACAAACTAAAGAATGTAGCCTTCGAGAGTGACATGTTGGTCGTTAGAGGATATTGCGCAAAATTTAAATTAAAAAGAGTTGCCATTTTGGCATTTCTTGCTAAATTAAAAATTAATTTCCAAGTTTAGTACACGACAGCAAATATAAGTAGAGGTGATATAAACATGCTGCAAAGGATACAAAGAAGAGCGACATAACTGATAGTGGGATTACAGAATTACAGTTATGAGGAAAGACTCAGAAAAACCGGCCAGTGTATAAAAAAGAGAAGAATTCGAGGTGACTTAAAAAGGGTTTATAATTAAATCACATGGAAGATTGAATTAGACCTATAACAAGTTGTTTTTTTTAACACAACCACCTACAAAAACAAGAGGGCACATCTACTAATTAAATAAAGAAAAGTCCGGATTGGATATTAGGAAATATTTGTATAGTCAGAGCGAGAACTAGATGGATAGGAAATTTTGCGGATAAAGAAATATTAAACATAGAAGCAAAGAAGTGATTGTCAAACTGTATAAAGCATTAGTTAAATCTAGATTGGAGTATTGTGTACAGGTGTGTGGTCGTTATCGAATACTAGATATAAACATGAAGGACAAGATACAAAGAACGACAACGCTGATAGTTGGATTTTAGAATTACAGTTGTGAAAGAAAAAAAACCATGTCTTCCAAATTGGACATGAGCGTGATTCAAACTGGGTGGGTTGGAATTGTGAAATGGATGCTCCACCCCTAGGCCATCCAGCCTCCTCAAATAGTTCTATAAAGTAATGAATATCATCCTGCATTGAATACTCCACACGCAATTGACCATGATGAGATATTGACATATTGATGGATTATGTGCTAATGTGCCAGAAGCTATGTAACAATTAAATAAGTTTCCTGTGTCAGAATTGTTATATCACAAACTGTGCTCATTAAGAAATTCTTTAACAGGTTTGTTTCTTTCTCTATACATAAATAACAATTCCAGTGATTAACGTTAATGATGCAACTAGCAAAACCATTGGATAAATTATGTTCTCAATCACTTGCAAAAGAGATTGTTCCACGGAATTGGAAAGATGCAGGAGTGATCCCCTTATTCAAAAAGGGCAAAAAATCAGATCCAGCAAACTATAGACCGGTGAGTTTAACGAGCATAGTCTGTAAATTTTTACAGTCAATAATCAAAGAAAACTTTGTAATGCATTTAGAAAAATTTAACATAATTAGAAATAGTCAGCATGGGTTTACCAGAGGGAGATCATGCTAAACAAATCTATTAGAATTCATGGAGGAGGTTACTAAAATGATAGATAAAGGAGAGCCAGTGGACGTTATTTATCAAGATTTTCCAAAGACGTTTGATAGAGTATCTCATCAAAGATTATTATGTATGTTAAAATCATATGGAATAGGTGAGGAAGTTGCCAAATGGATTGAAAATTGGTTAATGAGAAGAAGGCAGAGGGTGGGCATAAATAAGGAGTACTCTGAGTGGAGTGAAGTGAAAAGTGGTGTGCCACAGGGCTCGGTTTTTGGGACCAATTTTGTTTTTGATATATTTAAATGATTTGGACATTGATATGCGATCCATGATTGCAAAATTTGCTGATGACACAAAACTATGCAGTAGTATCTTATCTAAAGCTGAAGTGGATATATTGAGGTCGGATTTAGATAAAATTAAAAAATGGTCTGTATTCTGGCAAATGGAGTTAAATGTAGATACATGTACAGTCATCCAACATGGAACATAATTACAGAATGGGCGAGAAAAATATTAGAAAGATATATAAGGAAAGGGACCTAGGGGTTATAATAGATCCAACAGGTAAGGTGAGTGAGTAAGGTGAGTGAGCAAAGTTCAGGTAGCACTGAAAAAGGCAAATGCACTGTTAGGTTTGATAAAAAGAAATATTAAACATAGGAGCAAGAAAGTGATAGTCAAACTGAATAAAGCATTAGTTAGACCTAGATTGGGGAACTGTGCACAGGTATGGAGTCCTTATTATAGAGGGGATATAAACATGCTGGAAATAATACAAAAAACAGCGATAAAACTTATAGTGGGATTCAGAATCATAGTTTTGAGGAAAGAGAGAAACTGGACTACAGCGTCTAAAAAAGAAGAATTCGAGGTGACAATACAGGTTTATATAATGATCAGAGGAACGGATAAATTTGACTATAACAAGTTTTTCAAAATTCAACCACCCACAAGAACATGAGCGCATAGCTACAAATTAACTAAAGAATGGTCCAGATTAGATATTAGGAAATATTTCTTTAGTCAGAGAGGGGTGAATGCCTGGAATGTATTGCTACAGGAGGAAGTGGAGGCAGAGACAATTCATGCATTTAAGAATAAATTGGATGCGCATATCTTTTATACCAAGGTAATGTAAAGGAAACTGGTTGTATACAGACTCTGCAGAGTCTTCTAAACCAGTATAAAGACGTTAAGCTATGTGTTAATGTGCATGTCACTTTTTAAAAATCTGATTTTCTATTCTAGAATGTTCTAGAATATTTCAGTTCAGTTCTTTCCCTGAACACTTGAGAAAGTTAGGCCACCCCTGCTGATACCTCTACAATTCTGCCCCATCCCTCTCTGTCTGCGGTTGCTTTGTGTGCCTCATCAGGTCGTAGGTTAGTCCATTCATGGATGTTGTCTTCCCATCTTTTATTCGGATGTCCTCGCCTTCGATTGTTCTGTACTGTCCACTGTATTATGGTATTTGTAAGTCCATTGGACCTCGAGACATGACCATACCAAGTCAGCCTTCACCTTTTCATCATTGTGAGAAGGTCGTCGTAGATGAATAATGGAAGAACCAGTGAGCGCATTAGTCTGACCTTTATAGCGAGTGAGAATCGTTTATCTTTAGAGTATTTAGTTACCATCATTTTTTTTCTTTTCAGAATGATGTCTTTTTATTGTGTTACTAGTTCATTATGATGTTTGTTGTAGTTTTTTCACTACATTTTCTAAAAACATATGTATATTTGACTTTAAATATTTACTGAATTTGCATACAGTTCCAAGTAGAAGAGTACTATTTTAATAATTTATGTACCGCAAAGGCTCATTTCATTTATTGAAATATCATCATGTACCATGTCCTTTATAGAACGTCACTCCCATCACAGTCTGTCTGAAAGAAACTCATTGCCTTGCCAAAACGCCAGCCTCCGCCACAGTCATACTCAGGCACTCCTGGATATCTTGGTGCCATCGTCTTCTTGGTCTACCCCTTCGTCTTTTGTCTGGCACTATACCTTCCATCACCGTTCTCTTGAGACTGTTGTGTCTCTTGATGTGACCAAAGTATTTGCATTTTCTAGCCAAAATGGAATTGATAAACCAGTTCTCCTCTATGCTCAACTCTTGCCGACTGTCTACACTTGTCTTTTTCTCTGTCCAGGGTATTCTAAGGATTTTTCTGTCACATTTTGACTGGAAGGATTCGATTCTTTGTCTGGAAGTTTTGGTAATTGTCTATGATTCGCAGCCATAAGCTGCGACAGGAAAAACATAGGCTCTCAAGATGTAAACTTTTATCATTTTGTTGGTGCTCTGCCATAATTTCTTCAGGCTGTTCAGTCTCTTTACTGCCATGGCTAGTCTTCTTCTGATTTCTTTCTAGCAGTCGCCATTTTTGTCAATGCTGGAGTCAAGATATTCAAAATGTGTGACCTGTTCTATTTCCTCACCACCCCCCCCCCCCCCCCCCCCCCACCCACTGTAAATTTATGCTGACATTTTATTTTGTCGGTGGTCATTATCTTTCTTTTATTTATGTTGATAAACAGGTTTTGATCTTTACTATGTCCATTTACGGCTGAAATTAGCTGCTCTAGCCCTTTTGCACTTGTTGATAGAATTCCTGTGTCGTCTGCATATCGTAACTCTGGAATCTCGTGTCCTCCAATCGTAAATGGGTCACAACTTTCAGAAGGTATGTCTGAGTGGTTCCCCATTTCATCAGGCATAGAGGGCTGTGTTCTCTTGCCACTCCTCTTTGTCACTTGTATTAATCAAATCACCCAGGAGGCACTTACAGAACAGGAAAGTACCAACGAATTGCTCTTTGTTGATGACTAATGTGTGATCCATTCTAATGAACAACACCTACGTTATATTGACTTACTCTACTTGAACTGTCAAATGTGCAATGTGAATATCAACACACCAAAAACAGAGACAATGAATATAGGTAGAAAGCACACACCACACGATATTCATGTGGATGAAACAAAAATAAAGCAGGTACAAGAATGTAGGTATTTGAGAACTCTTTTTACTATTGATGGAAGACTCGATAGGGAGATAGAGGAGAGTGCAAACGCTGTCACATACCAGCTGTCTACACTACTAAGACACCCCAAGATTTTCCTCCAAGCAATAAAAGCAGATGAATAATAGTATCTTCATCCTAACCCTGCGCTACCAGTGTCAGACATTGGCATTTAATAAAGCCCAGGAACGAAAGTTAGCCACCTGCAAAACACGGTGCTTACAAATGGTACCTAACAACACCAGAAGAGACAGAATCACAAATATGAGTATTCGGGATAAGGTTGGAACAATTGCCATCCTAAAGCACATCAAGCAGCTAGGAATGAATTTGTTTGATCACATTGTGAGAATGCAACCCAACCACATTGTTCATGCAACCTTCCACAGTAGAACATCAGGAAGACGATAATGCCGAGGATAAGGTGGATAGACGGCGTAAACGAGACCTGTCGTAAAATGAGGAAACATTTTAATCGAGCCATGAGAGAGGCGAAAGACAAATACATACCACCACACTGGGCTACAACCTGGTAGAAAGTGAAATGATAAAAGAAAAGAGGATGAAGAATGACGGACAGATGTTCTGAACGGGTCAGTCAGTAAGTCTTAGTTTTACCAAGAATACACACACACACACGTGTGTGTGTTTCTGTGCCTGTGTGTTTGCTTATGTGGGAGGGTGTGCATAAGGGTAGATGTGTATGGGTGTGTGTGTGTATGGGTAATCGTCGATGTATGTGCGTGACTGTTGGTATGCGTGTGTGGGTACGTGTTCATGAACGATGTGAGAGTGTGTATCTGTGTATGCCCAAGAGTGAGCTTTATGAACCTGTTGTTTTTTTTCTCTGACGTCAGAAGTTCTAATGAAATAATATTTGACTGGACTGCTCAAAATATTAAGTTAGCACAGAACAATAGACATTTATTTGTTCCCCCAATTATGCGGATATCCGTATTAGTTAGTTATTTAGTTTGTTTGTTAGTTAGTTACCCATCGCAACCGATGATGGCCACATCAACAGATGGTTTTGTCTTGATGGTGTAACTTGCACTGTATTTGGATTATAGTGAGAAAGAAACTGCGCTGGTCATTGACCTCACTCTCTGGTCCCGAGCTACCTTGGACTAGTTGCAAGATATAAGTCGAGACAACTGGTGGGAATTAGGATGCAGGCACTCTTGTTTTACCTCCCTTGTAAGCAGGGATCACTTGAAAACTGTTTATCGCTTTGATAGGCAAGTGTCTGACCTCACAACCATAGAGGCCCCTAGAAGACAACAGTCTTTAGACAACTAGATTCACTTTCCAGTCCTGTAGTTTCGTCGCATAGTGGCGATTGAGATGTTAGTGCTCCTCGACGTCACTTCTGCGAAGTCATGTTGGCGCTGGAGGTGTCTGTGCTGATGGGTCTGGGGATGTCATTGGCCATATCTTTCCTGATTCAAGAGCCAGTACTGATCAAGGACGATGATTTCACTAGTTGTGCCGGCTGTATCATCACTTCCTCTGCCTCCACCCCCAATTGTATATTTATAAATTGACTGCCCCTTGAGAATTGCACTGATGAGGATGCTGGAACGTGATTTCTATAGAAATCCTTTGTGATATCAGCATGAGACCAGCCCGTATTGGCATCCACCAGTTAATGTGTGTGTAATGAAACTTTTGCAAATGGACTTGTCTCGAGTACGATGAAGATAATCCGTCAACTAATTAATTGTTTTTTGCATTTTTTAATGTCCTAATCATAAGAAATGAAATACAGCACATGTGTACATAAATTATGTGTATCGTATTAATGTAGATAGTGCTACTTAGGTCTATGAAATTTTAGTTGACACACTCCTGTCTTTGATGCCAATGTAAAAAGTGCCTGGCTTAAACTGTGAGAAAACAGTCCAGGATGGCGTTGAAAGTTCCGCTTGACTGCACCACAGATTTCAGCCCACGATTTCTCTACTCAAGGGTCTTCTTGCTTAGACTTCCTCCTGTCTCCCTCCACCGGATGCTACACCATAGCTCTCCCAACCCAATATTCTCAGCACAACAAAAGTCACACTGACCGAAGGTGGACACAATCCAGAGGCCACGGGGGCCGAACATGAAGAAACAAGGAATCAGGCACAGACTAGGAAAGCCGACAAAGACATTGGTTCAACACACACTCCTTGCGGCCTGAAGCTGCGGGGTACTGGGCTCCACCTGGGGAGTCTGTATGGATTTCGGTCGATATTCTACGGTTGAACAATCCTCAGAAGTTGGACTTGGTGGTGGTCGATTGTTGCAAATGGTCTTTAACGCCTAAGCGAAAATTATTATTATTATTAATGTACAGCAGGATGGTGGTTTCTACTTCAGTCAAACATCTTTGTGAATTCAAAATTCCAATAAAGTGCATTTCAGAAATCTTAACATTAAATGTTATGAACATCAAACTGGAAAGGTAATGCTTGTGTGGCATAATAATAAATGGTATCAGTTCAAGAAATAGTCAGTTTTTTCTTTTTAATCACCTTTGAAAAATGATTTCTTAACAATTATTGTGTTATTCTTATCTCTGACAGGCCATTGGAATGACTGATAAAGGAGTTATCTTCTCTAATGGTACAAACTGGAAAGAGCAGAGATCCGTGAGCTTGTCCATCCTCAGAGCTTTCGGGATGGGAAAGAACCTGCTCGCTGAGAAGATACGAGAAGAAGTTGGTTGTTACGTTAAACATCTGGCGAGTCTGAAAGGAAAGCCAATCGACATTCGGATCATAACAAACATTAGCACGTGCAACATTATCTGCTCCATCTTAATTGGTCATCGTTTCGAACACGATGATATCGATTTTCAGGATTTGATGCATAAAATGGGATCCCTTGTTAGCGACCAACAAAATGTTAGTTTGATCAACTTCATTTTTTGGCTAAGATATATCCCTGGAGACTTTTTCCAGGCCAAAAAACTAGCTATAAACATGAAAGCCATAATGAATTTGCTAATGAAGTTTATTGAAGAGAAAAAACGACCAATGGAAGATCCCAATGATGTGTGTAATCTCATTGACGCATACATCCTTGAACGAAACAAGAGAATTCAATCTGGCATATCTACTTCCCTGGATGACAACAATTTATTAAAAATAATGATGGACCTGTTTGGGGCAGGGACTGAGACTTCGAGCACAACCATCTGCTGGTGTATCCTATACCTGGTCAACAATCCAGAAATACAAGATAAAGTTTTCCAGGAAATCAATGATAAGGTGGGAACGGATCGAACTCCAACCATACAGGACAAGTCACAGCTGACGTATCTCAACGCTGTCGTCATGGAAACCCAACGTCTGGCCAGTATTGTCCCCCTGTCAGTGACCCACATGTGTTCTGAGGAGGTAGCTCTGAGAGATTATACTTTGCCCAAAGGCACATACGTGCTTCCAAATCTCGACTCAGTCCTTCACGACAAGACCCTGTGGGGAGAAGACGTGATGAGCTTCAGACCAGAACGATTCATTGACAACAGCGGTAAATTAAAGATCCCCGAATATTTTATTCCGTTCAGCACTGGACGTCGTGTCTGTTTAGGTGAAGCCATAGCTAAGATGGAACTCTTCACGTTTATCTCTACTATGATCCAGAGGTTTCAGTTCCTTCCACCAACTCCCAGCTCTGTTCCACCAATAAAATACCAATGTGGTATAGTCATTGTCCCAATGCCATACGAGGTGAGATTAGTCGAGAGAAAGTAAAATTGATAGGCACACGGAAAATGTGGATTGGGCCTTAATTTTTACTCTTTCAGACGTGTGCAGATTATCTGTCCGTCAGTCAAACTGTTTAATGTGAACAAAATTGCAGTTAAGCAATTAAAGTTTCGCTAATAGCAGCCTCCCCACACATCACCACTGCCCTCTCTTCCCCCTCTCCAACTTGCCAATGACGTTTTCCTCAATTCCTTTATT
This sequence comes from Ariolimax columbianus, assembly GCA_036924085.1. Lineage (NCBI taxonomy): Eukaryota > Metazoa > Mollusca > Gastropoda > Stylommatophora > Arionidae > Ariolimax > Ariolimax columbianus. Next base: position 99,233,388 of record JAVGWX010000007.1, on the reverse strand, counting down.
CCAAACCACTCATTTTGTCAACCCAATGCCGATCTTTTCCCCAACCCTTCCAGAAATCACCGGTCAAGCCCCCTACCACGCCCCGTTCAATCGCAACTCGTCCAAGACTATTTCAGATTCAGAACTGTGATAAAGACTTTCATATTTATCCCATGCAGAGCCCCCATATTGTAGTGCCTCGCGTCAAGCGTCGAATTGAACTAAAATTATGTCACAATACATCTCTTCCAAAACCAACCTTCCTCACCTCTTCCTCAAACCCACCTCTCCCTATCTCATGAGGCTCATCCCACCCATCACCCCTTTCCCATCTCATCTAGCCTATTCCAAATTTAAATTCAGAACTCTCTCATATTCCTTACGACATCGTTTCATAATTATCCCATGCATGGCCTCGTGCTGCAGTGCAAATCGACACTTTGACCCTCTTTTGATGATTTCGTGTGATTTAATCACCTAATTAAATTTCCCCCACCCACACAACACTCCTCCCCCACCCTCCAATCCCAGCAGACATTTGAAATAAAGAAAAATAGTAGAGAAATATAGATTGTAGTGGTAGTGTAGTAGCCCCTTTCAGTCATGCCTAACTATAGGATGGTATGACTGGTCGGATTATAACAACAACAATAACATGTATTCTTTAGCTTTTGTTGTCTTTCTCCTTGCGGCGTTGTCTTTTCACTTCTCTGTGTTGCAAGAGCTTCGCTTCGCCAAACGTGAGCTGGCCATTCAGAGTATATCTCCACCTGGATCGGTCTACAGCTTCGTCTTCTCAGGATGTCAGATTCATGTCCTTCATATCATGCCTGCACACATCTTTGAATCTCGACTGTGGTCGGCCGACTGTTCTAGTGCCATTCGCCAACTGTCCATAGAGAATATCTTTGGGAATGTGGCCATTGTCCATGTGACGAACATGACCAAGCCATCGCAGTCTTCGCTGCCTAAGTAGAAGTGTACATGCTTGGAAGACTAGTGCAAGAGTGTACCTCTGCGTTTGCCACTCTGTCCCTCCATGTAATTCCAAGAATGTAGCAGACGCCGTAGATGGAAGGTGTTACGCCTGTGCTCTTGTTTGGCATAAGTTATCCAAATCTCACTGCCATATAGAAGTGTGCTTACAACACATGGATTGTAAACCATGGCCTTGGTTTTAATTGTCAGTTTCTGGTTTTTCCAAACACGCGTTGTGAGGCGAGCAAATGTAGCAGCAGCTTTGCCAATGCGACTGTCTATTTCTGGGTTTAGAGAGAGCTTGTCATTGATTAGGGATTCCAGGTATGTGAAATGATGCACAGCTGCCAGTTCATAATTATCGATGCTAAGACTTGACGCGGCATCTACTTCCTGTCTCAGAACATTTGTTTTGTTGAGACTTATTGTGAGTCCAAAATCTTTGCAAACCTGGGAGAAGCGATCTATCAATCTCTGAAGTTCCTGCTGGCTGTGGGTGACAATTGCAGCATCATCAGCGAAAAGCAAGTCTGATGGTGATCTCCTTGATCCTAGTTTTGGCCTTGAGCCTTGCAAGGTTAAACAGCCTACCATCCAACCTAGTGTGAAGGCAGATTACTTCATTTGCGTTACCAAATGCATGTTTCAGAAACAGAGCAGAAGATTCCGAACAGTGTCAGGGCCAGAACACATCCCTGCTTAACACCATTTAGAGTTCCAAATGGTTGTGATATGCAACCATCAAATTGGACTCACGCTGTCATGGAACGATATTACTAGTCGCAGCAGTTTGTTTGGGCAGCCTATTTTAGAGAGGATTTTGAAGAGGCCTTCTCTACTAACCAAATTAGTTGCAAAAGTGTATCTTTATAGCATTTTATCAAATACATGGGATACCGTCGCTGCCTGGTGCTTTTCCCAGGGCCAAGCTGGCAATAGCTTTATTCAGATCTTCTATAGATGGTTCAATGTCAAGCTCATTCATACTGGGATAACTTTTGACAGCTTCAAGAGCTGTCGGAATGACTATATTGACACACGAGTAGAGCTCAGAATAGTGCTTGACCCATCGATCTATCTTTATCTGTTATTTCCTCACCAGTAATGGATTTGAGCGGTGCTGTTTTCCTACTCGCAGGGCCAATAGCTTTTTTTTATACCATCGTACATTTGTCTTTTGTTCCCTGTTTGTGCTACAGTACAGTCTGGATGTTTTCACTAAGCTGCAGCCAAAACTCATTTGCACACCGACGAGCTGTTTGTTGTACCTGGCTTCTGGCGGACTTGACGTTGTACAGAGTACCTGCATTTTGGAAGCTGCTTGTATTAAATCAAAGCAGCACGCTTGGCCTCAATGATGGGTGTCATATCCTCCACTTTCGCTTCAAACCAGTCATCTGATTTAACAGCTCTTCTTCCAAATGTAGCAAGTGCATTGTTGTGTATGACATTTCGAAGATGCTGCCAGATCTCTGTAACAGCGGTGTCATGATGTTGAATATTGATAGTTTCCTGAAAAGCATTGTGAACTCTCTTGATTAGTGCAGGGTCTGACATTCTACTTGCGCCGGTGCGAGGCTTGCCTTTGCTTCAGGTGTGATGGAACTTCTTTGACTGCAATTTTATTTTACAGCGAACCAAAGAATGATCAGTGTCACAGTCTGTAATATGGTAAGTGTGCGTCAGGAACACATACTTAAGGAGAGATCTTCTGACAAGAATTAGGTCCAGCTGATGGTAAGTGAGCGTCAGGAACACATACTTAAGGAGAGATCTTCTGACAAGAATTAGGTCCAGCTGATGGTAAGTGAGCGTCAGGAACACATACTTAAGGAGAGATCTTCTGACAAGAATTAGGTCCAGCTGATGGTAAGTGAGCGTCAGGAACACATACTTAAGGAGAGATCTTCTGACAAGAATTAGGTCCAGTTCATGGTAAGTGAGCGTCAGGAACACATACTTAAGGAGAGATCTTCTGACAAGAATTAGGTCCAGCTGTTGGTAAGTGAGCGACTTGTTACCTCGCATTAGTTCATCCAACGCTATAGTTAAAAATTGCAGTTATTAGTGACATAATTTATGTCCTTCAGATGAACGTGTCTGAATTGTTGATTAGAGACGAACTTATGACTGTTTGTAAGTTTCGTACTAGTTGTCAAACTAGTTCTGACATGTGGAATCTTAATTGTCACTAACTTTCTATTTCTTAATTAGACATTGGTGACATTATACGTGAATGACAAAACCTCATAAACATAAGGTTCAGCTCATTCCCATTGGTTGATCGTGTCTATTGAGTGTTGTATGATTCAGTACTTGCAATCAAACTTCATTTTTTAGCCGTTGTTTTCTTACACTCATTCTAGTTTCACTTGTTGCATTCACCACATTCTGAACCAGACATAAGGTGTCTCTAATGATGTTTTTGAATGTGTTCTGGTGAGTGAACACAGATTTAGTTTCGTTCGCCAGCCCCGGTTATTCCTACCTGTTTGTCTGTCTCCCTACTTTGCGTCTCTCCCATGCATCTTGTTCCTAATAGTTGTCCATCACAAGTGATGAAGACCACTCTCTTTGTTCAGCCGTGTGGACAGATGTATCTCATGCTGTATCCGCTGAAATGGGTGACTTGCGCGGTGATTTGGATTAAAGTGAGGAAGAAACTGCGCCTTTAGTCAACCTCACTCACAGAGCCTAAGTTACCTTTTGCCAGTGGCAAGATATTCATCGAGACGACTGGAGATAGCATAGGATGCAGATTTTGACTCAGAGTTACCACCGAAGCCTTTCCGTAAACATGTAACCCGCAGGGTAGAAAGGTGGGATGGCATCTAACGCAGTTTGTCGGGCCTTTTCCATAACCACAAGAGGTCGTATGGACAACACTCAGCGTGTGAGTGGGTCTGGCATCTCTCCCCAGCTGTATTCAGCTCATCATAGTAGCATCTAAAATTCCCACACGCCAAATTCTTGTTCCTAACGCTTCATATTTGAGCTATACACAGTTAAGTTAAATATATATATATACGCACACACACACACATATTTCAATGGCTAGTCGAGTTATCTCTCTACCTGTGCTTTGAGTATTTCCAACACCTCCTCCTTGTTTAGCTTAGTTATTGATTTATTCTGTGTTGTATTCTCTTCCTCCTCCTTGAATAGTAGAAACGCCCTTTGTCGTTTGTTACTTTTTCTTAAGCAAAACTTTACTGTAACCAAATATATATATATATATATATATATATATATATATATATATATATATATATATATATATGCTATTGTATCTCCTCGTTTGCTGTCATTTCTCTTTTATTTTAAGAAAATAAATAACCCCACGATGTGCTAGTTGATTCAATTTATGTTTTTATTTCTTCTTGTCATTATTTCTGTTTTTCTACTTATTTATCGTCAACGTTCTCCCTCAGATAACCACGCGTGTTCCTCAGTTATCTTGATGAATGTCTTCTCTCATCGCCATAAGTTGAATTCCTAAATGTGTTTGGGGAACCATGATGTCACACTGCTCCTCTCTTGAAGCCGACATTGTTGAAGGACACATTCTGCTGTTTATTTTTAATCCAAGCACACGCAAAAATGTGACATTTTGAATGTGTTCAGAAGATTATATTCGCGTCTGCAGCATCCAGTTCTCTATCTAAATATTGTCACCTGATTTCTCATAATACTCAGGATTAATTAGTCGACCGTGTGACGTTTTAAACTTTCTTACCTTGAAAACCAAACAAAACCCATGACATTTGTATTAATATAACATGTTTTGCAATATTCCAACATGGTGATTTTCATTTATCTATACATAATATTTACATGTTAGAACTTAATAAACAGAATTATTTAAATTATGTTTGTTTTATTTTCTTTTTATGTGCGTGTGATGGGTGCAATATACTTTACAAAAAACAAATGGTCTCATGTGGCTATTATTTCCTTTTCTTGAACCTGGAACTGCGGAATGTAGAACTCGGATGCAGAAATTCAAAACCAAGCGTATGTCTTGAATCATGTCTGTATTGTTTCAGTTTGGAGGATGGTAAAGAAAGTTCAGCGGATACATTTTATAAAACAAATATTAAGTTGACAGAATTCAAAGAATTCATATTGACCTCAATTAATTGATGTCAGATAACAACAAGAAATACTGACCTCCACATTAATAAATGTTAGATAACAACAAATAATACTGACCTCGACAAGTACATTAACAAATGTCAGATGGACTTGATAAGGTTGGATACATGAATAAGTACCAAATCACAATACATAATATTTCTTCTTCTTCTTCGTACGCAGTCAGACAGTAACCATTATTTTTTCGAAAAAAGCGGCGGTCATCCTGAGGCTGTCGCCACTGCCATAGAGCTTGTCTTGCAGTTCCACTGGTGATGGCCACATCTGCTCTCTCTGATCCTCGTATGTCGGGCAGTTCTGCAGCAGATGTTCAGCAGTCATTTTACCAGTACCGGACGGGCATTCGTCGGTACACCCTATCTTCAATTTGTTGAATAGGTGGTACCTCAGTCTATTGTGGCCAGTGCGAAGTCTGAAGACAACGACCTGCTCTCTTCGGTTCAACTGGTAATAGGCATCATTTTTCGTGTAACTAGTATGTTCGGTTTCCCATTTGGTCATGTATCTGGCTTTCATAAGCCGTTTTGACTCTTCGTACGTCATACTAGTATCTGTTTGTGGTAGTCTTGCACCTTCTTTTGCCAGTATGTCTGCCTCCTCGTTGCCTTGGATGTTGCAGTGTGATGGGACCCACTGTACCACTACCCTTTTTGGTGCGGACTGCTGGCACAGTTTGCAGAGTGCTGCTCTTAAGTCATTAAGCTCAGTATTTTTCTGGCTTTTTAGCGCTGTGACTACGGCGAGAGCATCTGTAAGCAGGACTATATGGCTTTCATTTTCACTGTGTGTCACCATTTCTTCCACTGCCGCCCTCAGTGCCTCTGCCTCCGCTCTGAAATTGCTTGTGTACTTACCAGTAGCGAATGACAGTGTTATTTTTCTGCCATTTGGTAGGTTCAGGAATGCTCCTGCCCCTCCGTTCTGTGTTGTGTTTGTTACAGAACCGTCGGTGTATGCATGGGTCCAGTCCATGCTTGGGTAGCTTTTCGTTATGAAGCTTAGGGTAGTATCTCTCCTTTCTTTTTCAGTCTGGCAGTTTTTGTTTTTAATACCTGGTATATTTTCTATCAACTCTGCAAATTTATCCTGCCTCCAGGTAGGTTTTCGTACAGTAGTGATGGGTTTTGGTGTTGTTAGTGCGTTTATGGGATCTTCGTGCATCTTTGCTTTGGCTATTTCTGCAAAGTTTCTCCGCTTTAGTTTCCCATTTCCCAAATTGTTTAGTCTCTGGTGCATTGGATGGTCAGTCAGTTTTCGGAGTTTCTCTGACTGCAGCTGGGACATAATATTTGAACATGATGAGTTTACATGCTTAGATAAATACTCACACATTATCACATCTTTCTGATAAATATGCCGTACATAAGTTTATGGGGCATTGTGTTTTTGATTTCTCTTCAGACCAGCAGCTCTGCTGACCCGTTTAGTTAGATCGTTCAATAATTGTTGGGCTCCATCAATGGTACAACGGATGGGCACGACTTCATCAACTAATTGTAAATAGGTGAACCATTCGCCATCTATATTTACGCCTCTGTCGATACAATTTAATTGTTGGAAAATCTTTTTGAGATTCGTTGTACATAGGTTGGGTAAATGGTGGCACGTTGTCAGGCTCCTCTTGCTATCAGAACATATACTATAGTCCGTCTTTTAATTCAAAAAGAATATCCGAAGCAATTTTCTACTAAACTGCATGTCATATCCAAATGATTTTTCGCATGCAGTCTTAGAATATCTATGACATTATGACAATTTTTTTCTCAAAGAAATTTGATGTATTTTGAAAAATGTAATTATTAGTCAATATTAAAAGCAACCTCGGTGAATTGAGCACATTTTAACATGTTTAAGTTTAAGGTACACAGACGTGCTGTTTTAAAATCACGTTTTGACCTTCAAATACGCACAGTACTAAATACACATTTCCGGATTTTCCCGTAAAACAATAAGAAACTTTGTCGAATACGGAAAACAACAAACGTCATTCATGCAAAACTGGCTAACAGTTACAGACGAATACACCATTGTTGGGAGGGGGGGGGGAAGGGGGAGTCGTATTACAGGACATGAGAGACGCCAACATAATCACGCTTTACAAGAAAAATGGAGACTGCAACAATTACAGGGGAATATCACTCCTCAACACCGTAGGCAAAGTGTATGCTCGCATCATCCTGACCAGTCTGTGGAAGCTGGCAGGCAGGGTGTACCTGGAGTCTCAGTGTGGTTTTCGGGCAGAAAGGTCAACCGTTGATATGGTATTTTCATTGAGACAATTGCAAGAGAAATGCAGAGAACACAGGCCACAGTTTCTTGCCTTCATTGACCTCCCCAAGCCATTCGACCTAGTAAACAGAGAGGGTCTTTTTCAAAGTTTTGTCTAAAATTGGCTGCCCACCTAAACTACTGAGCATAAAAGGTACAGTGCTGCATGATGGCCAGGAACCTGAGGTCTTCGATATTAACAGCGGAGTTAAACAATGTTGTGTTCTGGCTCCGACTCTATTCGGCATTATTTTTTTTTTGCCATAGTGCTTAAACACGTCTTTGGAACTGCCACAGAGGGGATCTTTCTGCATACTAGGTCAGTTGGGCGATTATTCAATCCGACTAGACTGCGAGCAAAAAGTAAGAGAAGGGAGACTGTCATTCGGGATATGCTCTTCGCAGACGATGCTGCCCTGGTCGCCCACACAAAAGCCGAATTATACAGATCCTCATTAATAGGTTTGCAAAATCGTGTCACCTGTTTGGACTCACCATCAGCGTACAAAAAACAAAAGTGATGGCTCAGGGTACAGATCCTCCAGACACTGTCTTAAAAAACTTGAAGTAGTAAATCACTTTAATCACCGACAATCTTTCACTGTACGCGGAGCTGCAGAAGCGATTAGGAATGGTTTCATCAGCACTTGCCAGATTCTTACAGAAAGTGTGGAATAGCATCATGTTGACCATCTCCACACAGGTTGCTGTGTACAGATCATGTGTTAATGGTACCCTGCTCTATGGCAGCGAAACATGGACTATGTATATCTCTCATGAAATAAAAGCTAATTGCTGTTCATATGCGCTGCCTTAGTCGCATACTTCGAATTTTATGGAGTGACATGTTGGACCGTGCAAAGATTGCCAGTTTAGTTACGATCCTCCGCCAGCGCCGCTTGCGGTAGCTTGATCAAGTGTGCAGAATGGAGGAATACCAAGTTGTATCACCACCCGCCTCAGGGGACTCTCGTTGCGCACTTCTACTCATCCACTACCTCTTCCCCACATCTTCCAATGCACACTCTCACCAGGGAGTCTTCTGCCTCTGCCATCCATGCCCTTCATCACTTAATCCGTCTGCCTATCCAAGCCTTGGTGCAAAAGGCGGTGTTCGTTGTTGGCAACATTGGCGTATGCCTTTACCTGCGCTAATTGATGTCGCACCTTTACCTGCGCTAATTGATGTCGCACCTTTACCTGCGCTAATTGATGTCGCACCTTTACCTGCGCTAATTGATGTCGCACCTTTACCTGCGCTAATTGATGTGGCACCGTGATGCTTGGCAAATCAAGCAGGAATCTCATGGCAGCAATGTGTAGTATCTCTAGTGCATCCCAGAAGGGTTCTCGTTCTGGATTCTCTCCAATCTATCTACCTTTGTCTGTGATGGCGTGAGTAACTCAAAGACAAACAAAACCAGTGCTTACATCAACAGGAAGAGTCCATTGTTGCATGTCTGTGGCCGCCATGACTTTGATTGCATTGATACCCCTCTTCTCTTTCAGAATCACAATACCAACATGTTTATTGAAAGAGAGGCTTCTGTGGAATGTGATACCCAGGTATTTCATGTCATGTCCCTTCTCAATTTTGGTGCCTATGCAGGTGGTCTCTGGTAGTGTATCTGAGACCAACCTATTGTTTAGGAAGAACCAGACAATCTTCCCGTGTTTAGTTGTCTGTTCTTCAATACGTGTGTACCTTTTGGATTTAGCAGCCTTAGAGTGTCAACGCATTTATTGATTAGTTTAACAAGCTTGTCGAAGTGCTGTGTTATGCGCCTTGGACAGTCTATCATCTAGACTCGTTGCAGTTAGCTACAGGTAACGCTGAATGTCGATTTTCTCCGTGCGACCCGCTAAGCCTGGGGGAGATGCAAATAGAGCACTATAAATCGACCTAACACTGGATTTAACTTTACATCCTTCCGAATGGGACGGGTCAGCAGTTGCTGTGCCGCCGAAGACGAATGTGTCAGGCTGAAAGGTGCAAATATCGCAGCTAATATGTAAACTAGCGAAACAACGCATTCCGTTCTCCGGACTACATCCTGCTACTTGCGAAGACCTGTACATGGTTTGGTAGCGGGAGATTGGGAATGAACGCAGAAGAAGATGAAGAAGCAGTTGCTGATTATTACGGAAGCAACCATCTTGTTTGGCTCATGAGGTCTTTATTTGGAGAAATTAATAGATCGAAGCTGCAGAGGTAGTGAGGGTTAAAAATCGATTAAAAAAAAAAAAATGACTTAGTGACCGTACCATAGCAAAAAATAAAGGGATACTTACGTTACTACCACAAAGCCTTCGTCTGGGACTAAGACACATGAAAACAACTAACAAATTACAACAGAAAGCAAGACGTGATGCAACATGGCAGTTTAAGCCATTAACCGGGTGTGCCATTAAAGTTTGAGACACGAGGTGCTATTTAGGAAATAGAGTGGACCAAACATGGAATGATAAATATGATTACAGACATACAAAAACAGACGATATATGAACAAATCAGACAAAAACAACAAAAAACCAAACCGCAATAAAACAAATACCAAGAGGCACACGTGTTAAAGGTATGGGAACACAAATTAATGGGAGATATATCTATTTGCTGTGGCCTTAATATTGTTTTTCGAATTCAAGCTTGGTGATACACATTTTAACTTAACTTAACTTAACGTCTTTATACTGGTTTAGAAGACCCTGCAGAGTCTGTATACAACCAGTTACATTTACATCACCTTGCTCTAAAAGCTATGCGCATCCAGTTTATTCTTGAATGCATTAACTGTCCCTGCCTCCACTACCTCCCCTGGCAATGCATTCCAAGCAGACACCACTCTCTGACTAAAAAAATATTTCCTAATATCTAACCTGGACCTCTCTTTAGTCAGCTTGTAGCTATGCCCTCGTGTTACTGTAGGTGGCTGTATTTTTAAAAACTTGTTATAGTCTAATTTATCTATTCCTCTGATCATCTTATAAACCTGTATTAAGTCACCACGAATTCTTTTCTCTTCGAGACACTGTAGGCCGGTTTTTCTGAGTCGTTCCTCATAACTGTAATTCCGGAATCCCACTATCATCTTTGTCGCTCTTTTTTGTATTCTTTCTAGCATGTTTATGTCCCCTCTACGATAAGGACTCCACACCTGTACACAGTACTCCAATCTAGGTCTAACTAAAGCTTTATACAGTTTGACGATCACTTCCTTGCTCCTATCTTTAATATTTCTTTTTATCATACCTAACATTGCATTTGCCTTTTTCACTGCTACCTAAACTTGCTCACTCACCTTTCCTGTATGATCTATTATAACCCCTAGGTCCCTTTCCTTATCTATCTTTCTAATATTGTTTTCTCCCATTCTGTAATTATGTTCCATATTGGATCTACCCATGTGGATGACTGTACATTTATCTACATTTAACTCCATTTGCCAGCTTACTGACCATTCTCGAATTATATCTAAATCGGACATCAATATATCCACTTCCGCTTTAGATGAGACACTACTTCATAGTTTTGTGTCATCAGCAAATTTTGCAATCATGGATCTCATATCAATGTCCAAATCATTTATATATATCAAGAACAAAATTGGTCCCAAAACCGAGCCCTGTGGCACACCACTTTTCACTTCACACCACACAGAGTACTCCTTATTTATACCCACCCTCTGCCTTCTTCCCGTTAACCAATTTTCAATCCATTTGGCAACTTCCCCACCTATTCCATGTGATTTTAACTTTCGAAATAATTTTTTATGAGGTACTCTATCAAAGGCCTTTGCAAAGTCTAGATAAATAACATCCACTGGCTCCCCTTTATCTATGATTTTAGTAACCTCCTCCATGAATTCTAATAGATTTGTTAAGCATGATCTCCCTCTAGTAAACCCATGCTGACTATTTCTAATTAGATTAAATTTGTCTAAATACATTACAATGTTTTCTTTGACTATTGACTCTAACAATTTACAGACTATGCTCGTTAAACTCACCGGTCTATAATTTGCTGGATCTAATTTTTTGCCTTTTTTGAATAAGTGGATCACTCTTTCATCTTTCCAATCCCGTGGAACAATCCTTTTTGTCAGTGATTGAGAACATAATATAGCCAATGGTTTTGCTAGTTTGTCTCTAATTTCATACAGCAATTTTGGATGAATACCATCTTGACCTGGACATTTATTCACTTTCAACCACTCCAATTTTTTAAATACCATTTCCTCTGTAATACAGATTGATCTTAATCCCGCTGTATCCATGTCTCTTTGAAAAATATCTAAAGGCTCTGGGATCTTGGAGCAGTCCTCTTTTGTGAAGACTGTGCCAAAGTACTGATTGAGCAGATTAGCTGCCTCCCTATTCTCACTTATTATTTTCCCTGTACTGTCTATGAGAGGGCCTACTTTGTCTTTCGTTCTTTGTTTATTTCTAACATAAGAGAAGAAGCTGTTACTGTCAGTCTTGATCCTCTGAGCAAGTTTTTTTTTCAAAGTCAATTTTTGCTGTTTTATTCGCTTTCTGAGATATGTTCTGCTTGTCCAAATATTTTACATATGTTTCTTTTGATTTACCTGCCTCTATATATTTTTTCCATGCTTTAATTTTTGCCCTTCTACATTTCACTACAAATCTAGTTATCCGCTTTTTACGCTTGGGGTTTACCTCCCTACATGGAACACATTCCTCTTTTAGCGTTTCTAGAACTGTTTTAAAACTTTCCCACTCCTGTTCAACATCTGTTCCTACGACAATATCTTTCCAGATTATGGGGTTCGCTGCCTCTTTTGTACACATTCTGTACAGTAAACAATACTCGTAAAGTGTAAGCTAGAATTGAATTATCTCGCATGATACTCATCTCTACTGCGTTCACCTCCTGAAATGCATTGCCCATATTTGTGAAACTTCCCAATCATATCTTATCTTTTTAATAATAAATATGCCCAAAAACATGCAATGTATTGGGGGATCCTTGTCCTGGTGTTTCCAGATGTTCACAGAGAAAGATTTCAGTTCTTACCCATAGTGAATCTTCTTCTGTGCAAATGTTGTTTCTAATAATACATGTATATACAGAATAAGTGACGACTTAGCCCCCCCCCCCCCTTTTCTACCCTGGGATCTAAATGACTTTTACTTCTGACCTAGAGTTTCTACGGAATGGAGTAGCCAACCCCATGCTCAACCCTCCTTAGTCGCCTCTTGCAGCACGGATAGTAGATTACCGTGTTATTATACTTACCATCCGTCCAGATCCAGAAAAAACACGAGGCGTATATAATGCTAGAAAACGATTACTACGACACACAGTAAAGTAAGCACCGGATTACTAACACAGATTGATCAGGATCACAATAATAATAATAGTTGACCATCGCAAACGAAGGTGAGGACATCATCAGATATGTGTATTCAGATGTCACATAAAATAACTATATAGTCTGATCCGAGAACAACAAACTCTACCGCATCTGGTCGGTCAACTCCGAGAGCGACAAACTCTACCGCGTGGCGGTCGGTCAACTCCGAGAGCGACAAACTCTACCGCGTGTGGTCGGTCAACTCCGAGATCAACAAACTCTACTGCGTGTGGTCGGTCAACTCCGAGAGCGGCAAACTCTACCGCGTGTGGTCGGTCAATTCCGAGATCAACAAACTCTACCGCGTGTGGTCAAGTCCAAGAACAACAAACTCTACCACATTTGAGAGCGACAAACTCTACCACATGGGGTCAACTCCGAGAGTGACAAACTTTACCACATGTAGTCAACTCCAAGAGCAACACACTCTACAGCATGTGGTCGGTCAACTCTGAGAACAACAAACTCTACCGCATGTGGTCAACACTTGGACAGCGTCAGTAATCAGGGCGTCTTGCATTATGCCTTCACGTGCAACTCACTTCATTTACACAGCGGTGTCGCATCTCTTAAAAGGATGGTTAGCAACACAGCATAATACAAAGAGATCTTGGTTGCTACTCTGATTTCTTGTTGTGATGACTTGATCATGTTCGTCGCATGGAAAATGGTCGCATCTCATAAGATAGTATATATGGACAGCTCGTGTATGGTAAAAGAACAGTTGGCCGACCACAGCTGAGGCTCAACAGCGCATGTAAGCGGGACATTAGCGCACTGGATATGGATCTGATATCGTGGAAAGACACGGCTGCATACCGATCCAAATGTAGATGCTACCTGAAGAGTAAACTTAGGCTGTGCGAAAATGAGCTCATGCAACACATATAATTTAAAAGACAACGTCGCAAAAAAAGTAAACAATTTCAAGTTAGAATCATACTATAGTCAAATATAACTGTCTATACATAATCGTATGCCCATAACTTATGATTGAACGAGAAAGTAAGGAAGAGACAGAAATATAGAACGGATAAACGGTGTAAATAATATACATTTCCGGCCCCCTTCAACCCGCCCATTTCTCCACCCCCCCCCCCCCCAACCCCACCACCTTCCTTCAATTGCAAATATATAAACTTTTAAGAAATATAGTATAGTTAATTATTGATGCCTCTCCAGTCATCCCATTTCATATCCAATCAATCCGACTATCTATATCACATTTATCGCCCATCTTTCAATTACCTCTTCCACACTCAACACGCCAAAATCCCTAAAATGTATGCAACACTTTAATTAAAATTCGGTTTTCAATAAACAAATCAAAAGCTTACATGTTAAGGTCGCAAATTGATTCGTTCACTATTTAGGAATCGGCGTCCTGCAGATTGTGACGTTGACAAATTGAAAGGGCCCGTGGTATCTCCCGCCTTTTTTCTATTTGCTGATAAGCAATATATATATATATATATATTATATGTATATATATAGAAAGAGAGAGAAGAGAATGCCCACAATTCGTACAGGGAACAGCTAAGGAACTTAAAATAGATACACTGATCTACAAATCGGACATATAATGTTTAGAGAAACATACTGCAGCTCGATGTATCTTTCCTTTCCTGAATTATGGCATCTTCAGACAAAAATACAAATATATAAACTTTTGTGATTTATAGGATTAGACTTGTATTGGCCTACCTTTCTCAGTGTAACTATGAAAACAAATATAGACCAATGTAGATATGTGTGTACTCTATTTCCACGAAGATCCGGGTTGATTATTTCACCCACATGTTCTAATATCTCTGTAATGCTTATTATATTATGATTTTGGATATGCATTCAATGCGTACATAGTTGTTATCATTTGGATTAAATTATCAGTAGTTCTGTTATCCATTACATCATTGCAGAAGGATCAAAAATGCATATTGTCTACACAATGACTTCCATTTCGTCCGTCCTATCTCTTTCTCTATCTTGTTTTCTTTTTCGTGTTTTTCTTCGGTCTTTCTTTCCTTCTTTCTTTGGATCGATCAAAGTATACAATGAATATATGCAAAACCTAACAAGTATATAAATTTTTGATATTCTATACCAGTGCTCTTCAACCAGGTTGCTAGTGGACGATTTTAGCTTTCATTGTGCGCGGTAGCCGAGTCATTACACTTTGTATAAAAATATACTATTATTATTGTGGCAATGCAGAGCTACACAACATAAGGAAACTGGGGCAGAATACCAGAAAACCAATAGAAGTAACACATTTGTCAGCCTGTGTTTTTCCTGTGGCAGCATACGACTGCGAAACATGGACAGTTACCCAAACCTCAAGGAAGAGTATTGAGCCATTTGAGTTGAAATATTACACAAAGGTTCACAGAATATCTCTCAAAATACATGAACTGAAAACGAAAAGATGCAGATATTTAACTGGGCATGGAGGAGAACTGGTTCCTAAATTCCATCATGAACAAAAAATAGAAATATGTTGATCATATACAAAGACACAACGGTCTTTGGTAAACGGTGAAGGAAGGTATCATGCCTGGGAAGAGAGGCAGAAGCAGTCCAAGAAGGCGATGGTACCAGGATGTCAAAGAATGTTTGCGCATGACTCTGGAGCAGTATGGAGATTTGGCGGGAGATCGAGTTTCTTTCAGACGGACTGTGATGAGAGTGACGTTCTTTACAATTCTTCTTCTTCTTCTTGAAAATATTGTCCATATCTGTAATGTTGTCTCTTGTATAAACTTGACTTTAAAATATTGTCCATATCTGTAATGTTGTCTCTTGTATAAACTTGACTTTAAAATATTGTCCATATCTGTAATGTTGTCTCTTGTATAAACTTGACTTTAAAATATTGTCTATATCTGTAATGTTGTCTCTTGTATAAACTTGACTTTAAAATATTGTCCATATCTGTAATGTTGTCTCTTGTATAAACTTGACTTTAAAATATTGTCTATATCTGTAATGTTGTCTCTTGTATAAACTTGACTTTAAAATATTGTCTATATATGTAATGTTGTCTCTTGTATAAACTTGACTTTAAAATATTGTCTATATCTGTAATGTTGTCTCTTGTATAAACTTCACTTAAAAATATTGTCTATATCTGTAATGTTGTCTCTTTTATAAACTTCACTGTCTTTTTTAGTTCACATACAGGTCCATAAAGTTTCTCTTCCAGTGTTTGTTCTATGGGTCAGTGAGATTTTCTCTGTATATCATATTCGGGGCGGGATCAAGATGCGGAGCAGCGCATGAGCTGCAGTGGTCAGCGACCCATAGCTAACTGTTAGAGTCAGGGCCAGCAAACCAGAGCTGTCAAGACCCTTCTACACCCCCACGCGGTAATCCTGGATAACAGGCTGCATCAGGGCAGACTAGCTAAGGAGAAGGGATCGAAACGGGGAATGCTAACCCGGTACTCAAAAAATGCTTGCTGAAGTCGGATGTGTTGGACCGAAAGGTGCAAATATCGCAGTCAAGCTGTAAACTACGACACAACGCATTCCGTTCTATGGACTACATTCTGCTACTTAAGCCCTTTCAGGGATTGGTAGCGGGAGATTGAGAACGAACGAAGCCAAGCCATATTCGGTTCAGTTTTGTAGTATGTGCTCTGCTGTCTGGGGGTGCCTGTCTGCATTTACACATGGCTGAGTTGCCAAGTTCTTTACAATGATGATGATATATTAAAAACATCCAAAATATTCAAACTCATTGAACGATCGAAGAATGTTCTTCAATTCAGATTTGAGTGGTCGGTAAGGAACATTGACCCTCACGAAAGTTATAAAGGCGGGCGCCAGGTATAAAAAGAGATCTTAGGGATCATATCTTAATGTCATACTTTTAGGGATCGTATCTTAATGTCATACTTTTAGGGATCATATCTTAATGTCATACTTTTAGGGATCATTTCTTTCCACACACTCTTGTTTCTTGTTTTACTCTGTCTAACAATCGCATTCTTGCACAACTTGCACGGGCGTCGTCTGGGTGAGGCCCGTCTATTGCACTTTGGTTGGGCTGGCTTCTGAGAGGACACAAATCTAGCATACAAGCATTGGTTTATGCGTGTTAATATCGCCCAATTGACTATGGTTTGAGGTGGAATAGGCACGCCTCCGCCAGTAGAAACTAGTGAGGAAAACACGTAAAATACACAAATTAAAAAAATTCTTTACTGTCAACTAGCTCAGTTTTAGTTTAGTACGAAGAGAGAGCACCGATATTTCATTTTTAAATAAGACAATATTTATTTCGATTATCACCCCTTGACGATCCTTATGGCGTTCTTAATTTTTTTTTTCTTCAAATAACTGTAACGTTCAAACCACTCATGCGCTCTAACCACCCTGACGCTCTAACCAGTCTGACGATCTAACCAATCTAACGCTTTATTTCAAACATGAATACAACATTTAAGTACTGCTTTACAGCAAAAGGAGGGCTAATACAAGAATGCGCAAGTCTGGGCAGTGAAGGCGGTCACCGTGAAGGTAACCATCCCACCTCCACCACCACCTTTCCCTAGTGTGTCGCTGGTCAAGAAAATATAACCCCATTTTAGGAATATACCACATGACGTGCAAACGGGATCGATACGTTGAAAACAAGAACGGAGATATATTATTTGACGAGCAAGACTTATCAAACAGTTGACATCTACAGTACACGATCTGTACAGCACGATCTGATTACCTCAAACAGATGACATCTACAGTACACGATCTATACCGCGCGACCTGATTACATCAAACAGATGACATCTACAGTACACGATCTGTGCAGCACGATCTGTGCAGCACGATCTGATTGCCACACACAGATGACATCTACAGTACAACGCGACCTGATTACCTCAAACAGATGACATCTACAGTACAACGCGACCTGATTACCTCAAACAGATGCCATCTACAGTACAACGCGACCTGATTACCTCAAACAGATGACATCTACAGTACAACGCGACCCGATTACCTCAAACAGAAGACATCTACAGTACCCGATCTGTACCGCGCGACCTGATTACCTTCGTCCTGTTAACAATACTAACGAAACCTCGTACAACCAAATATTCAGATTTGAATCAAACAAATAAAGATATAACTGGAAAAAGAAGTTCCTGGTGATTATTGTGGATATGTCCCCGTAAAGGCGGGACAAGAGAAGCAATGTCCTGTAAAAGGCCACTGCGGAAAAATTGAGGTATAAGAAACCCAATTTATGTGTGCTGTATAGATTACAAAAAGTCTTTTGACAGAGTCATGTGTGATAAACTAATTGCATGTCAGCAAGATAGAGGTATGGATTGAAAAGTCAAACTAATAACCTTTACCGGGAGAAAACTGACACTATTACACCCGGAAGAATTTCCTAACCATTTATATATGTGAAAAGAGGAGTGAAAAAAGGACGGATACTGTCCACTTTACTTAACGTCTTTGTACTGGCTTAGAAGTCTCTGCAGTCCGTATACAATCAGTTTCTTGCTGGACGGTTTACCGGAATGTCA
Organism: Ariolimax columbianus; assembly: GCA_036924085.1. Classification (NCBI taxonomy): domain Eukaryota; kingdom Metazoa; phylum Mollusca; class Gastropoda; order Stylommatophora; family Arionidae; genus Ariolimax; species Ariolimax columbianus. The sequence continues at coordinate 99,215,094 of JAVGWX010000007.1, read as the reverse complement.
GTCCAGTTTAATATATTCAAACACTAGAGCAAATTAGACCTGCATCCTGTTAGACGTCATAAATGCTGTTCTTAACAAACCACTTAACCATGGCCGGTGTTATGACATGTCACACAGTTAGTCCCCTCTTATGACATGCTCTTTGTGGGGCAGTGGTACTATTCTTGTCATTGTCTTACACAAAGACCGTCTCTATTTAACATTTTCAAGGACCACATTTTTCAACAGACAGTAGAAATGCCAGGGCTCATTATTGATGGACTGTCAATAAATAATCTCAGATATGCGGATAACACAATTTGTACTTGCTGAAAACGAACAAGAACTGACCACACATCTTCAAAGCATAAATGGAAGTGGAGCGTACACAATATTATGTGAAACTGTGCTTTTGTTAGGCTAAACCTTATTGTAGATAGACAGCCTTATTCATCAATACATATGTCGAAATGGGTTATCCTAGGATGAATTGTTTTTGTTTGTTGTTTCTTGTGGTTGGCTTACAGGCTTCATCTTGTGACGTAGCGAATAAGGGGACGTTATTATCCATGCGTGGAAACCTCGAGTTATCTTTCTTCAAGTCGATCTTGAGATCTGGCCGCAATGTCGCACACAAGTAAGCAATTAGAAAACCTGAGCACAGTAGAAAATTGAGCCCACACAAATCAATATATTTTGTAATGAGTTGTTGCAAAAATTGCTTCTTTATTTCTTGTAGCAAATGCATTATCAAATGGCTTACGTCATATTATTTTTGCTGGTCGTGCAAAATTTAACCTTCGATCGAACATTTTCCGGGTGATTGCCAGATTTTCTCGCAGCGCAAAGCCATTTTCACAGTAAATGATTTCAAACCGACAGTAAATTCAGGTGGGCAAGCAGATGCGTCCAGTACATGTGTATGTGCTCATTACAAAGCAATTCTACAGGTATTGATGGTGATTACCTACATATTTATCCACGCTTCAGTTCTACACAGACTGGCAAAGAGATTAAACTTTGTTGAACGTATTTATACTGGTGTAGAAGACTGCAGAGTCAGTCTGTATACAACCAGTTTATTGGAGGGTGCAGTGTCATTCCACGAGAAGCTGTACGGAAGCGTATAGAGCCTTGAGTCGACCGCTGCCTTCGCTAGAGTCATTGAAGTTGAGGTCTGAAGATGAACGAGGAAGAAGAAGAAGAAGAAACACTAGAGCGAATTAGACCCACATCTAGTTAGGCGCCATCTATGCTAGTCTTAACAAACCACCTAACCATGGCCGGTGTAATGCAATGTCACACAGCTAGTCGCCTCTTATATGCTCTATGTGGCAATGGTGCTATTCATGTCTGTCATATACAAAGACCCCCACTTGTCTCTCACAAAGGCCCAAATTCGATTCTTGTTTTGAAACACGATAGTTTATCCAGCTGTAAATCGAAACATTGCTTGCAAAATGCCGAAAAAGGGAACTGATCATCCCAATTCAGGAAAAAAAACAACCCATGGAGACCTAGTATCATAACATCTCTGCTACTATATCCTCGACGGTAGTGTCGGCCATATAAATACCTTTCTCTCCTCTGCTTTAATCTCAGGCTTCGTCGTTTCCTGTCAAATAACTTATTATGAAACTGTTGATCGTCGTCTCTTTGAGTGCTTAGCGCTCAACAATGTTAGAAAAATGCTTCTTTCTTCGAGGTCAGACAAAAAGGAACACTTTGTATGGCATTAGACAACAACTGATAAACACGTGCAGATAGCATTACATGGCATTGGGCCGAACGGTGAGAGCCTGGAAGCTGCTCGAACCGTAACAACAACATGCCTGCCTGTGCGAGGAGCTGAACGCCGAGTGGTTTGGACACCAGCCCACTGACCAACGGACACGGCGGCCAAATCCCCAGCTTTTAATCCATGGTACAATAACAAACATAATCTGCACTCTGCATGACAACTGCATGGACAATCTGCTTTTATTCATCAGCCCTTTAATGCATTTACTCCTGAATACTTCACGCATCTGAACACATATATTTTTGCAATGCAAAACTGTTACTAGGAAGTAAAGAAACATTTATAAATTGAGGAATACTTGGTACGGACAAACTTTGATGTACAAGTATAACAACTGTTCAAGCCGATATATCAGCTGTGCGGCATTGTAAGGACGTTTGCTAGCAAATGTATCAAATTTACTGGGTACTCAGTTAAATTCCATTGAGTACCCCAAGTGTCAATAAACGTCACAAATATAATGATGTGTATATGTGTAATAGTAGTGTTGCTGTATGTATCTTGTGTTCGGCGAAAGCAAAGGCAAAAACTGACTAAGATCCCTCTCATTTTCTCTACGTTGCCTCTCGAAACTGACAGGATGCAGCAACAACTTTCGGCAGGTTGAAAGAAAGGACATGGAATAACAGAAAGATGACACTAAATACAAAGATCATGATATATCAAGCATGCGTGCTTGGTACACTGCTATACGGAGAGGACACAGGGATAACACATTCAAAACACGAGAAGAGGTTAAACAGTTTTCATTTGCGATGTCTTCGCAGTAAAATGAACATGAAGTGGCAGGACAAGGTGACCAACTCGGACATACTGAAACGTGCCATGATACCTTCCCTCTTCTCGACTCTGAGCAATACGAGACTGAGACGGCTGGGTCACGTGAAACGAATGTCAAATACCCGCATTCCGAAGCAGTTACTCCTGGGGGAACTCATATCGGGTACCAGATCACAAGGAAGGTCTAAATTAAGATACAAGGACATTTGCAAAAGATCCATGAACGATTTTGCGATCAATCCAAATACATGGGAGGAGATTGCAGAGGATAGAGCTACACGGAGAGCGACCTTGAGAACGGGCATCGAGGCATCAGAGCTAGTCCTGATAACAAAGACGGAAGACAAGCGACGCAAAAGAAAGGAGCTTACACCACACCAATCGAACTTTTTCTGTTTACACTGCTGTCGTCCCTGTCAATCCAGAATCGGCAAAATCAGCCACGAAATTCGATGTCCCTCCAGCACGGATGCTGCCACCGTCATCTCTACAACAGACTAGCTTACTGACCGTCTGTCAAGACGAAAAAGGCCATAACAATTTAAACAAAATTAGTACGGTAAAACATTTAGATTATGACAACTCTGTAAGAGTGTCCGTCCGTTATTATTAAACTAATAAATAAATTATTGTTCCGCTAGGCCAATATTATTATGTTTTTTCGAAGACCCACCCACACGCTCGTTTGGTTATATTATGGATAACTTTTAAAAAAAATAATCGGTACCTAGATGATAAGCGTTTAAACGTCGCTGTAAAGCACTTAGCTCTGAAGTGAGATGAATTCAGAGCCAACTGTAGAATTATTGAACGAGTTGCCGAATTAAATAAATAAATCAACAGGCAACCAGCTTTGTGCAACAATGGCAAGTGGCCTTTTGGCAATTTTGACCGCATTAGCGATGACCGACCTTGAGGGGTCAAGGTGAAAGAAAGCCGAAAAAGGTTAAGGCCCTTCGAACTGTTTGTCTGGCGATGGACTAGGTTGCTGCTGGTATCACTCTGAACAGTTGCTTCTGTAGTTTTCGTATTGCAAGACCGTTTCTCCTCATATTATAAGCGAAGATGACATCAGAAGTCGAAAGGCGTAAGCAGATCAGCATACGAGGTATTGCACCCGTAGAAAATGTTGCAACCATCAAGAAGTCGTTCAACAGACATCTCCATTACACTCTTGTGAAGGACCGAAATGTTGCCACTCCAAGGGACTACTACTTTTCTCTGGCTTACACCGTACGTGACCACTTGGTGTCAAGATGGATCAGAACTCAACAGTATTACTATGAATTTGATCCAAAGGTAAGATTAATAAAATTGCTAAATTTTCCTGACGCAAATTGTTCATTTTATCATAATTTTATGCTTGAATCTGTAATCTAGTTCGTCTCTCTAACTCTCTAGTCTCTAAACTGGAGACCTAGCCTAAACATATGATATGATACATAATATACACTACTGACTACGCTCTGTCTATGGAGCACTGTGCACACTCACCACCACATTAAATGTATTGCAAAATATGTGTAGTTTAAGTATGCCAATACATTGATATGATTATGAACATATTTCTTCAATAGTAATGCATTGCATGCAATTCAATAGTGCTCACTCGGACTACATGTAATAATTGGATCCTCTTTTCATTTAAGTCAAAATAATATTTAGTTAAACCGGGATGTTGGAAGATGTAGGCGTTTATTTTTATGTATTTGCTAGTAATTAAGGTTATGATTCATGAATGATCTAAATACTATTCTAGTCTCAATGAAGAAAATCATCTGGGCACAGGTATTTTCTTGCTCTTCACTTCCTCTTACAATTTTCTGGCCATTTTATTTACACCTGTATAGCTACATCTGTCACATCTTCCTTTCCTTCTGAAAGTCAAGTAAAGCGTGTTCTTCTGCAGAGCAGCAGACTTAACCGCTGGTCGAGAATGAAGTGTTAAAGACTTTAGTATACTAAATCACAGCTTGTGGGAGGTGGGCTGGCTCTTATTCACTGTCTTTTCCTTATCTAACTATAAGTAGGTACCCATTTACAGCAGGTACCCATTTACAGCTGGTACCCATTTACAGCTGGTACCCATTTACAGCTGGTACCCATTTACAGCTGGTACCCATTTACAGCTGGTACCCATTGACTGGATCATGGTGGTTGCTGGAGTTGAACCATGTACCTTTGTCGTTAAAAGCAAGTTCTCTTAGATAACCATATGTAATCTTGCACGTTATTTAGTCTTAGAAAACACCCATATATATATATATATATATATATATATATATATATATATATATGTGTGTGTTTGTGTATGTCTGTTGAGAGAAACGGCTGACAAATTGAATGAGTTGTACTTACTTAAAACGTCCTAAACGGCTATTCTCAATGTGAAATTTGCAACAAAATTTTTAGGGTGTGGTAGAAACAAACATCACAATGAAATGTTGAAGTTAAACAGTCAATTCAGATTAAAAAGAAATTCTACAAGGCAAAGCTGAAGTCTAAGGCGTAAGAAGATTACATATCTTGCCAACATCATGATGAAACATGAAATGACTAATCTAAATCGCTACAGAACAATCATTGAAAAACATATGACAAGCAACTAACATTCATTGGCAAAAATCATCAGAGATTTTTATAAAAGTATCAAAGCCATGAGATTAAGAGATAACTTAGCTCAACTTTTTTATACTGGTTTAGAAGACTCTACAGAGTCTGTATACAACCAGTTTCTTAGAAAGTAGTTTTTACCAATGTGTGAGTCCATCTTAATAGACAAACACTAGAGCTAAGTAGACCCGCAGCCCGTTAGGCGTCATCTATAGCTGCTCTTAACCTGGGGAAAGGTACAAATAACTTGGGTAGATTTTTAATTTTGTCCTGACAGCGGTCGTTAAGCCTACTCTGTTTGATTTCCAACTGCCAAGGAATTTTTAACGTACTCGACACTGAACACAGGAGTCTGATCTCACTACCAAGAGATCAAGGGAATTTTTACCACAAGATCCATGCGAAAAGAAAACCCAGTCTCCACCGTGATTCGAACACACGACCTCCAGCATCTGAGGCGGATACCTTACCTCGAGACCACTGAGTCCGCTAATGAAAGCTTCAATACTATCTACATCATTTGCAATAAAAATGGATCTCTAATATTTAGTGAGCTTGTCAGAGTACTTCAATAGGCAATCAGTATTTATCCCAAGGAACTCAAGTCACCAGGAATCTGATATATTGGCTCAAGAAATAGAAAGAACTGTAAACAGCTCTAGAAATAAGTCACAGGGTGGGTGGGGATCAGGCTTGTAGGAGAACAGGGCTGAAGTCGCTATAAAGAATCTTAATGAAAGCATGGGAAGAAAGATGCGTCCCCAGCTACAATGGTACTAATCTGGAAGAAGAATGGCAATAAAAAGAAACTGATACAGAGGCATATTGCAACTATGTTATTCTAGGAAAAATTGATATACAGATACTTGTACAAACATTAAGATAAATTGTAAAACCTCGGCAACTGATACACAGTTTAAATTCTGTAAGGATATGAGCTGCACTGATGCATTGCTCACTTTAAGATAATTAAGCGAAAGAACAATAGAAAATAAAAAAGCAATTCAACATTACATTTAATGATCAAAGGAAAGATCAGGTAAATATGGACAGACTTTGGGTGATTTTAGAGGACAACGGAATGCCAAATCAATTGGATTATGTTATAGCACCGTACCATATGTATAAAGATGTGATAAGAACGTTTGATGGAACTGCATTTGTTTTTCAAATAATATAGAGCGTGCGACGGGGATGTGTGCTCTCACCACTGTTGTTCAGCATTTACCTAGATCAAATATCAACAGAAGCCATCCAAGTTACATCAGTTATGAGCACATCATGGCAAAACTAACAATGCATGAAATGGAAGAGGCCATGAGAACTCTAAAGATTAAGAAATCGCCCGGAAAAGATGGGGTAAAAACCAAAAATGCTGATGGGGTTAGGCCAAACAGCAAAGAGGAAGCTACTATCAGTCCTGAACCAAAGCTGGAAAAGGGGAATTGTACCACATGCATGGGAAGATGCTGTAATTATACCAGTACCAAAGAAAGAAAAAGATTGAGCAGATCCAAATGAATACTGGCCTATCAGTCTACTGAGCTGTGTTGGAAAACTGATGGAGCTTATGATAAACACCAGACTGATGTGGCATCTGGAAGAATAACACATACTAATTCCACAGCAAGCAGGCTTTAGACAGCACAGATCCACTGAGGACCAGATCACTCTCATAGCCCAGGAAATAGAAGATGCTTACCAGGAGAAAAAGCATACAGTAGCGGTTTGGGTGGATTTAGAGAAGGCATTTGACAAGGTGCGGAAAGAGGCACTTAAAGTCAAGCTACGAAGAAGTGAAGTTTGTCGGAAAATGTACAGATGAATCAGCCACTACCTCAAAAACAGAACAGCCAGAGTTCAAGTACAAGGGCAGATGAGCAAAAAGGTGACACTTGAGCAGGGAGTACCCCAAGGGGGAGTACTGTCACCCACACTTTTCCTGGTGTATATAAACAACATCACAGAGAATATACCAAGAAGAGTCCACAGCTCCATGTTTGCAGATGATCTGGCTATGTGGACCTCTGAAAAAAAATCTCACCATAGCAAGAAATCGGATGCAGCAGGCCCTGACATCGCCGGAGGAGTGGGCGAACTCATGGCTGGTCAAAATAAATGAGGAAAAAAACATGTACGATATTCTCGCTTTCAAACAAACCCCAGAACGCCAAAATGTCTTAACGGCAAATATCTGCGGCCAAACGATAACCCAAACTACCTGGGAGTCACATTTGATCTGCGCATGACATGGAAAAGTCAGATCGAGAGAAACCGAATGAGAGCCAGACAAAGAATGGCAATCATGAGGAAACTTGCTGGGGAGCAGACGAAAGTATACTAAAGAAACTGTACACTGGAAGAGTGAGATCAGTTCTCGAGTATGGCATTGCGGCATGGACAACAGCAGCAAAGGCGAACTTTGACAAAATTAACAAACTTCAAAACCAAGCCATGAGAGTTATAACAGGAGGCATGGTCAACGCCAATTATAGAACTTGAAAAGATTACAAATCTGCAATCCATGACCGACAGAAGAGACTGCAAAGACCAGCAGCAAGCAGAGAAACTCAAAAGACTGACAGACCATCCAATGCACCAGAGACTAAATAGATTTGGAAATGGGAAACTAAAGCGGAGAAACTTTGCAGAAATAGCCAAAGCAAAGATGAACGAAGACCCTATAAACACATTAACAACACCAAAGCCCATCCCTACTGTACGCATACCTACCTGGAAGCAGCATATATTTCCGGTGGTGGCAGAAAATATACCAGGTATTGGAAACAAGAACAGCCAGACTGAAAAAGAAATCAGAGACATAACCCTGAGGTACATAACGAAAAACTACCCAAGCATGGACTGGACCCATGCATACACCGTTCTGTAACAAACAACACAGAATGGAGGGGCAGGGGCATTCCTGAGCCTACCAAATGGTAGAAAAATAACACTGTTAGTGGCAACTGGAAAATACTCAAGCAATTTCAGAGCGGAGGCAGGGGCACTGAGGGCTGCAGTAGAAGCAGTGCTGACAGGCAAAAGAAATGAAAGCCAGATAGTCCTGTTTACAGATGCCCTGGTCGTAGTCACAGCACTAAAAAGCCAGAAAAATACTGAACTTAATGATTTAAGAGCAGTACTCTGTCAACTATGCCAGCAGACCGCACCAAAAAGAGTAGTGGTACAGTGGGTTCCATCCCACTGCAACATCCAAGGTAACGAGGAGGCAGACACACTGGCAAAAGAAGGTGCAAGACTACCACAACCAGATTCTAGTGTGACCTACGAAGAGTCAAAAAAGCTCATTAGAGCCAGATACATGGCCAAATGGGAAACAGAACATACTGGCTACACAAAAAATTATGCCTATTACCAATTGAACAGAAGAGAGCAGGTCGTGGTCTTCAGACCCTGCATAGGCCACAACAGACTGAGGTACCACCTATTCAATAAACTGAAGATAGGTGGCACTGACGAATGCAGTTGTGGTACCGGAAAAATGACCGCTGAACATCTGCTGCAAAACTGCCCGAAATACGAGGACCAGAGAAAGCACATGTGGTCATCACCAGTGGCAACACTAGACCAGCTCTATGGCAGTGTCGACAGCCTCAGGATGACCGCTGCTTTTTTCGAAAAAATACAGGTTGACGTTTGACAGCGTAAGAAGAAGAAGAAGACATCAGTTATGGATCCTCTCTCAATACTATAACTACTTTTTGTCGTCGACTAAAGTCTTACATGCAAAGTTAAGATGAACTGCAAAATCATGGGAACAACCTGTGGAAGATATAATATGAAAATTAGCACATCAAAGACTATATCTTTAAGGATCAGGTCCACTAACTGTACTTGGAATCCTTTTATTCGTACTGACAAGTGTATGCATGCTGTCAGGTAGCTGAATTTTGTACAATTTGTACTTCCTGTGGATAACTAAGCCTTGGTAAAGGTATGTTATATTGGATAGGAATTTCATTAATTTTCTAGTTTGTTTATTTACCGGGCGGTGGCTAACAGCCTATTCTTTTTTATTTTCAACTGCCAAGTGTTTTCTCATGTACAGAGAGTGGACATGGAACCTCAGAGTTTATCATGTCTCTATTAGAACTAGGTGCTCGATCTCACCTACCTTAAGACCAAAGGTGACTTGAAACTTGCGGGTTTTACACACTTACTGTTTTGTGCTTTCAATTGTTTCTTGGGAGACGAGCGCCTTATCTCTCTACCATATCGGCACCCCTTACTAACTATATCTGGGGAGCATCAATTCGTAGAAGATGAAAGGCTTGATAGAGAAATAGAAACATAGTTAGAAAGTCTCTGTGGTGACATTATTCACCACCATTTCTTGAGTATCAGTTTGACAACGAAACAGCTTATAAACAGTGTTTATACCAACTCTGTGCAACCAGTGTCAATATTCATTGGTCAGTCACCTAAATATTAACCAAATTATAGAGCATTTGAAGAATACAGATAATTGTGCTAGGAATGGACTGCCAGTGTTAACATAGTTCACTATGATTACATGTCAGTTGAAATATTCAATGTTTGTTTGTTCATAGCTTTTCTTTATAAGATTCTGTTAAAACATAATTGAACAGAAAGGACAGCAGATTCATGAGATTTCAGTAATGTTTTGGTTAAGTTTGTGAGAAAACTGCTTCCTGATGAACACTGTTGTTACCTGGAACAAGTGATCATCCGTTGAGGTAATGATAAGACAGTGTTAACTAAGGGAACAGGCAGTGATAACTGGGACACAGCTGTAATATCACACAATCACACTGCATGCTTTTGTTGGCTTTGTGAGTGGGGTGGGAAGGAATGCCTTGTTATCATGCTGTGCTTGGTCTACTTACAGTAAACTGTTAACTCTGTTCCTGTATGCTATTTTATTTGAAGAAATGAAGTGTGCAAGCATGTGTGTTTTAAAAACATTTTACCCTAGCTCTTGATTACATAAGTTCCAGAGTTGTCCCACTTGTCATAAGAACATATATACATATAGAGTGCATTTGGCTCTCTAAGATAGCTGTTTTTATGTTTATTGTGGCTGTACAATCATAACTTTATATCATAAAGTTGAATTGTATTTTTCACCCACCTAGTACCTGGGATTCATTGAATAGGTTCACTGTACCCTTCTAAGTATTTCATAACAGGTTACTAAAGAAGGTTGTACATGGGGGCTAGCAACCTCATCTTCTTGAAAAACAAATTGCTGAATAACTGCCACAGCCAGTGCGACTTGAAGTGCTTTGATAGAGACATGTAAGGAAGTCAGCTGCAGCGTTGACTCAACCCTTATAAAGAATCAAAAGGACAGGGAGAAAATTTTGTGCTGGTACATAATAAACTAACTTTGTATGTGTTAAAACGTATGTTTTATTACAACTTGCATCCCATTTCATTTGATATTACCGTCGTCATAATAACTCTGTTATTCTTACTTTGCTTCCTGGTTTTTTTGTTCAAGTATCTCTGGCAGTGGTAGTTGTGTAGTAGTTTGTTTTACAAGATGAGGTTGCTAGTCCCCATACACAACCTTCTTTAGTAATCTTTTATGAAAAGCTTAGCAGGGTACAGTGAATCTATTCAATGCATCCCAGGTACCAAATGGGTGAAAAGTACAATTTAGATTCATGATATAAAGTTATGATTGTCCCTTCACAGTCAGCATTAAAGAGTTATCTTTTGTTATTTTTGAAAGTTTACTATATCGTACACAAACCGTAAAGATTTTAGAATTTGGTTGAATGGAAAGTGCCTTGCCGCAAGAAGGCGTTAAAAGATTTTTAAGCGAATCACAGTATTTCATGTCAGGCATTTTATGAAATTTCACATTTCGTGAATGTGACACAGAATATGGTGCTTGTGACACGGAATATGGCGACTGTGACACAAAATGTAGTGACTGACAGGACACAGAATGTGGTTACTGACATTGACACATATTGTGGAAACTGACATGACACGACACAGAATGTGGTGACTTAACATTTTCAAGAACATAGCAAATTTGTATACATATATTTGCATGTAGAGATATGTACAAGGATATGGTTTGGCTTGGCTTTGTTCGTTCTCAATCTCCCGCTACCAAACCCTGACAGGGCTTAAGTAGCAGAATGTAGTCCAGAGAATGGAATGTGTTGTGTCATAGTTTACAGCTTGACTGTGATATTTGCATCTTTCGGTCCAATACATCCAACTTCAACAAGCATTTTTTTAAGTACCTGGTTAGCATTCCATCTTCGATCCCTTCACCTTAGCCACCCTGCCCTGCTGCAGTCTGTTATCCAGGATCACCGCGTGGAGGTGTAGAAGGGTCTTGGCAGCTATGGTTCGCTGGCCCTGATGCTATGGGTCGCTGACCACTGCAGCTCATGCGCTGCTCAGCATCTTGATCCCTCGCACCAGGATATTAAAAACGGTTGAACACAGCATGTTGAAGCATCCAATACATTCTGTACGTTGTACATGTTAGCATTCTGTATTGTGCATCATTTTGTCAGTCAGATGTGAACACCTGTAACTTAACACAGGTCCTGAGACTTTACATGTGACTTTTTATACACAGGCATCTGATTAGCGTAGTTTGGTAGAGCAGTCGCTTGTCATGGTAAAGGTACAGGGTTCAACTCCCATTACCAGTGCCCGCCAGTTGACACAGCTGTAAATGGGTATATATGTCTTACAGTTAGGGAATGAAAGGCAGCGAGGAAGGGGACTGGCCACCTCACCTCATAAACAAGCTGTAACCTTGCACAGTGAAGTCTTTACTACTACATCCCTAACAGCAGTGTATGCTTTGGGACTATATTTTCCTCTATGTACACATATACACACTTATGTCTGTGCCACTAAATTATCTTGTTTTGGCTGCAGCATAAAAACTTGATTTTGTGAACTAAGTTGAGCTGTGACTCCAATATGCTTCAGTTTGAAGTGTCTACACTTGAATATTTAAGCTTGTATTGTTGTTTGAGCAATGTTCATAGGATAAATGGTTAACTAGCATCCTTTCATTGTTTTGTCCAACTTCATATTTTGTATTGCCTTTATGGACAAGGTTGAAATACATATTCACCATCATCTTCCATTCTTGTGGGCCTCATCAGAGTGTATCAATTCGCACACATTCAATCATTACAGAGATAATATTCAATACATACATACTATTTCCTATATTCTTGCTGCCTGGAGGGAGTCAGGCTGTTCTATCCAGTGTCTTCCTCTTGGCCTAGTTTGTCTAGTCCTGTCTCTTATAGGCTATTTTGTCATCCGAACAGACCTTGGATAGTCTTGGATCCTTGCTCTCTGCTTCCCATGACTGTCGTGATAGCCTATCTTCTTGCATTCTGCAAACATGGCCAAACACTGAAGTTAAGATTGCTCCACTCGAGTCTTCAAGGGTTAGATTTTTAGATCTTATATCGTCTGATTGTGTACCTTGTCTTCTCATATTACTGGAAGCACCTTTTTAAAAACAAAACATAAAAAAACAACAAAAAAACCACTATTTCAAACTTGAAGCTGGTTTTTCTGGGCGGTGGTTCAGGCCCAGGATTCACATCCATAAGTCAAAGCTGCTATGTAGGCGGAACAGTATACAATCTTATTAGTTTTCTGGGGACGGCGAAGGCTAGTGGTTAAGTAACACGGCTCACAACTTGGGTTTCGATCCCCATCACAGTACCTGCCGTTACCCCGGGGAAGCAAACCCTTAGAAAATGCAGGAGGAAGCAGACTCTTACATAAAATGCATGCTGAAGTCGGATGCACTGGGCTGACAGACGCAAAATGAAAACCACAGTGCAACGCACACCGCCTTGGGGAATAGATAAATAAGGCGAACGCTAAGAAAAATGTTTTTTTTACTTATTTCACTTTTATTAAGGCATCCTTTATTTATGCACCAAGTAGCCAACTCTTTGATACATTCCTACTGGTCTATTACCACTCCAAGGTATTTTAACTGCTAAATCTGTTCCAGAGGCTGTTCACCCAGCATAATGTGATGTATCTTTTCTTCTGTATAAACCACCATGTTTGTTTGTTATTGAACTGTCAGAGGTCTAAGTCTCTCCTCGAATATCCTAGATTATTATTTGTCCGTGACTCTAAGAAGAGATATGGTTCTTGCATTATAAGTTGTCAACCTTTTTGAATATTGATATAATCTCCAAATCCTTTTTATATAAACTTGTGTATGGTTGCCTGGAGAATCTTCTGTAATAACAGTCTGCCTGCAGTTCTCATGTGTTTGACCATTTCTGGTGCTGTGTCCAGCTCCTTTGCCAATCTTTGATTTCACTCTATTGTGTTGTTTTCCTATTTGTATTAGACATTGTCACCTCTGAAACCTGATCATCCTACACACAGAGGAGCTCTGAGAAATAATCTATCCATTATCTCCCTTTGGGTAGAGCCAAGCACATTGTTTTGTCTTTTACAAATTTCTGTGGGCATTTTTTTTCCTTCCTGTTGTTCTTTAGTGTCATTTAGGACAGTTTCTGGTTTCTCTTACATTTACGTCCACTTTTCAAAAATCCTCCCATGGTTTTTGCTGCTCTGTTTTCTTGGTTTCTGGTTCAAAGTGTTATGTATTCTTTGTATTTCTCTATTTTTCTTGCTACATTTTTGGCTTTCAAGTATTGTTTTCATACCTTTTTATCAGAGGAACGGATAAATTAGACTATAACAAGTTTTTCAAAATACAACCACCTACAAGAACAAGAGGGCATAGCTACAAATTAACTAAAGAGGTCCAGATTAGATATTAGGAAATATTTTTTTAGTCAGAGAGTGGTGAATGCTTGGAATCATTGCCACATGAGGTAGTGTGGAGGCAGAGACAATTAATGCAATTAAGAATAAATTGGATGTGCATAGCTTTTAGAGCAAGGTAATTTAAATGAAACTGGTTGTATACAGAGTCTTCTAAACCGGTATAAAGACATTAAGTTATCATTTTGACTTCTTTTGTTCACCAAGGTGTCTTCTTTATATCTTTTTTGACTGACTTCTCCACAAGCTTTTGCTGCAGCTGCCTTGAGAATGGTCTTCATTGTTAATCGGATACTTTAGATCCACAAGTGGTTCCTCTACACTTCAATCTGCTGCCAATATGGCTTGGCTTGGCTTCGTTCGTTCTCAATCTCCCGCAACCAAACCCTGAAAGGTCTTAAGTAGCAGAATGTAGTCCAGAGAACGGAATGCGTTGTCGTAGTTTAGAGCTTGACTGTGATATTTGCACCTTTCGGTCCAACACATCCGACTTCAGCAAGCATTTCTTTAGTACCGGGTTAGCATTCCCTCTTCGATCCCTTCTTCTTAGCCAGTCTGCCCTGCTGCAGCCTGTATCCAGGATCACTGCGTGGAGGCGTAGAAGGGTCTTGGCAGCTCTGGTTCGCTGGCCCTGATGCTAACAGTCAGCTATGGGTCGCTGACCACTGCACTGATATCTGGTCCTATTTCTGACTCTTATCATGTAGGCATTTATTTGTGCATCTCTTTCTCTGGTGTTGGGTTTCTGACTTAGTTGTTGAAATTGTTTTGGTGGGGCTCTTCTCTTAACTGTTCTCCTTATTTTCTTGAGGTAGTGGTCACTTCTGATCCTCTCCAGACTCATTCGTCACAATGATCAACCTCCCCAGACTCATTCGTCACAATGATCAACCTCCCCAGACTCATTCGTCACAATGATCAAGGATGGATTTCTCATTCCTTGTCCGTTCACATTGAGTATATGCACTTGTGGTGGACATTTGAAATTGAACTGACCAGGTTTTGCTCGCTGCAGAATATCAGGAGTTTACCTTCCATTGTTATTTATAATATTATAGTCACAGTCCTATTTAGAATGATCATTTCACACTCTGGCAATTGAACTTTCCATGACAAATAATTTCATCCACTGTCTTTTCAAGCAGCTCAAATAATTATTTATTCTGCATCTTCTCTACCCCCCTTATTTGGTGCATAAACAATGATGTCGACTATTTTCTTTGAGGTCCAGTACCCCAATGCATAAAGAGACAAATTTCCATCCCTTGATGTTGTCCATTACATTCCTGGTCACAATACAGCTCATTCCGCCTTTGGCTCTGTTGATAGTGGATACTCTGCTGTAGAGAAGCATGTTAGCCCTCAAGATCCGTGTCACACTGTCCTTGTTTCTTAGTCTGTGAAAGCTAGGCTTTCCAATTTGAGTTTCTGTCTTCCATGAACTCATCAGCCTTCCTTCTTATACTTCTAATGCTTCATATTCCATCAATTTTAGTCTGTAATTCCTGCCAGTCCACATGGTTTTCTTTATGTAATTACTTGTAATCAAATGTTTAGATTGGTCTTCTGTGTCTTTGCATGGTAGAGGAGCTGCCATCTTCTGGCCTACATGCAGACCACTTTTTCTGGCTGACTGCGATTTATTTGATATTAATGGCTAACCTCCAAATTTAGAGACAATTCATCCATCTACCACCCAGCTGATGTACCTGGTAGGAGGTCAGGCTCCTCCCCCAGGACATTATCTTACTAGAATATGAGCTCTGCCACGATAATAAACTCAAGTACCTAGCTTAGGCTCTGTTTGAATAACTTAATAACCCAAGTATGGATCTTACTGACTCAGCATTTGTCCTTTCGCTAACAGTGTACTTCAACATTGGGGTGACTTGGCTCATATTGTTTGAAGTCTTATGAAAAGAAGACAAAAAACATCCAGGTTTAATATGTAGGTCATAGCAGGGTAAGACCAACTTGGAAAGCTCAGTTTGTCTCTGATAGCGTTTATCTGAATTCTGCTACAGTTCTGGGACACATCCATAACATAATCTATTTAGGTATCTCTAAAGGTTTGTGACATCACACTAACTGCTGTATCATCCGAGCCAATATTGAACTTCTCATAACTTATTGGAAACAGCTTACACATCCTGCAGCCACAGTTTGATCACACCAGCTGCCTCATATTTGTATTTGAATGTCTATAATTTTCAATCACCTTCAGTTAAAAGCAACAATTTGAATCACCCTTCAAAGCACCAGTGACATGGGACTGGCAACGTGTCATTAAAAACAAATTACTACACAAAGCTACCACTGCGAGGACATAAAGAAATTTAGCCCATACTTTTTTTTCAAGGGAGTTATATACAGTGGCTGGGGGTTCTCATGCTTCTTATGGAACAGTGTACAGACAGCTTCGGCCAGTCAGATCTTGCAGGTTACAAACTGGCGTCAAATTATGCATGAATCGTACAAATGTATTATTCATAGGACGAATGCATTAAGTAGTGATTTATTCTTAATGCTTGACTTGTCCATGCTAACTACTTCTTTGTTTGTTGATGGTAAATAGCCAATGGCATATATCATTCAGTAGTTTGTGACATGCTCTGTACACTTCTTCTCTTTTGTATGTCTGCTAGATCAGTGCATGGTTTGTTTGTTTGTTGGGGTTGATGTTTTCAGTGGAGCTGTTTTTAAGTATCGTTTGACCGAGGCATTAACACAGAGAGTGCTGCGCGTTTATCTCTTACTCCTAAAATGAGAGTACTTGACTACACAACAGTTGCTTCTTTCACATTTGTAAATAATTATATGTATTTGTTCTTGCTGAGGCGGTATAGTGTGGAGAGATAGTCTTTTTCACAAAACAATATACACTTTTTTTGAAAAAATTCTTTTTTATTATCATTGCCACAAGATTGACTTAAGTTCTGATCATTCCTTGATTCGCAATTCAATAGACCATTGTATGTCTTGGCATTTCCTCCTTCTCTGCAGCTCTGTCTTTCACTTGCTTGTTTGCCTTCCATCTTTCCCTCTAATATATTTGTTAATATAAAAGAAAGATACATATCTTGAGAAGTTCAAAATATTGTAATATAAAATTGGCTTTTATTAGTATTTTAAAATACAATTTTCCCCAAGACTTGTTTTTTTGTTTTCCTGACTAATTCCCTATTCTTATGTACATCTCTGTTTCAGTGGTCACTATCGGTTCATAAAATTTAATGTATATGAATGTTTCTCTACCGTACAGAAGAATCTATATATAGCAATAGATGACACTACATGTTGTTGCATCTATTCTTGGCCTTTCTATTTTCTGGACTACTTTTTCACACCTGCTATTCTGTTGAACATCTACAACATTCTTTTATTGTGTCCAAACTTGACACTTGTATCAGCATCTACTTCTATTTGTTGTTTAATGCGATGTAGACCCAATCACCAAGAGAGTGCAACCATGGGGAACATGCAAGAACTACAGAGAGATATGCTTGAGTAGAATCAATAAGAGAAGAGAAGAGTGGAACAGGAAACCAGAGTCTCAGGTGTTGAATTTAAGAAGATAGCTCAAATCATGAATAGGCGTAGAATGGTCATTGCAACCCTATATTTCTTATGAAGTGGAAATGGAGATAGGAGATGCAGTATTGTGGATACATATTTCCTTGTGACACCATTTATCCATATTAATGTAAAATACTATAAAGGGTTTGTTACATATTCTTGCAGGACAGCAGGCCCTAGTTATCTGTTGTTGATAGGTACCTTACAAGTGTTAAGAGTAACAAACAACTGTACGATACAATGTCAATCAGTAGTCCTTTACTAAACAACTGAATTTGTTTTTCTTGGCAAATAAACTCAGAAAAGATGATTTTTGAAGGGAAAATAACCTTCCCGGATGAATAGTAACTTCTCCATTTTCTGCAAAACTGTATTAACTGGGTATAAAATATTTGTTTCATGTACTGCACATTTTTGCAGCAAATATATTTTTTGTTTATTTTCTGCAATTGTTCTTGTTATAGACAGTAATTATTGTTCACGTCTGACATTTTGTTTGACATTTGGAGCTTGCTTGCTTCATAGCGAGAAATATTTTTTTTTTGGTTTAAATGTTGGTCTTTTTACCTTAGTTTTTTCATTAGACTTCTCAAGCATTGACACTGAGTTTGATTGACAGACAATGATGTTCAATGAAAATAGAATGTAATAGAGACCAGTCTTCTTGTTTGTCTATTGGCAAGTTTTGATGTATAATCATCGTAAAAATAAAAGAAATACACTTTTTGATGAGTGGCCAAGACACATCTTTACTTATCCCAAGGTACATGAAACTTAAGCCATAAAATGACGGATATGCTAACCTAAACAATGGATAACAAGGGTAACAACTAACAATGACCTTCTTCTTTTGCATTTGTTCTCAATCTCCCGATTGCAAGCCCTGAACAGGGCATTGTAAGTAGCTGGATGTAGTTCAAAGAACGTGAATGTTGTGTTGCTAGTTTACAGCTTGGCTGCGATATTTGCACCTTTCGGTATGATACATCCGTCTTTGGCAGAAACAATGAGATGTACTTGGTTCTTCGTGTAACTCTTGTAAATACAAAAATGTTTCAGCTGTTATGAAGACCACAGAAAAGTCATATACAGCTATTTTGTCTGTAATTCAGTTTTTATCTTTAATGTGTTGTTTTATTTTCTCACTTTCAGCGGGTATACTACTTGTCTTTGGAGTTTTACATGGGTCGGACATTGTCAAATACAATGGTCAACCTTGGCATCCAGAGCTCATGTGACGAAGCCATGTATCAGGTGAGCTCATCTGTTATCTCTCTCCACCAAAATAATGTCAGGTAACCTGCATGTTCCTCAGGATATGCGTCACGTTAACTTTGATTTGCATGCTGCTTTTAGAACAGGTAAAATGTCATTTATTATTTATTAACTAATTTCCTTATTATGGGCCATGAACAGTTGCCTTTTTGGCTGACTTCCTTTTGGTAGTTGGATTAGCTACTATGTCAATAATGTATGTTTCCATATCTGTCTGTATAATACTGGCCATAGGAAGCCCCTTTATATGGTAGGAAAGAATGTGCCTACTGCAGCTTAAGATATATTTCATAATAAGTGGCCAACCACATCATGTAAAACAAAGCGCTAAAGAATCCACCGCATCAAGTGCACATAATACTTTGTCACAGACTTTCTTGCTATAGATAGAGAAGCCACCACTTCAAGTGCACATAATACTTTGTCACAGCCTTCCTTACTAGAGACACCACCACTTTAAGTGCACATAATAGTTTGTCACAGCCTTCCTTACTAGAGAAGCCACCACTTCAAGTGCACATAATAGTTTGTCACAGCCTTCCTTACTAGAGAAGCCACCACTTTAAGTGCACATAATAGTTTGTCACAGCCTTCCTTACTAGAGACGCCACTGCATCAAGTGCACATAATAGTTTGTCACAGCCTTCCTTACTAGAGACGCCACCACATCAAGTGCACATAATAGTTTGTCACAGCCTTCCTTACTAGAGATGCCACCACATCAAGTGCACATAATAGTTTGGCACAGACTTCCTTACTAGAGATGCCACCAATTTAAGTGCACATAATAGTTTGCCACAGACTTTCTTGTTATAGATAGAGAAGCCACCACTTTAAGTGCACATAACAGTTTGTCACAGACTTCCTTGCTGGAGAGGCCACCACTTAAAGTGCACATAATAGTTTGTCACAGATTTCCTTGCTAGAGATGGTACAGCTTCAAGTGCACGTAATAGTTTGTCACAGACTTCCTTGCTAGAGATGGTACAGCTTCAAGTGCACGTAATAGTTTGTCGCGGACTTCCTTACTGGAGATCCTTCCATAATGGTGACTTCTTGGTCATGACAAAACAAAAACACTTAGGATAATTATGATGATGATCTAGAGTTGAGACCACTAGCTAGTCATTGCTAATTACTAGAACATAAGCTGTGTATTATGTTAATATATTACAGCTGTGCAGTAACTATGGTGTCACATATACATTCACAGCTGGGTTTAGACATAGAGGAATTGGAAGAGATAGAACAAGATGCAGGCCTGGGAAATGGTGGCTTGGGACGTCTTGCTGCCTGTTTCCTGGACTCCATGGCTTCCCTTGGCCTGGCTGCTTATGGTTATGGTATTCGCTACGACTATGGCATATTCACCCAGAAAATAGAAAATGGGTGGCAGGTGAGAGACATTTGACTATTCACAAATGGTTTAACCCTTACTACACCATATTAAAAATTTAACGCAACTTTATTGACGGCAGCAACATTTTGAGCACGTCACGTTTTACTGTGATTGTTGACTATGTAACTTTTTTATACTGTTTTTATAATAACAACTGTTAGTTTACACTAAAAATGTATTTAATTTCATCTAAATAAACAAACTAAACCAATCAACCTCACAAAGAAATTTTGCTACAACTTAATTTCACTATTTTCAATAATGGACTGGCCCCAATCCATGTAAAAGAAGATAAATCGTTTCAAATCCATTTGTAATGTAACACAACACTTTTACCGGTTGAAAAACTGTTTATTTCTCCGGTTTGGTCTTTAAATGTTTAAAATGGTGTTTGATCTCCGGTTTCACCACTTTTTATATTTTTGCAACATCGAATGGCAAACGGCATATTTTTTTCTGTCGTGATTTCTCGATGATGGCACAGTAGAGTATATACTGCTGCACCAGCCATTGAGTAAAGTGAAAAAGTGGTGTCAATCCACTTCTGGATATTTTGCTGTAATCTTTTAAAAGTAAGAAATATTTTGATATTATTAATTTCAGCATAAATTCATCACCTTTGGAGTAAGATCGTTCTATGGAAAACAAGTTATTTACCAATGTTTTTTTATTTTGAGGTAATTCCATTTTGTGACAGATGGAAGATATGACTAGCAAACTAGATATTTAACGGACGGTTGTAATTACTTAATTATTCTTTAGCCATTTCAGCTGACTCTCAAGGCCAGTTTACCAGGGTTTTTGATACACCATACCAAAAAACATGAGCAATAGTTCCTGGAAATGTTGTGTGAAATGTTGTGTGAAATGTTGTCTGGTAGCTGATAGTATATCTTGCGTCCTTAACAAGTTTTATTCATTCAATTTATACCTCATTATTGGCCAAGAATTCCAGCTTATGCACACACAAAAAAAGGAAACTCAAGTGTCACTCTGGAAGCAAACCTTATATTTAGTTTTTTCTTTCTTTTCTTGTTGACTCCTATCTTAAAACATCAGGTCCTAATTTGCTGTATTTATATTATTTAATGTCCATAGGTAGAAGAGCCGGATGATTGGCTGCGATTTGGAAACCCTTGGGAAAAATCCAGACCAGAATACTGTTTGCCCGTCAACTTCTACGGTCGTGTTGAGAGGGTCAATGACCAGGACAAGTGGGTTGATACACAGGTCAGCATTTGAGCAACTTTTGCCAATTTTAATGTTCATTATTTGACACTTTTTAAAGAATATATTTATGATATACTCCAGTCTACCCATCTGTAATTTGGTACTTGGCTTGCTGTTAAAAAGGGAATACAAATGAGTAGGTGGACAGGTCATTCCCACCTAAAAGGACCTAGTAAATTGATTCCTCTTACACTTCACTCCGAATAGCAGTGTGCTTTATGGAACCATAATTTATTCAGGATAGATGATGTTAAAATGCTTTATTATTACTCAGAAACCATCATGGCAGTTAAAAGTCTAGAGATATTTAAAGGCACTTAATACTTGCATCATAAAAGATATGTAGTACTGTGATAACAGGCACAAATTCTCTGATAAAGATTTATATATATTTTTTTGTTGCTAAAGGTTTACCTCTCTGTATTCTACTGGCGGAGGCACGCTCCTTTACACCCCAGACCGTAGTCTTTTGGGTTATATCAGGACGTATTAACTAGTGGTTGGATGCATATGTGCGTCTGTATGTACATATGCTAGTGTTTCAGTGATCCAAGATGTTTCTGTGTGGTTCAAACCAGACAGGATGTCCTTGTTCACTGAAGTATGGTTTGTGTGTGTGTGGGAGGGAGGAAAATCTGGGGAGCAAAGATTACAAACAGTTTGGCGTCAAAACATATAGAGCAAAGATTATAAACAGTTTGACGTCAAAACATGTAGAGCAAAGATTATAAACAGTTTGACGTCAAAACATGTAGAGCAAAGATTATAAACAGTTTGACATCAAAAACATGTAGAGCAAAGATTGTAAACAGTTTGACATCAAAAACATGTAGAGCAAAGATTATAAACAGTTTAACGTCAAAACATGTAGAGCAAAGATTATAAACAGTTTGACATCAAAACATGTAGAGCAAAGATTATAAACAGTTTGACATCAAAAACATATAGGAGCATAATGGTACTGTGGAGAGACAAACAATGATCTCCTGTGCTAGTAGACCTGTCCTTTGGTGCTGGTGGCCAGTGTTCCTCATTTTGTTTGTACTGCCTACTTCTGTTGTTTGATTTCTAATTTTACCTCCTGTTCAAGTATTTGCTCTCTTTGAGTATTTATTGTTAATGCAAAGTTGTCTGCCTTTACTCAGGGTCAGGTCAGGTCATCCCGTAACCAGTGAGGTCTTTGGGGCACACATGAAGACATCCTCATAACACCATGCCACCCTTCTCTGTCAGCGGCCGCTGCTTGTGACTCTTCTGGTCGGAGATTGGTCCATTCTTTTATGTTGTCCTCCCATCTCTTTTTGGGATGGCCTCTTCGTCGTCTGCCATGCACCTTTCCGTGGAGGATTGTATTTGCAAGACCATTTTATCTCAATATGTGACCGTACCAAACGAGTTTCCTTCTTTTGACAGTTGCCAAGAGGTCTTCAAAAGGCCCTATTGCTGTTGTAATTCTATCTCATATTTCCTCATTTGTAACTCGATCTTTGTACATGACATTTAAAATCTCATCTCCAAGGCCTGTATCCTTCGTTGAAGGTCAGCTGTAACTATCCATGTCTCACAAGCATAGAGGAATATTAACCGGACCAGTGTACGCATTAATCTGATTTTCGTGCATATTGCTAACCGTTTTATCATGCCAGATTTTGTTAAACCGTGCAAGCGCCGCTATTGTCTGTGCTTTTCTGGCCAACACCTCACATTTTGATCCTTCATCACTGACAATCGACCCAAGATATTTAAAATGGTCAACCACTTCGAGTTCCTGACCATTAGCTTCTATCCTGCTGTTGAAGCCCTCAGCGTTGTTGGTCATTACTTTTGTCTTTCCAGCGTTTATCTCCATACCATAGTCAAGAGCTGTTTCATCGAGCCTTCTGATCCATTCCTGGAGTTCTGCTTCTGAACATGCCAACCCGTCGATATCATCTGCAACACGAAGGTTGGTAATCGTTCAGCCCCCTATCTTGACAGTACCAACGTGACCTCCAAGTGCCTCACTCATAATTCCCTCAAGGAATATATTGGAGAGAGTGCACGACCCTGTCTCACACCAACTGGTGTGCGAAATCAGTCCCCTCGCCCCCCATTCACAAGAACCGCGCTGGACGCCTTGTCATACAGGTGTTCAAAGACGGTTATAATATTTCCGTTGATTTTATACATCCTCATGGTTACCCATAGCGCTTTATGCCATACCCTATCAAACACCTTCTTAAAATCAACAAACACATGATACAGTGTTTGCTGCTGTTCTAGATATTTCTCGCTTAGCAGGCTTAAATTAAATATCTGTTCTGTAGTGCTTCTTCCCTGTCTGAACCCTGCTTGCTCCTCAGCAATGATGTTTTCTGCTTGGGGTTTCAATCGGTCAAGGATTAATCTAAGCATAACCTTGCTAGGGTGGCTAATGAGGCTTATTGTTCTGTAATTTTGACACAGCTTTAGGGTTCCAGACTTATGTAACGGTATAACCATTGATTTTGTCCATAAGTCGGCCAGTTTCCTGTCGCCAATATTGTTGCAGATGTGTGTCAGGCCTTCCACTACTGCCTCTCCACCTGCCTGTAAGAGCTCTGCTGGTATATTGTCCACGCCGGCCGCCTTCCCTCTTCTCAATGTCTTTACCGCTGCAGTTACCTCTTCCTTCGTTATCAGTTGGTTATCGTCTATAGTTGTTGATGTTGGAGGAATTGTTTTCTGGGATTCGTTTCGTCCTTCATAGTTATATAACTCAGAACAGTACTCTGTCCATTGTGCCAGTATGTCATTTTCCTCAATAAGGCACTTGCCGCTTTTATCATGGATTTTCAAGTTCCTGCCGTGTCTTGTGTTACCAGTTCTTTGACAACCTTGAATACTCCTTTAGCGTCATTTCTGTTTAATCTCTCTTCGATGTTTGTACATTGCTCACATATCCACGCTTCTTTCATCTTTTGTTGTATCGCTTTCTTGACCTCTTTATATCTGCCAACCTCATCAGGTGGGTGATTTTGGTTTTTCAGTGACCTATCACAAAGGTCTAGAATTTCTTTGGTCACCAATGGCTTCTTTTTTGTTTGGTGGCATCCCAGGATCTCTGTTGCTGTATCTATGAGAGCTATGCTAAGTTTTGCTTTACTCTTTCAGGTTCTGTTTGCCATGCCCTATGACACTCCTGTCCCTGGCTATGGAAACAACACTGTCAACACCCTGCGTCTGTGGTCTTGCAAGGCACCAAACAGCTTCCAACTGCACTTCTGTAAGTACCGTACTTGGTGTATTAGACAGCTTCACTTAACTTTTCTGTAATTACCATACTTGATGTATTAAACATCCCCCTTTTCTGCACCACCAGATTGTCTGGCAACCCCAATGTGACAATGTTGGCTAAACAGCAACCTAATTTGCCATTGCTTAACTCATCCATATTTTATCATTTTGATTTCAGCATGTACCATTTGCTCTGCACAAAAGATAGGTTGTTATATGTTTGTAGTTTCTTTGATCTTGTTCATCATAATTTTTCAGTTAACAATGGAGAGTATATCAATGCTGTCTGTGAAAGGAACAATGCAGAAAATATCTCCAGAGTCCTGTACCCTAATGACAATGTGAGTACAACATGACTATAGTCCTTCTGCAGAAGATGCTACCATTTAGTCTAGATGTTGCTGAAGATGGATGTGTCGGGCCAAAAGGTGCAAATATTGTTGTCAAGCTGTAAACTAGCGACACAAATCATTCTGTTTTTCGGATTACATCCTGCTACTTGCAAAGCCCTGTTCAGGACTTGGTAGCGGGAGATTGAGAGCAAACGCTGAAGTAGTAGTTCTAGATAAAATGTTACAAGAGAATCACTTGACGTATTTGGGGAGCAAAGAACAGTACCCACAATTCCTATCTAGCGTTTCATAAAAGACAGACTACGCACAGGATGAATAGCCTCATATAAAATACATTGTAACATAAATCACTATTGCAAAAGAAAAGGTCATACAAGCAGAAAGACTGTTTACTCAGTTACAGATATTTTGTTGTCTCCTACATTGCTAATACGTAAGTGCTCATAAGAGTTTACACCTGTCTGTACTCAAGGAAAAGAAAATTTATTTAAAAAACTACCTTTTTTTTACCTTTACACACCTACATACAAAATGAACACAATTTTCCCTGCAGCCATACTAATTTTCAGCGTGTCAAGTTTTATTACGGTTGTTGACTCTGAAAGCCTGTAACCTTTATATTTGTTGGTCTGCAGATATGGTTTGTTATGTGCAGGGACATAAATGAATAAAGAACTTGTTGGTGTTTTTGTTGTATATGTTTATCATTTCTGAGACACAAGAGGAGAAGGTGAGAATGTTGAAAAGCAGCACAGACATTTAGACTCGCCTAATCTTGGGGTAGTTGGGGTGGACAGTCCATTTTTTAAATTGCAGCAGAGGACTGATAATAGTGTTCTTTTACAAGACCTGTTAGTTTCCACTAGAAACATATTTATTACATCTATATAAATAAACTAAACCTCATTCAATTATCCTCAACAAACAAAAAATATTGTTTCAAACATCTCTATAAAATATTGCAAACAGAGCTTTCGTGCACAAACGAGGAAGAGATGAAGTGAAACCTATTTAAATTAAAATGCTCGTATGTTCAGCTGTTTCAATAGCATTTACCCGGATGTTTATACACGATACATTAGTAACTAAATGTCTAATCCTGCTATGCTTTTTTTTTTTCCGGACGTTTTTTTTTTTAATGTTGTCGTGTGATGACCACAGTGTACCAATAACCAGTTGGTTCAGAAAGTAGAACTCCTGTCTGGTGTACCTATTTGCAAAATGTGAAAGCTAGATAAGATAAACTTATAGAGGACTCCAACCAAGTATTTGTTGCAACCTTGCATTTGTGACTGACGTTTTGGCTCTCACCAGGTATTTGAGGGCAAGGAGCTTCGTTTGAAGCAGGAGTACTTTCTGGTGGCAGCATCGCTGCAGGACCTCATTCGTAGGTTTAAGTCATCCACCTTCGGACAAGTAAAGCCTGTGAGGACTTCGTTTGACACTTTCCCAGATAAGGTAAGATCACAGTGAAATACCCAGTAGAAATATTGTTGTACAGAATGATGGTTAGCCGGTTCACTCATTATGTCATCTGGTTGAAATAAATAATTACTATAACCACTTCCATAATCTTCAAGGACACAAGCGAAAGTAATGAAATCTCCTAAATGAGCATCATGTGGAGGGTGTGGCCTAGCAGTTAAGTGACACTGCTCACAACCAGAAGGTGCTGGGTTCGATCCTCAATCACAGTACCGGCCGTTACCCCGGGGAATCAAACCCTTAGAAAATGCAGGAGGCAGACCCTTGCATAGAATGGTTGACAAAGTCGGATGCACTGGGCCGATAGGCGCAAAAAAAAACATAGTGCACACCACCTTGGGGAATAGAGAAATGAAGTGAATGCACACACACACAATATGAGCATCCTGAACTTTCATCAATGCATTGATTATAATTAGAAATCAAAGAAATCTAGCTGCGCTTTAACTCATCATGTAGCTAGTCCTTTACAGAACGTCGCTATCGTAACAGCCGATATGTCAGACTTTTGATCTCTAACCAGAACTATTGCCTCTGTTATCATCATAGCCTCCGTAATGTCTTGTGTTCATATTCTCCATGGTCTGCCTCTGCCCCGCTTTCCAGGTGCCATTATGATGTGGCCAAAATGTTTTTCTAATCAAGATATCATTTACTAGCCAATTTTCCTCAGTATCCAGTTCGTTTAGGATATCTGCATTTTTCCTTTTTTTTTTTGCTTTCCGTGTTATTTGGAGCACTTTCCTGTAGCATTTCAGATTTAAAAAATTGTTCTCAAGCTTTTATGTGTGAAGTACGTGTCTCTTTTTTGCTTCATTTTTTCAAACATATTTTCCATGTATATCTGACTATAGCCGACATTCAGTCCATTGACTGCATTCTGACCAGAAAGTGAAGACTGTCATATAAGTGGGATGTGAACATTAGACAAGTCCCTGATGAGGACCTCCAGAAGGAGATCATTTTGACAAAATAGGATGGAGGAGAAAGATGAATGGAAACACTGAATGTCACCTTGCATTTCAGAAAAGATTTACAAAGAATTGTTCATGTTAACCGTTACCACTCTACATACAAAATGGCTGCATTATTTTTCAGGACGTTACGTCGTTTAACCATCTTTGCTTTGAGAGCCTGTAACATTTTGTCTATTGATATGATTTGTTTGTGATTAGAGAAATAAATAATTTGTTGGTGTTTTTGTTGTGTGTGTGTTAGTTTCTGAGATTTAAAAAAATTAAGGTGAAAGTGTTGAAAAAACAGCACACTTAGACTCTTCCGCTTATAGTGTTCCGTGTCTGGAAAAAAAATTGCAGACAACTGATTACTGATGTTTGTCATAATGGCTATGTCTGTCACTTCAACTATAAACGTAATTATTGTATCAATCTAAACAGATCTACCTCAGACCAATCTGTTGCAGAAACTTGACTCCCCCATTCTTAACAATCGATTAATCTTCAAATCCAAGCGAAAAACATAAGAAATAATTTCCAAATGCCTAAAACTAATTCCGCGTCGCCATTTTTGGTATCTAACCGTACATTACAGAAGTCGGAACTCTCTACAATTAAAGAGCAGTATTTATTCAGACTATTACTACGTAGCTGTTCGTTTTTAAGTTTGATTAAAACGGTCGTCACTGTGCAACTGCAACATAAGTCAGAGAGACTTGGTGTGCGCACCTAGATTACCATGACGTGCGCGTCGTAAAGGTTAACATATCAACCTTGTTATATAAAATAAAATGATCACAAGCCAACACATCAAGATCACTTCATGTTCTTGGTCATGTGTATGGTGACCTCATATTACTTTTGTTAGAGCATAAAGGACAAGAATAAATAATAATATGTGTCTGTTATTAAAATAAAACAAAATACATACTAGAAAGTCTTTACTTCCAAGCCTTAAAAACTTAGAAATAATATAGATTTTCTACATTGTCAAAAAATATTGAAATAATGCAGAGTTGCTACTTTGTCAATAAAACACTAAAATAATACAGATTTCCTGCAAACATTGGAAAAAAAAACTGCTGTTTTGCAAGCATTTCCAGAGAGTTGATGGATTATTGTTTCAGTGCAGCTTGAAAGTAGCATATTTGAATGCCTATGTCATCTTCAGGTTGCTATCCAGCTGAATGACACTCACCCATCTCTGGCCATACCTGAACTGATGCGCATCCTTGTCGATATTGAGAATGTTCCTTGGGACAAGGTAAGCTACAGCTACTTCTATCATATCAGGGTGGGGGGTTCAATAGTATTTAAGTAGTCTGTAAGATGTACTTGTTGGGTTTCTTATAACAGAATTGAAAATTTATCAGCATAGCATTATTAAACTCCATCACTGACCCACATTAATGTCATGGCCAAGAAAATCAGGTCAATTTACAGACATTAGGGCAACTGTGCTAAAATCAATGATAACATTGTGCTCAAATGTTGCATCTTCTCATGTTTCTGCTTTGGTACTGCCACTAAATATTGCCAGGTTGGACAGCTTGTTATCTTCACATGCTGCCATTGTACCCAACAAATGTATCCAGCCAATCCAGTTGTTACCTGTGTTCACAGAACAGATCATACATTTTTGTATTAATTACATTTATGTTATTTATTACCTGTTTTCTCAACCCCCGTCCCCATTCAGGCTTGGGACATTACCCAAAAAACATGTGCGTATACCAACCATACTGTTCTACCAGAGGCTCTCGAGCGTTGGCCAGTTGGCTTGCTTGGCCATGTCCTGCCTCGCCACCTGGCCATCCTGTATGATATCAACTCACGATTCCTGCAGGTAGATTATTAATGTTATTTAAATGATCATTTTGTTGTTAGTTTTGTTTGACAAAGTGACAATATGTGTCACATCTACCATGCATACTCTTCTCCTTTTTTTTCGCTCATCACATTTTTTATTATGTCTATATGTGAAGTCTGTTTCACTGGATAAATGTTTCTGTAGTACAGAGTTGTTCAAGGCTTTCAAACAGCCTTGTATGGAAGTTTGTCTCCATTGCTCAGTATGCAACTGCCTAGCATGTAACTGTATCCTCTCTCATTTCCTTTCTGCTCTCTCATTTCCTATCTACTCATTTCCTGTCTGCTCTCTCATTTCCTCTCTGCTCATTTCCAGTATGCTCACTCATTCCCTGTATGCTCTCATTACCAGTCTTCTCTCATTTCATGTATGCTCTCTCATTTCATGTCTGCTCTCTCATTTCCTGTCTGCTCTCTCATTTCCTGTCTGCACTCTAATTTCCTGCATGCTCTCATTTCCTGTCTGCACTCTCATTTCCTGTCTACACTCTCATTTCCTGTATGCTCTCATTTTCTATTTACTCTGATTTTCTGTCTGCCCCAGTGTGAGGATATCCACTGTAGTACTACCCTTCTCTTGGCATTTGGTTTGTCTAAAACCATTTTAATCTCTGGCAGTTTATCATTCTTGAGGACTTGCAGAACTGACATTGCATCTATACAGAATCTATACAGCTGTTATTGAATTGTTGTGGTGTTTATTATTTCTGCAGCATTAATTAGTGCCTGTACCTCAGTTGAGTAGTTTAAACAAAATTTTCCAATGACTGAACTAGTGCTTTTATTTTCTTGATCTGGGTAGATAAGGTTGACACCTAGATTTTTAGGTAGTGCCTAAAATCATTTACCTGAGTAAAAAGTCAGTTTCTTGTATTTTTACTACATATTTAAATGTAAAACTACCTGAACATTTTTGTTTATCACTTACACGATAAGGCCTAGGCATAGGGTTTGTATGTCATCAATAATAAAGTTAGAAAGGGATAAGTCCATCCAGTGAATTTCTGAATCAAGCTTCCATAACTTGCTGAGCAAGTACCTGGATGCAAATGTCATATCAAAACATTAGGGTGATCAGTTGAGCACATTCCTAAATGGATCTCTTGCAAAAAGACAGTCCACTGACTGGCTAGAATTTCTAACACGCTTGATGCTTCTGTTTTTTATCTGTTTCATATATCTGTTCTGGGTTTTATTTTTTTAAATGGACATCCTTACAATCGTTTTATAATATTGTCCACAATTCACTAGACTTGAAATAATTTTACTAGAAATAACGCTTTACAGTCCTGATGAATTTAGTAGAAGTATGTCTTACAGTCCAAGGCAAGAGCCACAACTCCATACGTCATATGTTCTTTTCTTTAAAATAAAATGAATTAACATTAAACAATTTGAGCAACACTGATCAATAGATCTAAAGATGCAATTAAATAATCTATGACAGGTCAGGTCATCCTGTAACCGATGAGGTCGTTGGAGCACACACAAAGACATCCTCACAACACCACGCCACCCTTCTCGGTCAGCGGCCGCTGCCTGTGACTCTTCTGGTCGGAGATTGGTCCATTCTTTTATGTTGTCCTCCCATCTCTTTTTGGGACGACCTCTTTGTCGTCTGCTATGTACCTTTCCGGGGAGGATTGTATTTGCAAGACCATTTGATTTCGATATGTGACCGTACCAAGAGAGTTTCCTTCTTTTGACAGTTGCCAAGAGGTCTTCAAAAGGCCCTATTGCTGTTGTCATTTTATCTCGTATTTCCTCATTTGTAACTCGATCTTTATACGTGACGTTTAAAAGTCTTCGGAAACATCTCATCTCCAAGGCATGTATCCTTCGCTGAAGGTCAGCTGTATCGGTCCATGTCTCACAAGCATAGAGGAATATTGACAGGACCAGTGTATGCATTAATCTGATTTTCGTGCATAGTACTAACCGTTTATCTTGCCAGATTTTGTTAAGCAGTGCAAGCGCCGCTATTGTCTGTTATTCTGGCCAACA
The DNA here is from genome assembly GCA_036924085.1 of Ariolimax columbianus. Lineage (NCBI taxonomy): Eukaryota > Metazoa > Mollusca > Gastropoda > Stylommatophora > Arionidae > Ariolimax > Ariolimax columbianus. The sequence continues at coordinate 99,183,720 of JAVGWX010000007.1, read as the reverse complement.
CCTCACATTTTGATCCTTCATCACTGACAATCGACCCTAGATATTTAAAATGGTCAACCACTTCGAGCTCATGACCATTAGCTTTTATCCTGCTGTTTAAGCCCTTGGTGTTGGTCATTAATTTTGTCTTTCCAGCATTTATCTCCATACCATAGTCAAGAGCTGTTTCATCGAGTCTTCTGACCCATTCCTGGAGTTTTGCTTCTGAACCTGCCAACCCGTCAATATCATCTGCAAAATGAAGGTTGGTAATCGTTCAGCCCCCTATCTTGACAGTATCAACGTGACCTCCAAGTGCCTCACTCATAATTCCCTCAAGGAATATATTGAAAAGAGTTGGAGAGAGTGTACACCCCTGTCTCACACCAACTGATGTGCAAAACCAGTCCCCTCGCCTCCGTTCACAAGTGCTGCGCTGGACGCCTTGTTATACAGGTGTTCAAGGACCGTTATAATATTTCGGTTGATTTATACATCCTCATCGTTACCCATAGCGCTTTATGCCATACCCTATCAAACGCCTTCTTAAAATCCACAAACACATGATACAGTGTTTGCTGCTGTTCTAGATATTTCTCGCTTAGCAGCCTTAAATTAAATATATGTTCTGTAGTGCTTCTTCTCTGTCTGAACCCTGCTTGCTTCTCTGCAATGATGTTCTCTGCTTGGGGTTTCATTCGGTCGAGGATTAATCTAAGCATGACCTTGCTAGGGTGGCTAATGAGGCTTATTGTTCTGTAATTTTGACACAGCTTTAGGTTTCCAGACTTTTGTAACGGTATAACCATTGATTTTGTTCATAAGTCCGGCCAGTTTCCAGTCGCCAATATTTTGTTGCAGATGTGTGTCAGGCCTTCCACTACTGCCTCTCCACCTGCTTGTAAGAGCTCTGCTGGTATATTGTCCATGCCGGCCGCCTTCCCTCTTCTCAATGTATTTTACCGCTGCAGCTACCTCTTCCTTCATTATCAATTGGTTATCCTTTATATTTGTAGTTGTTGGGAGGATTGTTATCTCAGGTTCGTTTCGTCCTTCGTAGTTGTATAACTCTGAACAGTACTCTGTCCATCGTGCGAGTACGTCATTGTTTTCAATAAGGCACTTGCCGTTTTTATCCTGGATCTTAAAGTTCCTGCTTTGTCTTGGTGTTAGCAGTTTTGTGACAACCTTGTATGCTCCTTTAGCGTCATTCTGTTTAATCTCTCTTCGATGTTAGTGCATTGCTCACATATCCACGCTTCTTTCCTAATCAAAATAGATGTTAGTATGAAGCGTCAAGTCAAAAAGACTGCTACTGAACATCCATGTGTAATCCAGATGCATGACCATTTCCCTGATACAAAAATTAGTAATTCCTTGGTTTTTGGAGTCTTAATTCTATCGTGGAGATTGCCACAAGTTAAAAAATTTACCAGACATGTAAATACCAAGGAATGGAAATGACTTGTCATTACATAAAAGCTGCACATAAACGTCTGCCATACTTTAGGTCATTCCAAATAGGTAAACATCATCACTAAAGTGATGGAGCGAAAAATATAGGCGTTAGATGATTTCAGTCTAATCAGATGGCAACTGGTGTTTTGTTATTGATCTTGATTGTATGGAGCTAAATTGATTAAGTTAACAAAATATGTAGCATACATTTTTAGATCCTTGGAGTAACTGGTTTGATGAACACAGCTGTAACAGATCATGTATTCAGATAGTTACGTATTACTCAGTACAGTTTTAGAGTGGAGTTTTAGATGACTAAAAATCTGGATCTGTCTGCATTTTTACCCTGCATTATATCTCAGGAAGTAAGCAGGCGCTGGCCGTCAGATAACAGTAGATTGGCACGCATGTCACTTGTTGAAGAAGGACATGAGAAGAAAATCAATATGGCCAACGTTTGCATTGTTGGAAGCAAAGCCATCAACGGAGTGGCTGCCATTCATTCAGAGATCATCAAGAAGAACACGTGAGTTTGTTCTCAATGTGTTATAGTCTTTGTTGTGTTGTAACTTATCCAAGAATGTGTAATTTTATTGGGTTTTTTGATTGATATATTTTTGTCAAGTCAGTGCTTAGAGATTTTTAGACTTTACATTTCTTTACTTCCTAGGATTGACATTTTTATCATATATCCAGTCCTTGATAAATATCTATATTTGTGGAAATGTACGTCCTGGCCTGTTACTTTCTAAAACTGCCTCTAATTTTGTTTAGTTTTAATTATCATTGTATATTTGTTTCCTACAATTGAAAATTATGACAAAAGAAAGGAGTATATTGGCACTCATTTCTACAGATATTTTTTTAAACGTGTGATCTATCCTCATGAAGGGTTTTAATAAAAAATGTATTTATTAAAAGAGGTAACTCCAGCTATAAAATTATCCTGTTAAAAAATGTGAATGCGTACATTGACCAGGGCCAAGAAATTACATGCGCCCACATAACAAATCACCATGCCTTGTGCTACTCTTTACAGGTTGCTTAGACTTGCTTGCTTGATTGATTGAACCACAAAAATGTCTTTTCTCAAATGTTTGTGTCAAGGTTCAAGGACTTCTATGAGATGTACCCCAAGAAATTCCAGAACAAAACCAACGGCATCACTCCCAGAAGGTGGCTGCTGCTGTGTAACCCAGGACTTGCAGACATCATTGCAGAGGTGACCTATTTTTTTGTAAATGTGGAATGACTAACCATCCTTTATTTATATAATTTTTTGGGTGAATTGTTAATTTCTCCTCCATATCATAAATTTGTTTTTGCATCTGAAATGAGTGACCTGTATTTTTAAAAGTTGAAAGTATACTGAAATAATAATTTCTGCTTCACCAACCCTCAACCATTTCCAAGCAATTTGTACATGGAATATAATTATGACATAGGACAAGAGCATAATTTGATTGTCTATAAGCTGTATAATGTGTATATTAGATATTAAAGTGGAATTAACCTTTAGCACGCCAGCAGTTTTTTGAAAAAATTTGACCTAATTAATTTTCTTAATTTCTCGCTTTGGTAGTCGTCTTAGAAATTTTTTAATTTTTATGTTTGTTTGTCAATAAATATGATTTTCTGGCGTGTAGACACACAATAGCATAACGAACATGTTGGTGTTGTTGTTGTGTGTTTGTTAGTTTTTGAGATTCAAAAAGATGAAGTTGAAAATTTTTGAAAATCTCGGGAAAAAATTTGGACTCGACCACTAGGCCTAGTCGCTTCGATAGAAAACCATGGAAACCACAACAACGTATCGATACTGTGTTTACAATATCGACACAACTGTTAGTTTCCAATTCAAACGTAGTTGTTTCATTTAAACAAACAAAATAAACAGATCTACTCGATAAAGATCTTTCCCAACAACCTACTTCCCCTTTTGCAAAAAGTCGGCTTGCTCCAAACGGCGTATCCAAAATTAAAACTGTTCAAAAGCCATTTGTAATCGAACATACGATACTTTAACCGGCAAAATATCGTGTATATATGGAGGGCGTATTCAGCAGTAAAAAATGGCTGTCGGGAGTGACTCCGTTAAATAAAATAAAAAATTTCCCGTACACCGTTTTTTGTAGGCCGAGTTGGTTAGAAGGGATCGGACATAGCGTGCGTAAGGTTAAGTCTTAAACTAGAAAAACTAAACATTTACATAATCTATTTATTATATTGGATAGTGCTTATGTGTCTTAGAAAGTATATAATTTATAAATGTTTCTTCTATAGTCACATCTTGTTATATGTAATTTTAAATTTGTGTTGCCAGCTAGCAATGTTTGCTTGTAAATGTTATAATGAATTATGTCTTGCAGAAAATCGGTGAAACTTGGGTTACCAACCTTTCGGAACTGAGACAACTGACTCCACTCTCAAAGGAGGAGACTTTCCTCAGAAACTTTATGAAAGTCAAGCAGGTAAGTCAAATTTATCTTGTTAGAGTCTTTGTAGTATAGAAGTGACTTGCTGCAAGCAGTCTTTCTCTTGTCTCTTTGTAGACACGACTTGCTGCAAGCAGTCTTTCTCTTGTCTCTTTGTAGACACGACTTGCTGCAAGCAGTCTTTCTCTTGTCTCTTTGTAGACATGACTTGCTGCAAGCAGTCTTTCTCTTGTCTCTTTGTAGACACGACTTGCTGCAAGCAGTCTTTCTCTTGTCTCTTTGTAGTATAGAAGTGACTTGCTGCAAGCAGTCTTTCTCTTGTCTCTTTGTAGACACGACTTGCTGCAAGCAGTCTTTCTCTTGTCTCTTTGTAGACACGACTTGCTGCAAGCAGTCTTTCTCTTGTCTCTTTGTAGACACGACTTGCTGCAAGCAGTCTTTCTCTTGTCTCTTTGTAGACATGACTTGCTGCAAGCAGTCTTTCTCTTGTCTCTTTGTAGACATGACTTGCTGCAAGCAGTCTTTCTCTTGTCTCTTTGTAGACACGACTTGCTGCAAGCAGTCTTTCTCTTGTCTCTTTGTAGACATGACTTGCTGCAAGCAGTCTTTCTCTTGTCTCTTTGTAGACACGACTTGCTGCAAGGAGTCATTCTCTTGTCTCTTTGTAGACACGACTTGCTGCAAGCAGTCTTTCTCTTGTCTCTTTGTAGACATGACTTGCTGCAAGCAGTCTTCTTCTGTCCCTTTCCTGTTAAAGTTAATAATTGTGTGCTCCCTTCTGCTGCATGATTCTGTAAGCCCAACCTTATTCTCTTTGTCCATCTTGTTTTATGACCACAGCCATTCGTTATTGTTTCTTTTATGTTTGTAATTATTTCACTTATATGGTCTTATTATTTCTGTATCTATCCTCTCACAAATACATAGATAAACATTGCTCAATTTTGTGTTTAATTTTCAATTCTAGTTTTGTTGTCCTTTGTCAGAACATTAAAGTGTCAAAAACAGCCTATTATTAATTTATAACTTGTGCAGATGTTTGGTATGATTCAACATCTAATCCAATCAGAATGGTCAGCAAAGAGAAGAAGTCACTGAATCACACAGTGCATCAATAGCTCTGGGCTCTAGGATTTCTGAAAGTAGCATGATACATTGCTAACATGCCTTCCCCGAAACTCATTTTTAGAATCTTTATCGGTGAGATTTGTTAGAGAGATTTGGTTAAGGTTTATACCAATTTTACAAATATGTTTAATATAAATTATTATTTTATACCTAATATGTATCTGTATTCATAGTATATTTGTGTGTATGTGAACAAAGTGATTGTAATACAAATTTTGTTTCGATATTTTTTACTGAATGTACAAGAATTTTTGAAGAATCTGACACTTATTTTCCAAGTCATAGAGGTTGGTAGAACTGTAGTTTCAGCTGTCCATGTTTGTGATCATCATTTTTTTAAATGTCCATTGTCTAGGATAACAAGATGAAGCTTGCTCAATACCTGCAAGCTACCTACCATATCAAGGTGAATGCAGCCTCCATGTTCGACATGCAGGTCAAGAGAATCCATGAGTACAAGAGGCAACTGATGAACTGCCTTCACATCATCACCCTTTACAACAGGCTTAAGAAGAATCCTCAGGCTCCATTTGTCCCTAGGACAATCATGATTGGAGGAAAGGTCGGTACATTTATTTCTGGAAAACAAAGTTAGACACATTATTCATTTGAGATGACCGAATGTTGTTTTAAAATCAAGACAGTATTTCTATTAACTAGGTATGAATGAAAGATGTATTAAAAACTGGTAATTGTGTGGGAAGTTCTGTGTGTGTAATCTTTTAAAAGTAATCATCCAAATTGTGTGTTTGACAGCTGCACAATTTGTGTATCAAATATGTAAGAGCACCAATCTATTCTATACTAAAACAGATCTATCAAATATGTAAGAGGACCAGCCTATTCTATACTAAAACAGATCTATAAAATATGTAAGAGGACCAGCCTATTCTATACTAAAACAGATCTATAAAATATGTAAGAGCACCAACCTATTCTATACTAAAACAGATCTATAAAATATGTAAGAGCACCAACCTATTCTATACTAAAACAGATCTATAAAATATGTAAGAGCACCAACCTATTCTATACTAAAACAGATCTATCAAATATGTAAGAGCACCAACCTATTCTATACTAAAACAGATCTATCAAATATGTAAGAGCACCAGCCTATTCTATACTAAAGCTGATATCCAGAACTTTTGTAGGTGTCAGAGCTGTAGAATTATTTGTATGAGTGTGTGGTGTTTTTGTTGTTGTCAGAGAGAGAGGCACCCACACACCCACCCTTCATAGTGATGGTTATTTGACTAGGATGAGTGTGTGATGTGTTACAACAATGGTTACTCTTGCAGGCTGCCCCTGGCTACCACGTGGCAAAGATGATCATTAAACTCATCAACAATGTGGCTCGTGTGATTAACAATGACCCAATTGTTGGAGACAGGCTGAAGGTTGTCTTCCTGGAGAACTATCGTGTGTCCCTGGCAGAGAAGATCATCCCTGCTGCTGATCTCAGCGAACAGATATCACTGGCTGGCACAGAGGCCTCAGGAACTGGAAACATGAAGTTCATGGTCAGTAGAATATTTATCACTCAAAGTCAATCACTCCTGTCAGTACATAGACCACATATTGCCAGCATACACGGTCCTGGGCTATTTTTTCCCGCCCCTCTCCAGGTGTAACCATTTAATCATAGTTCTCTCCATTCTCTTCTTTATTTTAAGTTCTACCTCTCTTTCTCTTCTCTTGAGAATTCATTGTGGAGCATGTCTGGCTATGTTGGGCTGTGCCTTTCTTAGTACGTTCTATGCTCCACATCATGCAGTCAAGCCGGTATTTTTGTTCTCTACGTCATTGACTGCTTTAGGCCACTGAGACCTAGTCGACTATCGTCTTGCCGTCAATATTACTAGCATTTTCTATGCCCAACCTGTTCTCATGCAGATATCATGCATGGGCACTTCAATCGTCCTCTGGATACTTTGTTACGAAACTACACGACTGGAATGAGAAACAGGTTGTCTACAGACTGCTGAGTCTTCTGGGGGTCGAGAGGTAAGCCTTTGAGAGACGAGTGCCTCTCAAAGCGATTAGCGGAAACGGTTGGCGATCGAATACCACGTTTTCAAGTCGCCCCTGGTCTTTAGGGAGGCGGGACCAGAATGTCTGCATCTTGAGTTACAGCCAGTCGTCTTGACTTACGTCTTGCCACTGGTCCAAGGTAGTTGAGGGCTACAGAGGGAGGTTAATGACCAGAGCAGTCTCATTCTTACCATAATCTAAATACATCGCAAGTTACATCATCAAGACAGAACAGCCTGATGATATCGCCATCATTGCTTGCGATGGGCAACTGTGTCCTATCCATTCCCATTTTCTTCTCTTAATTTGTTCTGGTGGCTGTTGGTTTCTATTTTTCCATAGATCTTTATTCACCACCATGCCCTGACACTTTTATGTCCATAATCCTTCATAGGCATCTGTTAGCGAAGGACTAGAGTCTTTGTAGTATCACTTTGGTTGTTGTACGTCTCGGCTCCATACAACAGCACTGACTAGAATATTTTTTAAGCCGGCTAAATATAAAAATAATTAAAAAATGACATTTGAATGTTGGTATAGTTTGCGCTGTAAGTCTACAAAATTATCTTTCAATGTAGGGAGTAGGAGCAGTTTATATCTTGCAATGTAGGGAGTGGGAGCAGTTTATATCTTACAATGTAGGGAGTGGGAGTAGTTTAGATCTTGTAATGTAGGGAGTGGGAGCAGTTTATTTCTTACAATGTAGGGAGTGGGAGCAGTTTATTTCTTTCAATGTAGGGAGTGGGAGCAGTTTATTTCTTTCAATGTAGGGAGTGGGAGCAGTTTATTTCTTTCAATGTAGGGAGTGGGAGCAGTTTATTTCTTTCAATGTAGGGAGTGGGAGCAGTTTATTTCTTTCAATGTAGGGAGTGGGAGCAGTTTATATCTTACAATGTAGGGAATGGGAGCAGTCTATATCTTGTAATGTAGGAAGTGGTAGCAGTTTATATCTTGCAATGTAGGGAGTGGGAGCAGTTTATATCTTGCAATGTAGGGAGTGGGAGCAGTTTATATCTTACAATGTAGGGAGTGGGAGTAGTTTAGATCTTGTAATGTAGGGAGTGGGAGCAGTTTATCTTGTAATGTAGGGAGTGTGAGCAGTTTATATCTATCAAGCTGTTATGATATCATTGTTCAGCTCATTATTTGTATTATTCAACCTTCAGTTGAATGGCTCTCTGACCATTGGAACACTTGACGGTGCCAACGTTGAGATGATGGAAGAAATGGGCAAGGAGAACATTTTCATCTTTGGCATGACAGTCGAAGAAGTGGAGGAGCTCTTCCGCAAGGGGTTAGTCCTGGTCATTCCAGATTAATGTACAGTTTTGTTATATTGTAGTTTGGTACTTTTATAAAGCTTTATCTTTAAATATTACTCATTTCTAGTTTCACAATTGACACTTGAAGTGATTCTCACTGACCAATGATACCTTCCATAGAACAAGGACAAGCCTGTCATACAAGATATTGCAGTCAGTTTAAAGTTTCAATTTGACAAGGACCTGTCTGTTATGATAATTCAAATGATAAAAGCGAGTCTGCGTCTAAGAGAATAGGTACCATGATTACATAGGAACTTTCTTATAGAATATTTTTGCAACAAGCCTTTGATAATATGTAGGGCTTGCCCCTGTCCTATGGAATAATTCACATATTTGGAAACTTAACGTCTTTATACTGGTTCAGAAGACTCTACAGAGTCTGTATACAACCAGTTTCTTCGAGGGTGACTTAATAGACTCAAACACTAGAGCTAAGTAGACCTGTAGCCAGTTATGCACCATCTGTAGCTACTCTTAACCTGGGGGAAGGTACAAATAACTTTTGGGTAGATTTTTAGCTAGAATTTTGAATTTTGTCCGGGCAGCGGCCGTTACGCCTACTCTTTTATATTTCCAACTACCAAGGGATTTTTAATGTGCTCAACACTGAACTCAGTAGTCCGATCTCACTAACCAGAGATCAGGGGAATTTTTACTAGAAGATCCACATGAAAAAGTCCCTGTCTTTACCATTATTCGAACCCGTGACCTCCAGCACCTGAGGTGGACACCTTGCCTTGAGACCACTGAGTCCCCACTGATAGTTTGACACTTATATACAGATTCACATGAATATAGTTCTACACATATTTGTATTTTGGTTCGCGTATGAAGGGGCAGGTTTTTGCTGCACTGAACTGTATTAAACCAGTACTGCAACAGATGCAAAACGTCAATGGTAGGGCTCACACCTTCAACCATGTGGTTATTCCAGCCATGGTTTATGTCTGCGAGGTGTGGAACCAACGGAAAGCTGATGCAGATGGATTACACGTTGCCCAAAAAGCAATGTAGCGTAGATCATTGAAGACTTGCAAATCAAGGTCAAATCCACAACGCAGAGATCAAACGTCGAACTTCCTTCTCTGACATCATAGATGTCGCACTGTAATGAAAATACAGATGGGCCGGCCATGTGGTGCACATGCTGGATAACAGATGGACACGTAGAGTGACGTCATGGTGGCCATACAACTTTAGTCGCCCTTGCGGGCAACTGAGGATGAAGTAAAGAGATGGCATAATGGAGGCCCTGGGCCCAACATGTACACCAAACCAAAAGAGCGAAATGAGTTCACTCAACAATTGGCTACCTTGCATCAGACACACATGCCTGATTGAATATCAGGATTTATAGATTTGAGAACAGGTGGATCTATCACCATTTTGAGTAGGTAAGTTGGTGACAAGTGGAATAAGAGATGAACAAAATTATGCAGCTCGATAGAGCAGATTTTAATGAAGGCATCCTGTACCCTCACCTAGCAGAGCCCGAATTGTTACTCAGGGGCTGTGGTTTAAGTAGCAGTTGGTTTCACGTGCACAACCCTCTTTAGGTGTCCTTACTGAATTGCTATTCTGTCATATCTGTGTAGCTCTCAGATAGAGATCTCATATATTCTTCTTTGTCATGAAAAGGGCCGTTGCTTTGTTTTTTTTACATTCTAATAGTTTACAGCAAAACTGTGATATCTGCGCCTTTTTGTCTGATACATCCATTTTCAGCATGCCACATTGCTGGGGCTGATTAGCCATCTCTATTTTCTCAGCCAGGCAGCTTGTGTGCAACCTGTTTTGGGGGGCCACCAATTGGAGACGAAATAGGGTTTTGGACAACTCTAGTTCGCTGACTGTGGCGGAAGTATCTATGAGTGGTTGACTGACTTATCTCATTCACTGCCACTTTGGCTTCATTTCATAGATTAGTTCAATTGCATTAATATGTCATTTGAATATAAGACAGATAGCAGGGAAAGAACATGTGGATTGGTCATGCACCAAGTCTTCAGGCCTGTAGGTCTAATTGAACGCCTAATTCCCACAGGAAATTTGAAGCTGATAATAAAGAGGAGAATACTTTGTCAAATATAGCATCAAACTTGTCAAACAACTCATCACTTCCTGTTTTACTGCACTCTAAATACATTGTGGAGAAACTGGATGTATTTTGATGGCAATGATTATTCCTTGACATTTCTATCCTAGCTACAACCCTCGAGCCTTCTATGAGAATGATGCAGAACTGAAGCAGTCTTTAGACCAGCTGAACGGCGGCTACTTCTCTCCTGAAGAGCCTAACCTGTTCAGTGATCTTTACGAGGGTCTTCTCAATAATGACAGGTAAGGAATAGACCAGAATCTTTGCCTTGAAAATTGTAGTTTTAGCAGAAAGCTGTGCTGATGCATGTGAACAATTGGATTTATTTGTTGAATTCATTCACATATAAGATAAAAGTAGTTTATACATTCTGTTAATGTGGTCCTTGTAGATCTTTTGAGTTTTGGATTTATTTACAGTTGCTCCTATTATTGTGCCTTGATAAACTACATTTTTGACAATTCTGTATCATATTCTCTCATTAACTTTCTTGCTTGCATTCACTCTGTGGTTTCTAACACAGCTAATTTATTCTGTTGCTTATGAAACACCTGAATGTTTAAGCTGAATTTTTAAAAGTCACGTATTTGTAGAATCGCAAGGATTTCTATGATTGTCACTGTCAGAACCAACAGTTTGCCGGAAATGTGTGAAGTCTTGAAACTTCTGGCTCACGGACAGAGTGAAACTGAGGCATGATTTTGGGGAGACATTTTTGATGTTTTGTTCTGGTCTCCTTAATTGTTCTCTTGTTATTAAAGATAGCTCTACATACATGTGTCTCTCTCACAGGTTTGCTCTGTGTGCTGACTTCAGAGCTTATGTTGATTGCCAGGAGCAGGTGTCCGAGCTGTTCAAGGTATGTCACTTGTATAGAAACTTAATAAGTGAAGAAACAATGGAAACCCAAGGCTAGCAAACCCAAGATTCTGACCTATGAGTGGAAGTCTTAGAAACTACATTATGCTTGGTCTTCAGCTTTCTGAGTTAATTTGGACAATCTTGTATCTTGCTGATATCTATTTCTAGTTAATTATTTTCATTGATGGATAAATGCTTGAGCCACAACCTGGTTATCAATCCTATACCTTTCCTGCTACAGGCAAGCACTCTAAGACTGCACTGCCAGTTCTTCTATTTCTAAGCAAACTTGAGTTGACCGTTTCAGTGGCTGCTTTCATTGTGGTTGATGTACAGCATGCATGTTTTAGTATTTACAGTTATTGCTAAGTAGTGTTCTGTGGTCTTCTGGTCTCAAAATAGATTTTGGTCAACAGTTTTTACACCATTTTGTCTTTGTTGCTCAGATTTGTAGCAGACAAATGTTTGTTGTCTCTTATAAAAGCTTTACTCTCATTTGCTGTTTTGAGCTCTCCTATTCATATTAGTTCTCTTAGTCAACCTGTATTTCTACAGGGGCAGATGCCCTTGTGCAGGTCTCGGCTCTGGTATGAGCTGGATATAGCCGGGAGAAGGATTTCCAGCTTAGTGGGCTAGGCTTGAGCAGCTTAGTACTCTGCTGCATTTGGTAGTTAATTGATGTGCTAGTTCATCTTAATAAACTCAAAACACTAGAGCAAAGTAGACTCGCAGCCTGTTAAGCACCATCTATACTTCTCTAAACAAACCACCTAACCATGGCTGCTGCTCTAAACAAAACACCTAACCATGGCCGGTGTTATGCCATGTCACACAGTTAGTTGCCTCATACGACATGCTCTCTGTGGGGCAGTGGTGCTATTCTTGTCCTTGTCATACACAAAGATCCTGGCAGACCACTCAGTATTTCTATTAGATAAAGATATTTAAGTACAAGTTAATCTCCAAGCGGGATCAAGGCGCTGAGCAGCACATGAGTTGCAGTGGTCAGCGACCCATAGCTGACTGCTAGCGTCAGGGCCTGCGAACCAGAGCTGCCAAGACCCTTCTACACCTCCACGCGGTGATCCTGGATAACAGGCTGCAGCATGGCAGACTGGCTAAGGAGAAGGGATCAAAGAGGGAATGCTAACCCGGTACTCAAAAAATGCTTGCTGAAGTCGGATGTGTTGGACCGAAAGGTCTGGTCAAAATAAACGAGGAGAAAACCACATGTACAATATTCTCGCTTTCAATCAAACCCCAAAACACCAAATTAAGTCTAAATGACAAATTCCTGCAGCCAAACGACAACCCAAACTATCTGGGAGTCACATTTGATCGGCGCATGACATGGAAAAGTCAGATCGAGAGAAACCGAATGAGAGCCAGAGAAAGAATGGCAATCATGAGGAAACTTGCTGGCACAAGCTGGGGAGCAGACGAAAGTATACTAACGAAACTGTACACTGGAAGAGAGACCAGTTCTCGAGTATGGCATTGCGGCATGGACAACAGCAGCAAGGGCGAACTTCGATAAAGTTAGCAAACTTCAAAACCAAACCATGAGAGTTATAACAGGAGGCATGAAGTCAACGCCAATTGTAGAACTTGAAAAGATTACAAAACTGCAATCCATGACCGATAGAAGAGACTGCAGAGCCCAGCTGCAGTCAGAGAAACTCTGAAGACTGACTGACCATCCAATGCACCAGAGACTAAACAATTTGGGAAATGGGAAACTAAAGCGGAGAAACTTTGCAGAAATAGCCAAAGCAAAGATGCACGAAGATCCCATAAACGCACTAACAACACCAAAGCCCATCAATACTGTACGAAAACCTACCTGGAGGCAGGATATATTTCCAGAGGTGGTAGAAAATATACCAGGTATTGGAAACAAAAACTGCCAGACTGAAAAAGAAAGGAGAGATACTACCCTAAGCTTTATATCGAAAAACTACCCAAGCATGGACTGGACCCATGCATACACCGACAGTTCTGTAACAAACACTACACAGAACGGAGGGGCAGGAGCATTCCTGAACCTACCAAATGGCAGAAAAATAACACTGTCATTCGCTACTGGTAAGTACACAAGCAATTTCAGAGCGGAGGCAGAGGCACTGAGGGCGGCAGTGGAAGAAATGGTGACACATAAAGAAAATGAAAGCCATACAGTCCTGCTTACAGATGCTCTGGCTAAAAAGCCAGAAAAACACTGAGCTTAATGACTTAAGAGCAGTACTCTGTCAACTATGCCAGCAGTCCGCACCAAAAAGGGTAGTGGTACAGTGGGTCCCATCACACTGCAACATCCAAGGCAACGAGGAGGCAGACAGACTGGCGAAAGAAGGTGCAAGACTACCACAAACAGATACTATTATGACGTACGAAGAGTCAAAACGGCTTATTAAAGCCAGATACATGACCAAATGGGAAACTGAACATATCGGCTACACCAAAAATGATGCCAATTACCAGTTGAACAGAAGAGAGCAGGTCGTTGTCTTCAGACTTCGCACTGGCCACAATAGACTGAGGTACCAACTATTCAACAAATTGAAGATAGGTGGTACTGACGAATGCCCTGTGGTACCGGGAAAATGACCGCTGAGCATCTGCTGCAGAACTGCCCGACATACGAGGACCAGAGAGAGCAGATGTGGCCATCACCAGTGGCAACACAAGACAAGCTCTATGGCAGTGTCGACAGCCTCAGGATGACCGCCACTTTTTTCGAAAAAATAATGGTTACTGTCTGACTGCGTACGATGGAGGAGGAGGACCGAAAGGTGCAAATATCGCAGTCAAGCTGTAAACTATGACACAACGCATTCCGTTCTCCGGACTACATTCTGCTACTTAAGCCCTTTCAGGGTTTGGTAGTGGTAGATTGAGAACGAACGCAGAAGAAGAAGAATCTCCAAGCCTTGAATAAAATTTGAAAATGTTGTTTGAAGACCTGCTAACCACTTTTACAGTCTTCAACTGTACACATGTTTTTTTGTTTAATAATACATTCTATTTTTTGTACTGTTACAACAACAGTCCTAGTCAGGGAAGTGCAAATGTGTAAAGTTACTTTCAGATGGCTCTTAGCTTTTTTGTTTTATTCTCCTGTGACCTACAGAAGAACCGGAACTAACTGGTTTAAGATTGAACACACTGGTTTTTATCTGCTATGGTCAACAGAAGAACCAGAGCAGTCTGGTACTCAGTGTCTCTCAGTAAATGGCTACAGGTGTTTATACTGATGATTCCTGTAGCTCTCTAATTGTACACACTCCAGCTCTGTCCTCAGAATTAAATGTTTGGGTTGTAGCCAAGATGTTGTTTTTATTTCACTCAGATTTTTTTACTGAGTTTTTCTCTCCCCATAATGCTTTGCGTTCCCTTATTCTCAGGATCCCATGAAGTGGGCTGTCAAGGCAACTCTGAATGTGGCTGCTTCTGGAAAGTTCTCCAGTGACAGAACCATCAGCGAGTATGCAAAGGAGATCTGGGGTGTGGAGCCATCGCTGGTCAAACTGCCCAATCCTGCGGACAAGGGTTCTGCTAAGGAGAATTAAGCCATTTCTCCCTTGATATTAACAATTTTGTTGAAATGACATTGTTATTTTTGTTCAAGTCCGTCACTGATTTGAAGTATCCAGATGAACTGTGAGGGTGACATGAATATGTAAGGTAATTTACTCTACAAATATATTTCTTGTCTCTTTTTATAACTTGACACACAACGCACTGATTGACAATTTTCCTAATCAAACTTGATAGACGTGGTCACTAGTCCAATCAAGTGGTCACCACGAAAGACTGAATTAGAGCTAAATATGTGGCTGAAAGTAGTCACGGACAAATGGTGCTGTTTCAGTGTAATTATCCTTCCTCTTGTACTCCAGCCATAACATGGGGTCATCACCACATTTAGTTTCTTTACAGCAAGTCTGTGCCAATACATAAATGTGATAATGTAGAGGTAGTTTCTATGGCAGTTGATCTTTTACATGATGTTAGCAGCCCCATTCGCAACCATACTTAGTTGCCTTTGTGACAGACATAGTGGGATACAGTAATCCCAATAGAGTATGGGAGCCATGGTTTCACACATTGGATATTATATGGTGTCAATCTAAAACGATGACATGATTGTGTTCCCATCTGTGTGTGTGATGGTAGGCACTTTCAATGGTAGGAATCATGTTCCTATAATCAAATGTTTACCTTTTTTGTCCAAGGTTTGTAGTATACTAGGGGTAATATGTTTGAATTGAAGTATAAACTAACGATTGGACAAAGAATCCACAAGTATTCTATTATTAGATTGTCAGACATTTCACTTATTTTATTGATATATATATATATATATACTACATATACATAGTAGATTATTGTGGACGTCAGAGCATGGCTTATCCCATTTAGTGTAAGCATCAAATGATGGTGCAACTTGCCTCACTCAAACCACCATTTTTAAAACATGTCTAATACTGATGTCATACTTGCTGCTTGATTTTGTATTGTACGCTTTTGTTATAGTATACGGACACAGTAGTTATCTTCAAACATTTCTGTACATTTGATATAACATGGCACACTGTTGTCACAGTCTGCATGTCATAGTTGTTTTTTTATTATTGATAGATGTTTTCTTGTATATCTTTTGTTTTTGTTGATAGACAGGGCTGTTGATAGTGTGGAATTGTTCAGACAAACAATTCATTGCATTTTTAATTGTAACTAAATGATTTTGTAAACTTTGAGTATTGTGTATTTATTGACTTCTTGTATTTGTAATTGATTGATTTGGTAGTAGTGGCTTCTGATTAAAGTCTGAAGTTGTTTGAACTGATGTGCTTCTAGCGGGTTGATCAAGATGAGATTTGTTAACATCAGGTTGATCAGGATGAGATTTGTTAACATCAGGTTGATCAAGATGAGATTTGTTAACATCAGGTTGATCAGGATGAGATTTGTTAAAATCAGGTTGATCAGGATGAGATTTGTTAACATCAGGTTGATCAGGATGAGATTTGTTAACATCAGGTTGATCAGGATGAGATTTGTTAACATCAGGTTGATCAAGATGAGATTTGTTAAAATCAGGTTGATCAGGATGAGATTTGTTAAAATCAGGTTGATCAGGATGAGATTTGTTAACATCAGGTTGATCAAGATGAGATTTGTTAAAATCAGGTTGATCAGGATGAGATTTGTTAACATCAGGTTGATCAGGATGAGATTTGTTAACATCAGGTTGATCAAGATGAGATTTGTTAACATCAGGTTGATCAAGATGAGATTTGTTAACATCAGGTTGATCAGGATGAGATTGTTAACATCAGGATGAGATTTGTTAACATCAGGGTGAGATTTTTTAACATCAGGATGAGATTTGTTAACATCAGGGTGAGATTTTTTAACATCAGGTTGATCAGGATGAGATTTGTTAACATCAAGATGAGATTTGTTTACATCAGGTTGATCAAGATGAGATTTGTTAACATCAGGTTGATCAGGATGAGATTTGTTAACATCAGGTTGATCAAGATGAGATTTGTTAACATCAGGGTGAGATTTGTTAACATTCAGGCACTCAAATAACATAGGATTGTAGCTGGGCCATCATGGCTGTTTTATGGAATAGAAAGTCAATGCATGTTCAGCATGATGTCTATTTTTGGCCTGATTCCAGGTTTTTAAAAAAAAAAAAAACAACATTACGACTCCCATAGTTTTGGTAACAAAGTTTGTGAATATTTGGCCGCCATTGTTCACTATTTTTTGAATATATGAACACAGACCATCAGGAATATATTTGGGGAATTATTTCTAGCTCAGTTGAGGATAGTTAAGACATCGACACATTAATCTGCTCTTCTTATTTTGGATGCGCTTACCAATTAGACATCAATGTGAATGTAAGATGAGATGTGATCATCTTGAGATATTCTGAGCAAAGTTTTGTAGGTTTTTTTAAATTTATATTCACTAAAGGAGAATTGTGATTTATTGTAAACTTTACTTTTGATATAGCCAGGCTAACTGTAACTAAATGGTTGTTGTAACCCTGGTTTGAGTATTTCAAATTGTTGTCTTTTTAAATCCAGGTTTGAGTTATCTAAATGGTTGTCTTAACCCAGGTTTGAGCTATCCAAATGGATGACTTAAACCGAGGTTTGAGTTATCCAAACGGTTGTCTTAACCCAGGTTTGAGATATCCAAATGGATGACTTAACCCAGATTTGAGCTATCCAAATGGTTATCTTAACCCAGGTTTGAGCTATCCAAATGGATGACTTAAACCGAGGTTTGAGCTATCCAAATGGTTATCTTAACCCAGGTTTGAGCTATCCAAATGGATGACTTAAACCGAGGTTTGAGCTATCCAAATGGATGACTTAAACCGAGGTTTGAGCTATCCAAATGGTTGACAACCCAGGTTTGAGCTATCCAAATGGATGACTTAAACCGAGGTTTGAGCTATCCAAATGGATGACTTAAACCGAGGTTTGAGCTATCCAAATGGTTGACAACCCAGGTTTGAGTTATCCAAATGGTTGTTTTAACCGAGGTTTGAGCTATCCAAATTGTCTTAACCCAGGTTTGAGCTATCCAAATTGTTGTTTTAACCCAGGTTTGAACTATCCAAATGGTTGTCTTAACCCAGGTTTGAGCTATCCAAATTGTCTTAACCCAGGTTGAGCTATCCAAATTGTTGTCTTAACCCAGGTTTGAGCTATCCAAATTGTTGTTTTAACCCAGGTTTGAAACCCAGGTCTGAGCTATCCAAATTTTTGTCTTGGAAGTTTTAAAGAGGCCATATTATTATTTGAAGAGCTTTTATTTAGCAAACATGTAACTACACCCAGGTGAAACTTAAATAAACTTCATTTTAACGCCAATGTGTTGAATTTATTTTGTGTTCCCAAATTGTTAGGAACAAAACGTGTGTGATAATACGTCAATTTTTTCATTTGTTTTGTTATCTGTACACACTCAAGTCCAGAGGAATTTGTGTGAAATTTGTTTTGGCACCAAACAGAAACTGTGTACAGACTGACAATCAAAGAGGACCCTAGGAAATAACTTCTACCATCAGATGTTCACTTTGCACACTGAAAACATATTTGTACCAAAAGAGGACATAATACTTCTACCATCAGATGTTCACTGAAAACATATTTGTACCGAAAGAGGACGTGGCAGGAACATCATTCTGTGAACATTATATAAACAACTTTTAGGATGCTTATGATAATGTCTTATTATGTATAAGAGATAAAGGATCTACAGAAAATGATAGTGGTAGGAAGTTCAAATAAAGACCTCAGTTTAAACAGCAGCAAGATGATGTTGGAAATTGGATGATAGTCATCTCCACAATACAGTATTAAATTTAGCAGAACACTGTTAGAGCCCATAGATTAGAAAAACCTCTCTAATAACTGGGAAGGGAGATCATGACAAGAAATGGTAGACAACTCAGAAATAGTGAGTGGAGATAGTTCAGGAAATAAAAAAAGGCAAATCTATGAACAATTCTTTAGCAATGAAATGTGATTGCTCTTCAGTGCTGCATACATACAATTCAGAAGAGGGTCAAAATCCCAGAATAAGTAATATATGTTGACGGGAAACAATGCACAAAGGACAATTATGATCCAGTTATTCTTTTTTGGTGGAGCGTATTGTAATATTTGTTAACATCGATGGGATATGAGTCAATGGATAACCAAACATGGATGCTGGACAGTTTAGTTTGATGGTAGGGAGAGAATAAATGGATGCTGGACTGATGGTAGGGAGAGAATCAATGGATGCTGGACTGATGGTAGGGAGAGAATCAAGTGGATGCTGGATAGTTAGTTTGGTGGTAGGAGGAGAATCAATGGATGCTGGACTGATGGTAGGGAGAGAATCAATGGATGCTGGATAGTTAGTTTGATGGTAGGGAGAGAATCAATGGATGCTGGACTGATGGTAGGGAGAGAATCAAGTGGATGCTGGACTGATGGTAGGCAGAGAATCAAGTGGATGCTGGACTGATGGTAGGCAGAGAATCAAGTGGATGCTGGACTGATGGTAGGGAGAGAATCAATGTATGCTGGATAGTTAGTTTGATGGTAGGGAGAGAATCAATGGATGCTGGATAGTTAGTTTGATGGTAGGGAGAGAATCAATGGATGCTGGATAGTAAGTTTGGTGGTAGGGAGAGAATCAATGGATGCTGGATAGTTAGTTTGATGGTAGGGAGAGAATCAATGGATGCTGGACTGATGGTAGGGAGAGAATCAAGTGGATGCTGGATAGTTAGTTTGGTGGTAGGGAGAGATTCAATGGATGCTGGACTGATGGTAGGGAGAGAATCAAGTGGATGCTGGATAGTTAGTTTGGTGGTAGGGAGAGAATAAATGTATGCTGTACTTAGGGTAGGGAGATCATCAGTGGATGCTGTACTGATGGTATGTAGATCATCAGTGGATGCTGGATAGTTAGTTTGGTGGTAGGGAGAGAATCAGCGGATGCTTGATTGATGGCAGGAAAACCGCCAGTAATTGATAACTAGAACTTGAAGTTGTGCATTTAACCTGATTGTTTGCAGTTTTTAAGGATTTTTATGCGTTTTAAAATTGTGAATGCTACACATTCAATACTTTTCTTTTTTTCTTTTATTTTTGTGTGCTCTGACTTTAATATTATCTTATTTTTATTTTGTTCACTGCTTAAAGAATTGAAATGCTCAAGAGATATAATTGGGTGTTTGTACGGCCAGAGTTTTATTTTTAATTTCCTTCCAAGAAATGCATTAATTTATGGACTTTCTGAAAATGGCTGACTTCGAAAGAAAACAAATTTCTGTGATGCAAATAGTACAGATGACAGTGGTGAATCCTCAATGTTACAAATCCAAAGCTTAGGAGTACTTCTTTAAGACATCTCTAGATCTTGCACATAAGAGGCTTAGAAGTACTTCTTCAATACTTCAAGACATCCCTAGATCTTGCACATTTGAGGCTTAGAAGTACTTCTTCAATACTTCAAGACATCTCTAGATCTTGCACATCCGAGGCTTAGAAGTACTTCTTCAATACTTCAAGACATCTCTAGATCTTGCACATACGAGGCTTAGAAGTACTTCTTCAATACTTCAAGACATCCCTAGATCTTGCACATTTGAGGCTTAGAAGTACTTCTTCAATACTTCAAGACATCTCTAGATCTTGCACATCCGAGGCTTAGAAGTACTTCTTCAATACTTCAAGACATCTCTAGATCTTGCACATACGAGGCTTAGAAGTACTTCTTCAATACTTCAAGGCATCTCTAGATCTTGCACATCCGAGACTTAGAAGTACTTCTTAAATACTTCAAGACATCTCTAGATCTTATTGTGGTTACTGTTATCCGAAAAGCCGGAGGAACAAATAACAGATATAATTGACACCCAAGAAAATGGTAGAGGTATTTTAACATGGATGAAATTGGCTGAGAGATCCTCTAAAGTCTGTCTTTGAGCACAGAGTGTCGCTCTCTTCTTGCAGTAGTAATTGACTCACCGAGGCTAAACTTCTTGCAGTAGTAATTGACTCACCGAGGATAAACTTCTTGCAGTAGTAATTGACTCACCGAGGCTAAATATGGTTTATACTTATTTTCACATTTTTAAGGGAGAATATGCTCTGGATTGCATGAAATTATTTTGTAATTACTTAAATTCAATTAGTGCCATTTGTTCAGTGCTTTAAAGGTGGGTATTTTTTATAATAATTTGCTGCAGCTGAGCATTATTATTAATGTTATTGTAGCATCTGGTTGCCAGTGTAGATTGAAAGGGGATTGTTTTGTAGGGTATAGTGTAAACCTTTTTTGATACTCTGTGTGAGGTGACACACCTACCTATATAAACCTCTTTGATCTCTGTGTGAGATGACACTTATACCCATTTATCTAAACCTCTTTGATACTGTCCTTGAGGTGACACAGATAGACCAGCCTTTCTATCTTGGAGAAACCTTTGTAACTATTTCCAGGTCTAGGTCGGGGAACACCCAGCTAAATATGACATTTAAAGATCAAGGTCTTTATAGTGAACGATCAGTTGCCTATATAATATCTAATATTCATTGTTTATGCTCAGGACAGAAAACAACATACACAGTTCTTGATAACATTGAATAGTAGAACTAGTCAAAATAAGAGAACACGTTATGAATAGAGAGCGACATTGTATTATTTCATCCGCACTGACCAAATATGGGACTGCTCAATGTCTGTGTACAACTGAGGAGGGTTTTTTGTAAAAACTTTGTTGAATTAAGTCACAATCTTTCGCTGTACCAGAGTTTTCAAGGAAGACAGGTTGAGACACTGACTTCAAAGATCTAGCTGATGTCAAGTACATGTCAGCTGCACACCTGTCTATTACACAGGGCGTATTGACACATTGTTTGTGGGAGGTTCACCTTACTGTGCCTGTAAGATTACCTGTGTGGTGGTATGGTACAGAATTAGTTGGAGGTTCACCTTACTGCACCTGTAAGATTACCTGTGTGGTGGTATGGTACAGAATTAGTTGGAGGTTCACCTTACTGCACCTGTAAGATTACCTGTGGGGTGGTATGGTACAGAATTAGTTGGAGGTTCACCTTACTGCACCTGTAAGATTACCTGTGTGGCATGGTACAGAATTAGGGGGAGGTTCACCTTACTGCACCTGTAAGATTACCTGTGTGGCATGGCACAGAATGTTATTTCTTGGTGTAAATATATTACTATGTGTAATTGTGTACATTGACCTGCATCGTCTTATTATGGCTTCCTGTTAATAAATGAAACATCCACAGCAAAGGTAGAACCATGGATACTGGCAGTAGATGTTCAGGATACTATCCATATATCACATTCACACATAAAAGGGGCTGAGTAAGAAGGACTCCCCCAGGACCAGAGTTCTGTAAAGGGAACTGAGACTGTCTGCGGTAGACGAGATTATTGTAGACAGTACAGCTATTGAATGCATCGACAATACTGGATACATGTTGTGTGTGATCTGCTCATGTTAATCTTTGTAGCTCTAAGAAATCCAAGTCTTCACATCTCTGTCTCATTACCAAGACAGTCCATCTCCATCTCATTACCAAGAAAGTCCATCTCATTACCAAGACAGTCAATCTCTGTCTCATTACCAAGAAGTCCATCTCCATCTCATTACCAAGAAAGTCCATCTCATTACCAAGACAGTCAATCTCTGTCTCATTACCAAGACAGTCAATCTCTGTCTCATTACCAAGACAGTCCATCTCATTACCAAGAAAGTCCATCTCCATCTCTTTACCAAGAAAGTCCATCTCATTACCAAGACAGTCAATCTCTGTCTCATTACCAAGACAGTCAATCTCTGTCTCATTACCAAGACAGTCCATCTCCATCTCATTACCAAGACAGTCCATCTCCATCTCATTACCAAGACAGTCCATCTCAATCTCATTACCAAGACAGTCCATCTCAATCTCATTACCAAGACAGTCCATCTCAATCTCATTACCAAGACATTCCATCTCATTACCAAGACAGTCCATCTCAATCTCATTACCAAGACAGTCCATCTCCATCTCATTACCAAGACAGTCCATCTCCTTCTCATTACCAAGACAGTCAATCTCATTACCAAGACAGTCCATCTCCATCTCATAACCAAGACAGTCCATCTCATTACCAAGACAGTCCATCTCATTACCAAGACAGTCCATCTCATTACCAAGACAGTCTATCTCATTACCAAGACAGTCCATCTCCATCTCATTACCAAGACAGTCCATCTCCATCTCATTACCAAGACAGTCCATCTCATTACCAAGACAGTCCATCTCCATCTCATTACCAAGACAGTCCATCTCCATCTCATTACCAAGACAGTCCATCTCCATCTCATTACCAAGACAGTCTATCTCATTACCAAGACAGTCCATCTCCATCTCATTACCAAGACAGTCCATCTCATTACCAAGACAGTCCATCTCCATAACATTACCAAGACAGTCCATCTCCATCTCATTTCCAAGACAGTCCATCTCCATCTCATTACCAAGACAGTCCATCTCCATCTCATTACCAAGACAGCCCATCTCCATCTCATTACCAAGACAGTCCATCTCATTACCAAGACAGTCCATCTCAATCTCATTACCAAGACAGTCCATCTCCATCTCATTACCAAGACAGGCCATCTCCATCTCATTACTCATTACCAAGACAGTCAATCTCCATCTCATTACCAAGACATAGTTAAGGATTAACATGAGATGAGTATGAAGTGAAACCATAAATTAGTGAAGACTAATCAGATTTGTGATTGATGTTATTCATGTGAAAGTAACAGTCCACATTTTCTGCAATAGTCCATGTATTCTGTGTCTATTGTGGCAAAAATAAATTGAAACTGGCAAAGGTAAAATGGCTAGGCAAAGGGTGGAGATACCGCAGTTTAGCTTATTAGAATGGAAGTAAGTCAATAGAACTGATAGACAGGGACAGGAAGATGGAGTAATCAAGGTAGTCGTGCATGGAGCAGTCAAGTTGTCCATGGAGCAGTCATGTTACATTTGTAGGGGCTTCGTTTGCCCTACCCAAAAGCCAAGCTGGTCGACCGCTGACAACCATCCATGATGCGTATATATATTTGATTCTCTTTATTACACTTTGACGTGTCCCATTTGTCCAGGGATTCCACAGAACTTAACATATTTTTAAAAAAACTTTAGAAACTTGTTTCATGTTTCTAGCTGAATTCTAGTCCAGTCTGACCTAGGGGTGACTGTTGGGGGCAGGGGGGGATATTGCATGAAAGACAAAGATTTATGTTGGTGTCATTTGATGATATGAATTGTTTCTCTCATATTGGAAGTTGTGATAAATGACGTTTATCCGGAATTAATGAGATTATTTCCCCTTGTCTGTATGAGCTGACTGGACAATGAAGTCTGAAGTTAAATAGTTGCTAATAGTGTTAGCATCTAGATCAAAGGCATGATAGAGAGAAGAGTTGAGGAGGAAATGGAGATTGTTGCCAATATCCTAAAGGCAACGAGGAAGAAGTGATATCCAGCTTTGGAGAGAAGTGCAAGAAAAGGTGAAACACATTGCCATTATCTGTCTCAGAGCTGCTAACCATCAGATAATTGGTGGCTTTAGCTTTGAATATATTTATCCGGCAGTAAATGAGTTCTATTTAAGCATGATGAGCTGATGTTGGGATTTCAAGATGAGGTTTGTCATTGCCAGGTCTCTGTATTAATCTAACATGTTTATTGACATCTGATAGTTTTTCTGTGTTTAAAGTGTTAACTAGCAGTGTTCTGCGACTTCCAAGATCAACTTTGAAAAGATCAATAATGTCTCAGTACAAGTTGCCATGTTCAAACACATTCAAGATGGTTCCAGGCACATGTAACCAGTAGATTTGATGATGATAATATGTTTGCAACTTCTCAAATCTTGAGATCATCTAGTCAATGAATCAGCAGGCTAATAGTAGCTCTTTTTGTGGGAACAGATCATAAATTATCCTAACAGCAAAACCCAGCTGTCTTCAAATCTAGACCAAGCTGTAACCAAAGGTTGCCATTGATTGGCCTGTAGCTGTTTCTAAGTAGTACTTGCTCTTGTGTGATTGACAAGCCCAGTCTTGAGTGTTGTATCTGAACATCGTTGATAAATTCCATTTCTTTGATAGCATATATTATCAGTTTGTTTGTTTTTGTCATTCTTTAAAATCCAGAGGTCCAGCACCTTCTGGGGATTAATGGTTGCTGTTTGAATTAGTGGTACATTTTTATTGTGGTGTGTTTAGAGCTTGCGTAGTTTCTAGCATTTCGTCTCTTGAGTTTATAACACATAAAGACATATACCCTTGTACTGGAAGCAATGCTATAGGCAGTTACTATTATACCTTCTGTGTGTACATTTCCTATTGCTAGTGATATCAGATATTAAAGTCAGCTAACCAGATGGTCTATGTGTACGTGTGTGTGCGCCATGCATGTATTTTAGTGTGTTTGTGTGAAAAAGAAATGACAGATGTGAAAGAAGTACCAGTAAACAGGTCGCCATATCATTGGCAGAAAGTCTCGTGATTGCACCTTTAATGTTTACACTGTCATTTCCTGTGATGAACTTATTTTTAGCTACCTTGCCAAGGCTAGAGAGCTTGCACGCTCAAATGATCCCGGGAGCTATACCAGTGGGAGTATTACTCCTGGTAGGGTCATCCAGGCCTACAGGTACTTAAAGAGGGCTCAGGCTAACGGCAGTTGGAGCCCTATAGGTGTAACTGCAGAATTCTCTGACGAGTGGTATATGCCCTGAGCTGTACCAATCCATGCCCACTCCATGGGTTAAATGTATTCTTATCTTGTCTTTGTATATGCCCTGAGCTGTACCAATCCATGCCCACTCCATGGGTTAAATGTATTCTTATCTTGTCTTTGTATATGCCCTGAGCTGTACCAATCCATGCCCACTCCATGGGTTAAATGTATTCTTATCTTGTCTTTGTATATGCCCTGAGCTGTACCAATCCATGCCCACTCCATGGGTTAAATGTATTCTTATCTTGTCTTTGCTGTTCGTTCTCTATTAATTATCCTCATGGATGATAAAAATACCCAGGTGGCTGGGAGTGCCAGACGTGCCATCACAACAAGTCAACTAACATGACTGACTGAGAAATTTGAAATGGCCGACTCAGAGTTGTGTGTGGTCTGTCATGACAGGACATGCTACCGACACACTGGACTGCCTCCATGCCCTTCACTTCAATTTTGTTAAGGCCTGGCACAACAGACTTTATACAAACTCCAACTGAGAAAGACGCTTGGTTTTTGCCTGGATACATTGGACTTTAAGAGCTACCGTCCCACAGCTAAAAGAATATCATCATGGTTTCTGGTCCGACTTTCGGTCAAGTATCTACATTTTTCAACTTCTTCACTGGTTGACTGGGACATCACTGTCCATTGGCTATTTCACCCATCTTTCTGCTAGAGGTTTGAACTCTAACCTTCAGCAGGATTATTGGAAAGCACAGGATTCACCGCTTGTGTGTGAGGGCATGAGAGGTTAAGAGACATTGTGAGCCATTTGTTGCTCATTACGCCCCATTTGGGCCCAACCAGACTGGTTACAGATGTTGTCCAATTTGTGTTCAGGAACTCTCCATTTTGTCAATCTGTAATCTTCTAGAGAAAAGTCAGAAACTGGTCACCAACTACCCCCGTGAAGCGGACGATGCAGCTTAAAGAAGTCTCTGCAACATTATTCATTATTTATCTTCCCCATCTCCTCCCTCGTCCAGATTCATTATCCGTCTTCCCCTTCTCCTCCCAAATCCAGATTCATTATCTGTCTTCCCTTTCTCCTCCCAATCCAGATTCATCTGTCTTCCCCTTCTCCCTATCCAGATTCATTATCTGTCTTCTTCTCCTCCTCCCTCATCCAGATTCAGTATCTGTCTTCCCCCTTCTCCACCCTCATCCAGATTCATTATCTTTCCTCTTCTCCACCCTCATCCAGATTAATTATCTTTCCCCTTCTCCACCCTCATCCAGATTCATTATCTGGCTTCCCCTTCTCCACCCCCATCCAGATTCATTATCTGTCTTCCCTTCTCCACCCCCATCCAGATTCATTATCTGTCTTCCCCTTCTCTACCCCCATCCAGATTCATTATCTGTCTTCCCCTTCTCCACCCCCATCCAGATTCATTATCTGTCTTCCCCTTCTCATCCAGATTGATTATCTGTCTTCCCCTTCTCTCCATCCAGATTCAGTATCTGTCTTCCCCTTCTCCTCCCCCATCCAGATTCAGTTTATGTCTTCCCCTTTCCTCCATCCAGATTCAGTATCTGTCTCCCTCTTCTGCACCCTCATCCAGATTCATTTTCTGTCTTCCCCTTCTCCACCTCCATCCAGATTCATTATCTGTCTTCCCCTTCTCCTCCCCCATCCAGATTCATTATCTGTCTTCCCCTTCTCCTCCCCCATCCAGATTCAGTATCTGTCTTCCCCTTCTCCTCCCCCATCCAGATTCAGTTTATGTCTTCCCCTTTCCTCCATCCAGATTCAGTATCTGTCTCCCTCTTCTGCACCCTCATCCAGATTCATTTTCTGTCTTCCCCTTCTCCACCTCCATCCAGATTCATTATCTGTCTTCCCCTTCTCCACCTCCATCCAGATTCATTATCTGTCTTCCCCTTCTCCTCCCCCATCCAGATTCATTATCTGTCTTCCCCTTCTCCTCCCCCATCCAGATTCATTATCTGTCTTCCCCTTCTCCTCCCCCATCCAGATTCAGTATCTGTCTTCCCCTTCTCCTCCCCCATCCAGATTCAGTTTATGTCTTCCCCTTTCCTCCATCCAGATTCATTATCTGTCTTCCCCTTCTCCTCCCCCATCCAGATTCATTATCTGTCTTCCCCTTCTCCTCCCCCATCCAGATTCAGTATCTGTCTTCCCCTTCTCCTCCCCCATCCAGATTCAGTTTATGTCTTCCCCTTTCCTCCATCCAGATTCAGTATCTGTCTTCCCCTTCTCCTCCCCCATCCAGATTCAGTTTATGTCTTCCCCTTTCCTCCATCCAGATTCATTATCTGTCTTCCCCTTCTCCTCCCCCATCCAGATTCATTATCTGTCTTCCCCTTCTCCTCCCCCATCCAGATTCATTATCTGTCTTTCCCTTCTCCTCCCCCATCCAGATTCAGTTTCTGTCTTCCCCTTTTCTCCATCCAGATTCAGTATCTGTCTTCCCCTTCTTCTCCTCCACCCAGTACCTATTTAGCAGCAAGCAACAAAGAGTGACACAAATCAAGAAGCACGTAGTGGCACATGTGACTACATGAAAGGTAAGGGACATTAAAGATGGAACAGGCCACATTTGAGAATACAAGATATGTTCCGCACAAACACCATGATCAGTTCACGTTTAGTTTGTATCATACATGACAGTTGAGATAATGTCTGTGCCGAAGTTATTGAGTTACCTGAAACAACTCATTTATACATTTTTTAGCAGTTGTTCGATCAAATTACGCTATCGGACTCAGTATTCTGTAACCAAAAATGGAAATGCTATCGGACTCAGTATTCTGTAACCAAAATATGGAAACGCTATCAGTTTCAGCATCTTGTCACCAAATATGGAAACACTATCAGTTTCAGCATCTCGTCACCAAATATGGAAACACTATCAGTTTCAGCATCTCGTCACCAAATATGGAAACACTATCAGTTTCAGCATCTCGTCACCAAATATGGAAACACTATCAGTTTCAGCATCTCGTCACCAAATATGGAAACACTATCAGTGTCAGCATCTTGTCACCAAATATGGAAACACTATCAGTTTCAGCATCTCGTCATCAAATATGGAAACGCTATCAGTTTCAGCATCTCGTCATCAAATATGGAAACGCTATCAGTTTCAGCATCTTGTCACCAAATATGGAAACATTATCAGTTTCAGCATCTCGTCACCAAATATGGAAACACTATCAGTTTCAGCATCTTGTCACCAAATATGGAAACACTATCAGTTTCAGCATCTTGTCACCAAATATGGAAACACTATCAGTTTCAGCATCTCGTCATCAAATATGGAAACACTTTCAGTTTCAGCATCTTGTCACCAAATATGGAAACACTATCAGTTTCAACATCTCGTCATCAAATATGGAAACACTATCAGTTTCACCATCTCATCACCAAATATGGAAACATCAGTTTCAGCATCTCGTCACCAAATATGGAAACACTATCAGTTTCAGCATCTTGTCACCAAATATGGAAACACTATCAGTTTCAGCATCTCGTCACCAAATATGGAACCAGTTTCATACTTAGCATCCCATTACCAATAATTGGAAACACTATCAGACTGGACATAGAGTCACCAGGTATGTATTACTGTAATAATCCTAATTAAAGCGCAAGACATTTCAATGACTAACTGAACGATGTGGATTAATGTATCAGTATTACTGTTATTGTATAAATAATAGGAGTACTCAATGGATAGTCTTAGAAGTACAGCTATGTCTGTTCTCCAATTAATGTGCACACTTAGGTCAATTCCAGGATTAGTGTGGACATTAATTCTTGGCTAGATTGCGAGTTACGATCGTCGTTGCTGAGCTGGGCATACTTGACAACAGCCTCAAGGACTGAGCGGTGCATACAAGACAACAGCCTCCAGGATTGAGCCGTGCATACAAGACAACAGCCTCCAGGATTGAGCCGTGCATACAAGACAACAGCCTCTAGGATTGAGCCGTGCATACAAGACAACAGCCTCTAGGATTGAGCGGTGCGGTGCATACGAGACAACAGTCTGCAATACGAGAACGTAGACTGCGGCAGGTATTTGAGCTCTGAAGTGACTACTTTAGGACCTTCTTTTCAGGGCAGCCATTGTGCCTGACCTGTCTTTGCTATAGAAAATACAGAAAGCCGACTACAGTATATGTGAATGGTAGGCATGGACCTCAAACCGGCTACAGTATATGTGAATGGTAGGCATGGACCTCAAACCGGCTACAGTATATGTAAATGGCAGACATAGACCTCACACCGCCAGTGGTGTGTGGGTCTACATTTCTAGTCATGATGGAGTTTACGCCAATGAAAGACCACGCCAATACTCATCGTGGAGACATTAAATATGGATGAGGAAGAGATTTTTTAATCAATCAATGACTGCCTGACGGATGACGAAACTGCTATTGGTGAATTGGCAATCCACAGACTACAGGGGTTGGACATCAAATGTACTGTCATGAAGGGAGGGTCGTCTGGGAGCAGGAGTGGGCACAATCAGAGAGTGGCAGAACCATCTGTACCCATATCTTTAACCATTTACTGAGAGAGACTGAGTGTCTATAGGTCTGCCTGGAGTGCAGTGGCGCCTATTCTCTATAACATAACATTTATGAAGACCCAGTGTGGAAATGCTGAAAATATCAAACGAAACAAGATAATGCTTCAAATCTCATGGTTTGAATACATTCCATACATTTACCTATACTTTCCTGTTCATTCATCTCTTTCGATCTATCTTTCCCTTTGTCATTCTCCATTTGTCTTTCTTGATGTCTGTTGCTGTTATAATTATTGTTTATTCATCCAATTTGGTGCTTTTTTTCTCTATAATGTCTATATGTACATATGTTGTTTTTTTTCTGCACATCTCTATGTAAGTGTGTATCTTGATATATGTGTTTAAGTGTGTATCTTGATATATGTGTTTAAGTGTGTATCTTGATATATGTGTTTAAGTGTGTATCTTGATATATGTGTTTAAGTGTGTATCTTGATATATGTGAAAGATCTTGATGTATGTGTTTAAGTGTGTATCTTGGTATATGTGTTTAAGTGTGTATCTTGATATATGTGTTTAAGTGTGTATCTTGATATACGTGTTTAAGTGTGTATCTTGATATATGTGTTTAAGTGTGTATCTTGATATATGTGTTTAAGTGTGTATCTTGATATATGTGAAAGATCTTGATGTATGTGTTTAAGTGTGTATCTTGGTATATGTGTTTAAGTGTGTATCTTGATATATGTGTTTAAGTGTGTATCTTGATATATGTGTTTAAGTGTGTATCTTGATATATGTGTTTAAGTGTGTATCTTGATATATGTGTTTAAGTGTGTATCTTGATATATGTGAAAGATCTTGATGTATGTGTTTAAGTGTGTATCTTGGTATATGTGTTTAAGTGTGTATCTTGATATATGTGTTTAAGTGTGTATCTTGGTATATGTGTTTAAGTGTGTATCTTGATATATGTGTTTAAGTGTGTATCTTGATATATGTGTTTAAGTGTGTATCTTTATATATGTGTTTAAGTGTGTATCTTGATAAATGTGTTTGAGTGTGTATCTTGATATACGTGTTTAAGTGTGTATCTTGATGTATGTGTTTAAGTGTGTATCTTGATGTATGTGTTTAAGTGTGTATCTTGATATGTGTGAAAGATCTTGATGTATGTGTTTAAGTGTGTATCTTGATGTTTTTATGTGTGATTTATTTATGTTTTCATCACGGTTTTATTTGTATACGTGCTGTCCACTCTTCTTCGTAACTGGCATGACGTAACTCACATCTCCCTGACTACTTCCAGGTATGGCTGCTAACTTTAACCGGGACCTCTTTAACAAGTCCAGTCAATGGGTCAGTTCTGATGTGGCTGTCTGGGACCTCTAGTCCAGTCATTGAATCAGCTCTGGAAACTTCAAAACCAAGCCATGAGAGTTATAACAGGAGGCATGAAGTCAACGCCAATTGTGGACTTGAAAAGATTACAAATGTACAATCCATGACCGACAGAAGAGACTGCAAAACCCAGCAGCAAGCACAGAAATTAAGAACACTGACAGACAATCCAATGCAACAGAGACTAAATAGATTTGGAAAAGGGAAACTAAAGCGGAGAAACTTTGTAGAAATAGCAAAAGCAAAGATGAGCGAAGACCCTATGAACACCATAACAACACCAAAGCCCATCCCTACTGTACGCAAACCCCCATGGAAGCAGCATATCATTCCGGAAGTGGTAAAAAATATACCAGGTATTGGAAACAAGAACAGCCAGACTGAAAAAGAAAGAAGAGACATAACCCTGAAGGCAGCAGGCGCGCAACTTACCCACTCCCGGCACGGGGAGGTAGTGACGAAAAATAACAATACGGGACTCTTTCGAGGCCCCGTAATTGGAATGAGTACACTTTAAACCCTTTAACGAGGATCTATTGGAGGGCAAGTCTGGTGCCAGCAGCCGCGGTAATTCCTACTCCAATAGCGTATATTAAAGTTGTTGCAGTTAAAAAGCTCGTAGTTGGATCTCAGGCGCAGGCGGGCGGTCCGGCTCGCGCCGGTTCACTGTCCGTTGTCTCCTGCCCTACCGTCTGCCGGCTCTCTCCCACGGGTGCTCTTCGCTGAGCGTCCTGTGTGGCCGGCGCGTTTACTTTGAAAAAATTAGAGTGTTCAAAGCAGGCCTCGGCTGCCTGAATAATGGTGCATGGATTAATGGAATAGGACCTCGGTTCTATTTTGTTGGTTTTCGGAACTGGAGGTAATGATTAACAGGGACAAACGGGGGCATTCGTATTGCGGATTTAGAGGTGAAATTCTTGGATCGCCGCAAGACGAGCTACTGCGAAAGCATTTGTCAAGAATGTTTTCATTAATCAAGAACGAAAGTCAGAGGCGCGAAGACGATCAGATACCGTCGTAGTTCTGACCATAAACGATGCCGACTAGCGATCGCAGGAGTTGCTTCGATGACTCTGCGGGCAGCTTTCACGAAACCAAAGTGTTTGGGTTTCTGGGGAAGTATGGTTGCAAAGCTGAAACTTAAAGGAATTGACGGAAGGGCACCACCAGGAGTGGAGCCTGCGGCTTAATTTGACTCAACACGGCCAAACACTGAAATGATTGACATGCCGAGAGCACTTTCGTTGGGTCAAATATGGAACGGGTGCTGGAATTAGACCCTCGAAAATCTGGAGCTATCCTCTCGGTTGCTTGACTGTCCCGCATCCAGTGTTTGTTAAAGGAATTGACGGAAGGGCACCACCAGGAGTGGAGCCTGCGGCTTAATTTGACTCAACACGCAAATACTGTAGAGCGACTGATAAATCGAGAGCACTTTCGTTGGGTCTAATAGTGAACGTGTTCTGGTATTAGACCCACGGAAGACAGGTCAGCTCTCTAACCTTCTAATGAAGGAACGCTAGGAAAATCGTGTCTTAACCTTGCAGAAACCGCAGGTTCCAGATACCTGGTCACTGACAAACAAAAGCCCTCGATTAATTCGTCCTGGCGAAATAGTGAACGGGTGCTGGAAATAGACCATCGGAAGACAGGTCAGTTTTACCCTACAAATGACAGGGCGTTGCTACGGAAATCCTGCTCAACTCGAGAGGAGCCGCAGACATTTGGTTCACGTACCAGGCTGATAAGCCAATGGCGCGAGGCTACCATGTGAGGGATTACGGCCGGACGCCTGTAAGCCGGAATCCCGCCCAAAATCTCAGCACCACTGCAATGGGAGGCTTCGATATGGTCGGGACCTGGGAATCGCTCCTCAACCCTACTAGGTCGAGCCACAGAAAGAGGTCTCTTCCATCAGCCGATCAAAGCGGGCGGATAGCTGCTCGATATATTTACCCTATACGGCGATGGGATGCGAAACCACCAACATAAGACTTAGCTCTTGGTCGGGGTGTCGAAAACAGTAGAGCAGCCACCTCACTGTGAACTGTCGAGACACATTCCTTGACCACAAGATATGTCCGCAAACCAGGCGAACAACATCTCCGTGACATTACCAGACTTGTCCCCTAGTTAAATGCACTTCTGCTTCGATCTCTACCTCTGTACGCTATCAGCCATACCAATGGACGCAGAAGAGATGCGGACATTGCACACCTGCCCCACTGTGTCAACATCCCAGCTGGTGGGGAATGCTAGGCGTACCATCCCTGCATAGGAGCCAAGAAAATAAAGGGAGCAAAGAGATACCCCACTCACATGCAAATGCTACGTTTCTGGCAGGACGTGACGATCCTGGGATACAGACACACTGGACTGCCTCTCTTCCGGGTAAACCAGTCCATATCATATATCATCTCATATATCATCACCGCAGCCTATAGACACGAGTAGTGAAGACTCGTTAGTCTGGTAAGACAACTTCCATAAGAGAGACAACTCTGATCACAAACAATTGCTGCCTTGCAGATAGGCTGGGGACAGCCAAAGGCTAAGGAGGGCATCCCTACAGAAACGCCTGTTGAAATCGGATGCACGGGGCCACAAGCCTAACGAAACAGTGCAACGTAAATCGCAGTATGATAACAGTACAACCGATCAGAAAAACGTATGGCGCTCATCCTGCGGAGTCCCGCCAGGCAGCGAGAGTGCCGAGCCTTTTCAATCTGTACGGACCACCAAATAAAGACCTATCGCTCTTGAGTATGGACGTCAAAGACTCAACTGAATAGTAGTTGGAGACTTCAACAGCCACTCGGAGAGATGGGGATACTCGGACACAGACAGCAGAGGTGACGAAGTGGAAGATTGGGAGATAGACACAAATCTCTCCCTAATCAATAGGCCGGAGGATAGCCCTAGTTTCTATTCTAGAACATTGCATACCACCTCGACTCCTGATTTGGCCTTCTCCACACAGGACATACACCATACAATAGACCGCCAGGTGCTAAACCAATTGGCAGGTAGCGACCACAGGCCGATCAGGCTAGATATTGAAATGGAAGTAGGCCCACAGGAAACAAAACCGCTCCCACGTTGGAATTACAAACGAGCCGACTGGGACAGATTTGCAATCCTGACAGATGGGCTGTGTGAAACCATCAACACACGAAACAACAAAATGAAGCCCATGGTGGAAAGCCTAAGCAAGGCAATAATGCAAGAGGGGCTAGGAAAAACTATAAGCCCTATTGGAATGATGAGTTGCAGAAAGCGGAAGATGCAGTCACAAATGCTAGGAACATGGCAGAGCGAGAACAATCTATGGAGGCAAATATCGCCCTCAAAGCCGCCACAGCGAAATACAAATACACTCTAAATCAAACAGCAAGAGAGAGCTGGAAAAACAAAACTAAAAGCCTCAACCTAGACAAAGAAGGGAACAAGCTATGAAAGCTAGTCAGAGCCATGAATGACGAAACCCCTTCAAACAAACAAATTACCATCAAGCAGGGCGAAAACTAGCTCACTGGAAAATAAGCCGCAAACGCTTTTGTAGAACACTATGCCAGAGCAAACCACATCGAGGTCCCTGCAGATAGGCATACAGACATTAGTGAAGAGCAAAAGAGGCACGACAACATCAATACGGCACCAGAAGAGCATATGATGGCCAAATTAACAATGAGTGAAATGGAAGAGGCCATGAGAACATTAAAGTAAAGGAAATCTCCCGGAAAAGACGGGATAACAAACGAAATGCTCATGGGGCTGGGCCAAACAGCGAAGAGGAAACTGCTATCAGTCCTGAACCAAAGCTGGAAAAGGGGTATTGTACCCCAGGCATGGAAAGACGCAGTACTTGTACCAGTACCAAAGAAAGGAAAGGACAAAACAGATCCAAATAGATACAGGCCTATCAGCCTACTGAGCTGTGTCGGCAAACTGATGGAACGTATGATAAACACCAGACTGATGGGGCATCTGGAAGAAAAACGAATACTAATTCCACAGCAAGACGGCTTTAGACAGCACAGATCCACTGAGGACCAGGTCATCCTCATAGCCCAGGAAATAGAAGATGCCTATCAGGCACAGAAACACACAGTTGCGGTTTGGGTGGACCTGGAAAAGGCATTTGACAAAGTCTGGAAAGATGGACTTAGAGTCAAGCTAAGGAGAAGTGAAGTTTGTGGGAGAATGTACAAGTGGATCAACCACTACCTCAAAAAAAGAACGACCAGAGTCCAAGTACAAGGGCAGATGAGCAAAAAGGTGACACTCGAGCAGGGAGTACCCCAATGGGGAGTACTGTCACCCACACTCTTCCTGGTGTATATAAACGACATTACAGAGAATATACCAAGAAGAGTCCATAGCTCAATGTTTGCAGACGATCTGGCTATGTGGACCTCTGAAAAGAATCTCACCATAGCAAGAAATCGGATGCAGCAGGCCCTAACATCGCTGGAAGAGTGGGCGAACTCATGGCTGGTCAAAATAACGAGGAGAAAACCACACGTACAATTATCTCGCTTTCAATCAAACCCCAAAACACAAAATTAAGTCTAAATGGCAAATTCCTGCAGCCAAACGACAACCCAAACTATCTGGGAGTCACATTTGATCGGCGCATGAGATGGAAAAGTCAGATCGAGAGAAACCGAATGAGAGCCAGAGAAAGAATGGCAATCATGAGGAAACTTGCTGGCACAAGCTGGCGAGCAGACGAACGTATACTAAAGAAACTGTACACTGGAAGAGTGAGACCAGTTCTCGAGTATGGCATTGCGGCATGGACAACAGCAGCAAAGGCGAACTTCGATAAAGTTAGCAAACTTCAAAACCAAACCATGAGAGTTATAACAGGAGGCATGAAGTCAACGCCAATTGTAGAACTTGAAAAGATTACAAAACTGCAATCCATGACCGATAGAAGAGACTGCAGAGCCCAGCTGCAGTCAGAGAAACTCCGAAGACTGACCGACCATCCAATGCACCAGAGACTAAACAACTTGGGAAATGGGAAACTAAAGCGGAGAAACTTTGCAGAAATAGCCAAAGCAAAGATGCACGAAGATCCCACAAACGCACTAACAACACCAAAGCCCATCACTACTGTACGAAAACATACCTGGAGGCAGGATATATTTCCAGAGGTGGTAGAAAATATACCAGGTATTGGAAACAAAAACTGCCAGACTGAAAAGGAAAGGAGAGATACTACCCTAAGCTTTATATCGAAAAACTACCCAATCATGGACTGTACCCATGCATACACCGACGGTTCTGTAACAAACACTACACAGAATGGAGGGGCAGGAGCATTCCTGAACCTACCAAATGGCAGAAAAATAACACTGTCATTCGCTACTGGTAAGTACACAAGCAATTTCAGAGCGGAGGCAGAGGCACTGAGGGCGGCAGTGGAAGAAATGGTGACACATAAAGAAAATGAAAGCCATACAGTCCTGCTTACAGATGCTCTGGCCGTAGTCACAGCGCTAAAAAGCCAGAAAAACACTGAGCTTAATGACTTAAGAGCAGTACTGTGTCAACTATGCCAGCAGTCCGCACCAAAAAGGGTAGTGGTACAGTGGGTCCCATCCCACTGCAACATCCAAGGCAACGAGGAGGCAGACAGACTGGCAAAAGAAGGTGCAAGACTACCACAACCAGATTGTAGTGTGACCTACGAAGAGTCCAAAAGGTTTATTAGGGCCAGATACATGGCCAAATGGGAAACAGAACACACTGGCTACACCAAAAATGATGCCTACTACCAGCTGAACAGAAGAGAGCAGGTCGTGGTCTTCAGATTCCGCACAGGACGAATGACCGCTGAACATCTGCTGCAAAATTGCCCGACATACGATTACCAGAGAAAGTACATGTGACCATCACCAGTGACAACACTAGACAAGCTCTATGGCAGTGTCGACGGCCTCAGGATGACAGCTGCTGGCTTCGAACAAATTCAAGTTGACGACTGACAGCGTACGAAGAAGAAGAAGAAGAATCAGCTCCTGTGTGTCTGGAACCTCTTTAACAAGTCCAGTCATTGGATCAGCTCGGGTGTGGCTATATGAGAACACTTTAACCAGAGGAGTCATTGGATCAACTGGGGTGTGGCTATCTGAGACCTCTTTAACCAGAGGAGTCATTGGATCAGCTCGGGTGTGACTGTGACTGTAACATCTTTAACAGATCAGTTCTGGTGTGGCTGGAACTTCTTTAACACGTCCAGGCATTGAATCATCTCTGTTAAGGCTATCTCGGACCTCTTTAACAAGGCCAGTCATTGGATCAGCTCTGGTGTGGCTGTCTGGGACCTCTTTAATAAGGCCGGTCATTTGATGAGCTCTCGATGTTCCGAACATGTTCCGTGGGGTATAAATAGGGTGGCAGCGGCATGCATGGATAGCGGTCATAGAGGTATTAAACCGTCAGTAGCTTGTGTGGGTCAACGATCCTGATTATTCTTGGGTTAATGTTATGAACGATCAGACACCCTCACCGTAACGGCGGATAGGGCTGATATTATCGCTTGGTCTTTGACACATAAATCGATGAGTAGACTGCAAAATTGTGAAATCAATCGTGGATTGGACAGAGTGGTGCCTTAGAGGATGGAGGAGTGTGTGCAGCAATAATAGCTGAGTGGGAGGGGGGGGGGGGGGAGTGAGAGATTTTTGGCGCCACTTGGAGGGGTTCTGTTTTTGTGCAATGGTGGGACACTCCTACCATCTCTCACATCATCCATCACTCCTACTATCTGTCACACCATCCATCACTCCTACCATCCCTCACATCATCCATCACTCCTACCATCTCTCACACCATCCATCCATCACTTTTCATCTCAAACATCATCCATCACTCCTACCATCTCTCACACCATCCATCCATCACTTTTCATCTCAAACACCATCCATCACTCCTACCATCTCTCACACCATCCATCCATCACTTTTCATCTAAATACCATCCGTCACTCCTACCATCTCACACATTCCATCCATCACTCCTTCCATCTCACACCATCCATCCATCACTCCTACCATCTCTCACATCATCCATCACTCCTACCATCTCTCACACGATCCATCACTCGTCACTCCTACCATCTCTCAAACGATCCATCACTCCTACCATCTTTCACACGATCCATCACTCCTACTATCTCTCACACCCTCCATCACTCTTACCATCTCACACCAACCATCCATCACTCCTACCATCTCTCACACCATCCATTTCCTACCATCTCTCACACCATTCATCACTCTTACCATCTCTCACACCGTCCATCACTCCTACCATCTCTAACACGATCCATCACTCCAACCATCTCTCACACCATCCATCACTCCTACCATCTCTCACACCATCTATCACTCCTACCATCTCTCACACAATCCATCACTCCTACCATCTCTCACACCATCCATCACTCCTACCATCTCTCACACCGTCCATCCATCAGTCCTACCATCTCTCACACAATCCATCCATCACTCCAACTATCTCTCACACCGTCCATCCATCAGTCCTACCATCTCTCACACCATCCATCACTCCTATCATCTCTCACACAATCCATCCATCACTCCAACTATCTCTCACACCGTCCATCCATCAGTCCTACCATCTCTCACACCATCCATCACTCCTACCATCTCTCACACCATCCATGACTCCAACCATCTCTCACACCATCCATCACTCCTACTATCTCTCACACCATCCATCACTCCTACAATCTCTCACACCATCCATCCATCACTCCAACCATCTCTCACACCATCCATCCATCACTCTTACCATCTCTCACACCATCCATCACTCCAACCATCTCTCACACCATACATCCATCACTCCAACCATCTCTCACGCCATCTTTCACACCATTGATCCATTTATCACTCCTACCATCTATCACACCATCCATCACTCCAACCATCTCTCACACCATCCATCACTCCAACCATCTCTCACACCATCCATCATTCCTACTATCTCTCACACCATCCATAACGCCTACCATATCTCACACCATCCATCCATCACTCCAACCATCTCTAACACCATCCATCCATCACTCTTACCATCTCTCACGCCATCTTTCACACCATTGATCCATTCATCACTCCAACCATCTCTCACACCCTCCATCACTCCTACCATCTCTCACACCATCCATCCATCACTCCTACCATCTCTCACACCATCCATCACTCCAACCATCTCTCACACCATCCATCACTCCTACTATCTCTCACACTATCTATAACTCTTACCATCTCTCACACCCTCCATCCATCCCTCCTACTATCTCTCACACCATCCATCCATAACTCTTACCACCTCGCACTCCATCCATACATCACTCCTACCATCTCGCACTCCATCCATCCATCACTCCTACCATCTCTCACACCATCCATCCATCACTCCTACAATCTCTCACACCATCCATCACTCCTACCATCTCTCACACCGTCTATCCATCACTCCTACCATCTCTCACACCATCCATCACTCCTGCCATCTCTCACACCATCCATCACTCCATCCATCTCTCACACCATCCATCACTCCTACCATCTCTCACACCATCCATCACTCCAACCATCTCTCACACCATCCATCACTCCAACCATCTCACACACCATCCATCACTCCTACCATCTCTCACACCATCCATCACTTCAACCATCTCTCACACCATCCATCACTCCTACTATCTCTCACACCATCCATCACGCCTACCATATCTCACACCATCCATCCATCACTCCTACCATCTCTCACACCATTCATCCATCTCTCCTACGATCTCTCACACCATCCATCACTCCTACCATCTCTCACACCATCCATCACTCCAACCATCTCTCACACCATCCATCACTCCAACCATCTCACACACCATCCATCACTTCAACCATCTCTCACACCATCCATCACTCCTACGATCTCTCACACCATCCATCACTCCTACCATCTCTCACACCGTCCATCCATCACTCCAACCATCTCTCACGCCATCCATCACTCCTACTATCTCTCACACCATCCATCACTCCTACCATCTCTCACACCATCCATCACTCCAACCATCTCTCACACCATCCATCACTCCTACTATCTCTCACACCATCCATCACTCCTACCATCTCTCACATCATCCATCACTCCTACCATCTCTCACACCATCCATCCATCACTTTTCATCTCAAACACCATCCATCACTCCTACCATCTCTCACACCATCCATCCATCACTTTTTATCTCAAACACCATCCATCACTCCTACCATCTCTCACACCATCCATCCCTCACTTTTCATCTCAAATACCATCCGTCACTCCTACCATCTCACACCATCCATCCATCACTCCTACCATCTCTCACATCATCAATCACTCTACCATCTTTCACACGATCCATCACTCGTCACTCCTACCATCTCTCACACGATCCATCACTCTGACTATCTCTCACACCCTCCATCACTCTTACCTTCTCACACCATCCATCCATCACTCCTACCATCTCTAACACCATCCATCACTCCTACCATCTCTCACACCATTCATCACTCTTACCATCTCTCACACCATCCATCACTCCTACCATCTCTAACACGATCCATCACTCCAACCATCTCTCACACGATCCATCACTCGTCACTCCTACCATCTTTTACACGATCCATCACTCCAACCATCTCTCACACCATCCATCACTCCTACCATCTCTCAGACCATCCATCACTCCTACCATCTTTCACACCATCCATCACTCCTACCATCTCTCACACCATCCATCAGTCCTACCATCTCTCACACCATCCATCACTCCTACCATCTCTCACACCGTCCATCCATCAGTCCTACCATCTCTCACACCATCCATCACTCCTATCATCTCTCACACAATCCATCCATCACTCCAACTATCTCTCACACCGTCCATCCATCAGTCCTACCAACTCTCACACCATCCATCACTCCAACCATCTCTCACACCATCCATCACTCCTACTATCTCTCACACCATCCATCACTCCTACAATCTCTCACACCATCCATCCATCACTCCAACCATCTCTCACACCATCAATCCATCACTCTTACCATCTCTCACACCATCCATCACTCCAACCATCTCTCACACCATCCATCCATCACTCCAACCATCTCTCACGCCATCTTTCACACCTTTGATCCATTTATCACTCCTACCATCTATCACACCATCCATCACTCCTGCCATCTCTCACACCATCCATCACTCCAACCATCTCTCACACCATCCATCACTCCTACCATCTCTCACACCATCCATCACTCCAACCATCTCTCACACCATCCATCACTCCTACTATCTCTCACACCATCCATCACGCCTACCATATC
The DNA here is from genome assembly GCA_036924085.1 of Ariolimax columbianus. Taxonomy (NCBI): domain Eukaryota; kingdom Metazoa; phylum Mollusca; class Gastropoda; order Stylommatophora; family Arionidae; genus Ariolimax; species Ariolimax columbianus. The sequence goes on along the minus strand of JAVGWX010000007.1, from coordinate 99,141,705 downwards.
TCACACCATCCATCCATCACTCCAACCATCTCTCACACCATCCATCCATCACTCTTACCATCTCTCACACCATCCATCCATCACTCCAACCATCTCTCACGCCATCTTTCACACCATTGATCCATTCATCACTCCAACCATCTCTCACACCCTCCATAACTCCTACCATCTTTTACACCATCCATCCATCACTCCTACCATCTCTCACACCATCCATCATTCCAACCATCTCTCACACCATCCATCACTCCTACTATCTCTCACACTATCTACCACTCTTACCATCTCTCACACCCTCCATCCCTCCTACTATCTCTCACACCATCCATCACTCCTACCATCTCTCACACCATCCATAACTCCTACCATCTCGCACTCCATCCATCCATCACTCCTACCATCTCTCACACCATCCATCCATCACTCTTACGATCTCTCACACCATCCATCACTCCTACCATCTCTCACACCGTCCATCCATCACTCCTACCATCTCTCACACCGTCCATCCATCAGTCCTACCATCTCTCACACCATCCATCACTCCTGCCATCTCTCACACCATCCATCACTCCAACCATCTCTCACTCCATCCATCACTCCTACCATCTCTCACACCATCCATCACTCCAACCATCTCTCACACCATCCATCACTCCAACCATCTCTCACACCATCCATCACTTCAACCATCTCTCACACCATCCATCACTCCTACTATCTCTCACACCATCCATCACGCCTACCATATCTCACACCATCCATCCATCACTCCTACCATCTCTCACACCATCCATCCATCACTCCTACGATCTCTCACACCATCCATCACTCCTACCATCTCTCACACCGTCCATCCATCAGTCCTACCATCTCTCACACCATCCATCCATCAGTCCTACCATCTCTCACACCATCCATCACTTCTACCATCTCTCACACCGTCCATCCATCAGTCCTACCATCTCTCACACCATCCATCACTCCTACCATCTCTCACACCATCCATCACTCCTACTATCTCTCACACCATCCATCACTCCTACCATCTCTCACACCATCCATCACTCCTACCATCTCTCACACCATCCATCACTCCAACCATCTCTCACACCATCCATCACTCCTACTATCTCTCACACCATCCATCCATAACTCTTACCATCAAACCATTTCAATTCATCCATTCACCACTTCACTGTCACAGTTGTGGGTCCCAACGAACGAGCCGCTATTGAAAGTGATGAAGCCATGTTGGGTCCTAACGAGGCACTAGTGAAAGTGACGAAGCCATGTTGGGTCCTAACGAGGCAATAGTGAAAGTGACGAAGCCATGTTGGGTCCCAACGAGGCGCTATTGAAAGTGACGAAGCCATGTTCGGTCCCAACGAGGCGCTATTGAAAGTGACGAAGTCATGTTGGGTCCCAACGAGGCGCTAGTGAAAGTGACGAAGCCATGTTGAATGCCAACGAACGAGGCGCTATTGAAAGTGACGAAGCCATGTTGGGTCCCAACGAACGAGGCGCTAGTGAAAGTGACGAAGCCATGTTGGGTCCCAACGAACGAGGCGCTAGTGAAAGTGACGAAGCCATGTTGGGTCCCAACGAGGCGCTAGTGAAAGTGACGAAGCCATGTTGGGCCCTAACGAGGCGCTAGTTAAAGTGACGAAGCCATGTTGGGTCCTATGGGGGCATGAGAAGGGGGTCTATTTACCATAGTTTGGGAATGCTCGAACAAACAACATTAGAACTTGGACCCAACGATGAAGACTCTTTGTGCTGCTCACCGAGGGTCACATGTGGGCAACACCTCCATGAAACAATACTTCTACAAAGACAAATTAACATCTCGGGCTAAAAACAGTATACGTGCGAATACAACAAGTACCAGATCATTACGACCCAGGTCAGCAATGATACGCAAGCTATTGAATTCAGCAATTCTGTGGATGATATTGACCATCAAACAAAATACATACTGCATAACATTTACTGCCCTCCAACGCCCAAAACGTGTCAGTGTAATAATATAGGCCTGGAGATTTAAGAGCTGTGTAATGGGACGAAGGGCAGTTGCCATCAATATGGCTATCAGCAACTATCAAACCCAGACTGAAGAAAGGGAAACACCCAGGAACACCTGGAAGCTACAGACCTGTTTCGCTCACCTCATGTTTAGGTAAAGTGGTTGAAAGAATGGTAAACAACAGGCTATATTGAGGGCCGGAAAGCAAAAACCTCCTTGATAGAAACCAGGTAGGGTTCAGGCATGGACACCGGGCGGATTATCCCCTCTTTCGGTTTACACAGCATGTGATGGATGGATTTCAAGAACGAAAAACACACTAGCAGTGTTTATGGATCTACAGCAGGCATATAACAGGGTCTGGAGGAAGGGCCTTTTGAGGAAAATGGGAATAGAAGGAAAGATGATCAAATCGATACAGTTCTTTCTGACCAACAGAACTTTAGATATCAAATTTGTAGGTGCAATATCAAGTAAAAGAACGGCAGAAGAAGAACTCCGCCTCAAGCACCCGTGAAAAAGACGGCGGAGTCCGGAGTCGAACCCACACCACATAATCACAAGGCCGACGGCTTAACCACTCGACTTAGCCACTCGGGAAATTAGGATGAACAGGTGGACGACGGGAACAACAGGTCGCAGTGTATTTAGCGAAATGTTACAGCCAAAAAGTAACGATGACAAATAAACTACACAGAAGAGATCAAAGTCTCATCTTTCAGTTCCGAACATGACATACCAGAGTCAATAGCCAATTTAACCGCATCAATCCCCATCACTGCCCTTATGCATACATTGCTCTCATCCTAATGAAACAGTTCGACATCTACTCATTGAGTACAAGACGCTTGCGGACATGAGGAAAAGATTCTTACAAGCACTGCCGACAATTGCCAATACACTGTACGGAGCAGTGAAACAACTAAAGTAGACCAGTATATCTATTAGAATAGCATTGGGCTGCCAAGAGCAGGCTTGCTCAGCACCGATGGAATAACAACAGGTGGGCAACAGTAGACGTATCTAGGGACCAACTGATGGGGTGAAAATTAGCCAGTCATTTGGGACGCAAACCCTGACAACGCTGGTCAAGGACACTCTAACCGGTGGAGAACAGCCTAGCGACGTGTGCGAAAAGGGCGGAGCCAAGATTGGTATCAGACATTATGGATTCTTCATCTACACAGACCCATGTTTTGGTATGGGTACTGACCTAGGGAATGGTGGGTGTAGCAGCGAAGGGAAGAAGCGTGTTATGTCCGCTGCATGTCTGCTCAAGATTGTAAGCAATATCTGAGCCAGAATAATTTTACTACAGCTGTAACAATTTGCTGAACTGTGTGTGTACAGAGTGGCAGTTTGGATTCCAAGTCTGCAAGATCAGTGATCGATATGATTTTTTCTTTTCGGCAACATGAAGAAAAGACATATGAGCAGAATCAGTCCTTTTATGTCGCCTTCATCAATCTGACAATCTGATGAGTTGGTTAGTAGTTATGGACTTTTTAAAATCCTCTCTAAAAATAGGCTGCCAAACAAACTGCTGCGACTAATAATATCGTTCCATGAGGGCATGACAGGAACAGTTCAATTTTATGGTATATCACAACCATTTGATATCCGAAGTGATGTTAATCAGGGGTGCGTTCTGGCCCCGATACTGTTCGGAATCTTCTTTGCTCTGTAACTGAAGCATGTATCTGGTAACGCAAATGAAGGAATCTGCCTTCACACTAGGTTGGATGGTAGGCTGATTAACCTTGCAAGGCTCAAGGCCAAAACAAAGATAAGGGAGATCACCACCAGTGACTTGCTTGTCGGTGAAGACGCTGCAATAGTAACCGACAGTCAACAGGAGCTTCAGAGCTTGATAGATCGCTTCTCCCAGTCGTGCAATGACTGTAGTCCTCCATGTAAATCTCAACAAAACAAATATGCTGGGACAGAAAATAGATGCCATGCTCTTAGTATCGGTAATTATGAACTGGCAGCTGTGCATCAATTCGCATACCTGAAATCCCTCATCAATGAGAAGCTCTCTCTAGGCCCAGAAATAGACCTCACATACCTGAAATCCCTCATCAACGACAAGCTCTCTCTAGGCCCAGAAATAGACATCACATACCTGAAATCCCTCATCAACGACAAGCTCTCTCTAGGCCCAGAAATAGACCTCACATACCTGAAATCCCTCATCAACGACAAGCTCTCTCTAGGCCCAGAAATAGACCTCACATACCTGAAATCCCTCATCAACGACAAGCTCTCTCTAGGCCCAGAAATAGACCTCACATACCTGAAATTCCTCATCAATGAGAAGCTCTCTCTAGGCCCAGAAATAGACCTCACATACCTGAAATCCCTCATCAACGACAAGCTCTCTCTAGGCCCAGAAATAGACCTCACATACCTGAAATTCCTCATCAATGAGAAGCTCTCTCTAGGCCCAGAAATAGACCTCACATACCTGAAATCCCTCATCAACGACAAGCTCTCTCTAGGCCCAGAAATAGACCTCACATACCTGAAATCCCTCATCAATGACAAGCTCTCTCTAGGCCCAGAAATATACAGTGGCATTAGCATAGCTGCTCCTACATTTGCCTTCCTTACAGCGCGTGTTTGGAAAAACCGAAACTGAAAATTAAAACCAAGGTCATTGTTGTACAATGCTTGTGTCGTCAGCAGGTTCGTATATGGTAGCGAGACTTAAGAAACCTATGCTAAACAGGAGCACAGGCTGAACACCTTCCAACTACGCGCATGCGATTCATTCTTGAAATTACATGGTGGAGCAGAGGTGCACTCTCACACCGTCTCCAAGCATGTCCGCTCTCCTTAGGCAGCGAAGACAAGCATGTCTTGGTTATGTTAGTCGTACAGAGATGGTCGCATTCGCTTTGGATAGTTGACGTATGGTAAGAGAACTGTCGACTGCCTACAGTTGAAGTTCAAAGATGTGTGTAAAAGCGATATGATGAACTTGCACATGAGTCTGATATCCTGGGAAGACGAAGCTGCAGATCAATCCAAGTGGATATGTACCGTGAGGGCCACCTTACCCCTGGTCAAGAGAAGGTCTTGCAGCACAGTGAAGAGAAGGTCTTGCAGCACAGTGAAGAGAAAAGACAACACAACAAGGAGAAAGAAAACAAGGAAGGCTAACTATATATTTATCGATGAAAAAATCCGACTATCTCTCCTACCATCAGACTATCTCTCCTACCATCAGACCATCTCTCCTGCCATCAGACCATCTCTCTTACCATCATACCATCTCTCCTTTGATAAAATTAGCAAACTTCAAAACCAAGCCATGAGAGTTATAACAGGAGGCATGAAGTCAACGCCAATTGTAGAACTTGAAAAGATTACAAATCTGCAATCCGTGACCGACAGAAGAGGCTGCAGAGCCCAGCAACAAGCAGAGAAACTAAGAAGACTGACAGACCATCCAATGCAACAGAGACTAAATGGATTTGGAAAAGGGAAACTAAAGCGGAGAAACTTTGCAGAAATAGCAACAGCAAAGATGAGCGAAGACCCTATAAACACCATAACAACACCAAAGCCCATCCTTACTGTACGCACACCCACATGGAAGCAGCATATCATTCCGGAGGTGGTAGAAAATATACCAGGTATTGGAAACAAGAACAGCCAGACTGAATAAGAAAGAAGAGACATAACCCTCAGGTACATAGCGGAAAACTACCCAAGCATGGACTGGACCCATGCATACACCGACGGTTCTGTAACAAACACAACACAGAATGGAGGAGGAGGGGTTTTCTTGAGCCTAACAAATGGTACAAAAATAACACTGTCAGTGGCAACTGGAAAATATTCAAGCAATTTCAGAGCAGAGGCACTGAAGGCTGCAGTAAAAGAAATGCTCAAAGGCGAAAGCAATGAAAGCCAGATAGTCCTGTTTACAGATGCCCTGGCCGTGGTTACAGCACTGAAAAGCCAGAAAAATACTGAACTTAATGATTTAAGAGCAGTACTCTGTCAACTATGCCAGCAGTCCACACCAAAAAGAGTATTGGCACAGTGGGTTCCATCCCACTGTAACATCCAAGGCAACGAGGAGGCAGACAGGCTGGCAAAAGAAGGTGCAAGACTACAACAACCAGATTCTAGTGTGACCTACGAAGAGTCCAAAAGGTTTATTAGGGCCAGATACATGACCAAATGTGAAACAGAACATAGACACAGACTGAGGTACCATCTATTCAATAAACTGAAGATAGGTGGCACTGGCGAATGCACCTGTGGCACATGGAAAATGACCGCTAAACATCTGCAAAATTGTCCGACATACGATTACCAGAGAAAGCACATGTGGCCATCACCAGTGCCAACACTAGACAAGCTCTATGGCAGTGTAGACAGCCTTAGGATGACAGCTGCTTTCTTCGAAAAAATTCAAGTAGACGTCTGACAGCGTACGAAGAAGAAGAAAATACCATCTCTCCTACCATCAGACCATCTCTCCTACCATCCGACAATCTTTCCTACCAATAGACCATCTATCCTACCATCAGACCATCTATCCTACCATCAGACCATCTCTCCTACCATCAGACCATCTCTCCTACCATCCGACAATCTTTCCTACCATTAGACCATCTATCCTACCATCAGACCATCTCTCCTACCATCAGACCATCTCTCTTACCATCAGACAATCTATCCTACCATCATACCATCTCTCCTACCATTAGACCATCTCTCCTACCATCAGAAAATCTATCCTACCATCAGACAATCTCTCCTACCATCAGACAATCTCTCCTGTCATCAGACAATCTCTCCTACCATCAGACAATCTCTCCAACTATCAGACAATCTCTCCTACCATCAGACAATCTCTCCTACCATCAGACAATCTCTCCTACAATCAGACAATCTCTCCTACCATCAGACAATCTCTCCTGCCCTCAGACAATCTCTCCTGCCCTCAGACAATCTCTTCTACCATCAGACAATCTCTCCTACCATCAGACGATCTCTCCTACCATCAGACAATCTTTCCTGCCATCAGACGATATATCCTACCATCAGACAATCTTTCCTGCCATCAGACAATATATCCTACCATCAGACCATCTCTCCTACCATCATACAATCTATTCTACCATCAGACCATCTCTCCTACCGTTAAACCATCTCTCCTACCATCAGACCATCTCTCTTGCCCCTCAAACTTCCACTCAAACTGTCAGTTGCTGGTATCACAGTTTGAAGACCATTGATTTAATACGACTGTCTTTACGAGGTAATTGATTCATTATTGATCAGGTAACTTTGAATATTTCATGAGACAGAGCAAGCTTATATGTCTGAGCTGTGCATTGTTGACAAACTTGTGCATACATCACAGGAGGCGTCACTATCCAGCTCCTTTGCGGCTTGAGTGTGAGTGTTACCCCCGAGATATAGTGGCATGTAACACACAGATGAGCTGTCATAGGAGGTAGCCCTTTTAGGGTAGATATGCGGCTTTGTCATACTGCATGTGAGAATTGGGGGGGGGGGGGGCGGTTGAGGGGGAGGAAGGGTGGTTCGAGGAGAAAAACTATGTGTTTGTGGGTTTGTGTCGGTTTGTGTGTTTTTGTGTGTAACTATGTGTATGTGTAAATGCATTGGTCGCTGTAGTCGAGATATAAGGCACTCGCCTGCCAAAGGGATGAACGGAAACTGGGCGAACGAATCCCACAAATTTCAAGCGACTCCTGGTCTCAAGAGACGTGGGACCAGAATGCATGCATTCTGACTTAAGTCGTGTCACTGGCCCAAGGTAGTTCTGGACCAGAGAGTGAGGTTGATGACCAGCGCAGTTGCTTCGTCACTATAATCCAAATACAGCGCAAGTTACATTATCAAGACAAAACCGACTGATGATGTGTAGCCATTCTCACCTGCCATAGGCATTTAGAAGAATGTGTGTGTGTGTGTGAGTGTGTATGTATAATATATACATGTATGTGTGTGTGTGTGTATGTGTGGGAGTGGATCAGATAGGATCGTCCTAAAGTATATCCAGCACACACTATTGGTACTGCGACAGGGGTGTTCAACGTATAGCCATCATCCCCACAATGGTCTACGAGTTTGACAGGGTTCAGGAGGAGACCAACTGAAAGAATGGGCTAGGCTGCAGGTGCTGTAGGCTCATGTGTAGGATGGGGATTCAGGGTGAGGTGTAGAATATGGGGCTTTATTGTGAGGTGGAGGGTGTGGGGCTGTATGGTGAAGTGGGGGTGTCGGCCTGTATGGTGAAGTGGAAGGTGTGAGGCTGTATGGTGAAGTGGAGGGTGTGGGGATGTATGGTGAAGTGGAGGTTATGGGGTTAAGTGGAGGATGTGGGGCTGTATGGTGAAGTGGAGGGTGTGGGGCTGTATGGTGAAGTGGAGGGTGTGGGGCTGTAAAGTGAAGTGAAGGGTGTGGGGATGTATGGTGAAGTGGACGGTGTGGGGCTGTATGGTGAAGTGGAAGGTTTGGAGCTGTATGGTGAGGTGTAGAATATGGGGCTGTATGGTGAGGTGGAGGGTGTGGGGCTGTATGGTAAAGTGGAGGATGTGGGGCTGTATGGTGAAGTGGAGGGTGTGGGGCTGTATGGTGAAGTGGAGGGTGTTGGACTATATGGTGAGGTGGAGGGTGTGGGGCTGTATGGTGAAGTGGAGGTTATGGGCTGAAGTGAAGGATGCTGTGTGAGGTGGAGGATGTGGGGTGAGGTGGAGGATGTGGGGTGAAGTGGAGGATGTGGGGTGAGGTGGAGGATGTGGGGTGAGGTGGAGGATGTACGGTGAGGTGGAGGATGTAGGGATGTATGGTGAAGTGGAGGATATGGGGTGAGGTGGAGAACGTGGAGTGAGGTGGAGGATGTGGGGTAAGGTGGAGGATATAGGGCTGTATGGTGAAGTGGAGGATATTAGTGAGGTGGAGGATGTGGGGTCAGGTGGAGGATGTGGGGTGAGGTGGGGAATGTGGGGTGGGGTGGTGGATGTGAGGTGAAGTGGATGATGTGTGGTGAGGTGGAGGATGTGGGGTGAAGTGGAGGATGTGGGGTGTGGTGGGGGATGTAGGACTGTATGGTGAGGTGGAGGATCTGGGGTGAGGTGGAGGATATAGGGCTGTATGGTGAATTGCAGGATGTGGGGCTGTATGGTGAGGTGGAGGATGTGGGGTGAGGTGGAGGATGTGGGGTGAGGTGGAGGATGTGGGGTTGGGTAGAGAATGTGGGGTGAGGTGAAGGATGTGAGGTGAGGTGGACGATGTGGCATGGGGTGGAGGATGTGGAGTGGGGTTGAGGATGTGGTGTGGGGTGGAGGATGTGGGGTGGGGTGGAGGATGTGGAATTGCATGGTGACGTGGAGGATGTGGGGCTATATGGTGAGCTGGAGGATGTGAGAAGTGTGAGGTGAGGTGGAGGATGTGGGGCTGAATGGTGAGGTGGAGGAAATGGGGTGGGGTGGAGGATGTGGGGCTGTATGGTGAGATGGAGGATGTAGGGTGAGGTGGAGGATATGGTGTGAGGTGGAGGATATGAGGTGAGGTGGAGGATATGGGGTGAGCTGGAAGACATAGAGTGAAGTGGAGGATATGTGGTAAGGGGGAGGATCTCGGGCTGAATGGTGAGGTGGAGGATGTGGAGCTGTATGGTGAAATGGAGGATGTAGGGTGAGGTGGAGGATGTAGGGTGAAGTAGAGGATATGGGGTGAGGTGGAGGATATGGGGTTATGTGGAGGATATGGGGTGAGGTGGAGGATGTGAAGGTGTATGGTGATATGGATGATATCGTTTGAGGTGGAGGATGTGGGGCTGTATTATGAGATGGAGGATGTGGGGCGAGGTGGGAAATGTGGGGTGGCTTGGAGTATGTGAAGGAGGGTGAATGGAGGATATGGGGTCTGTATGGTGAAATGGAGGATATGGGGCTGTATGGTGAAGTGGAAGATGTGGGGTGGGGTGGAGGATGTAGGGTGGATGATGTGGGGTGAGGTGGAGGATGTGGGGTGAGGTGGAGGATGTGGGGTGACGTTGGGGATGTTGGGTGAGGTGGTGAATATGGGGTGGGGTGGATGATGTGGAGTGAGGTGGAGGATGTTGGGTGAGGTGGAGGATGTGGGATTGCATGCTGAAGTGGAGGATGTGGAGCTGTATGGTGAGCTGAAGGATGTGAGAAGTGTGAGGTGAGGTGGAGGATGTGGGGCTGAATGGTGTGGTAGAGGATGTGGGGCTGTTTGGTGAGGTGGAGGATATGAGGTGGGGTGGAGGATGTGGGGCTGTTTGGTGAGATGGAGGATATAGGGTGAGGTGGAGGATATGGTGTGAGGTGGAGGATATGAGGTGAGGTGGAGGATTTCGGGTGAGCTGGAAGACAAAGAGTGATGTGGAGGATATGTGGTAAGGTGGAGGATCTTGGGCTGAATGGTGAGGTGGAGGATGTAGGATGAGGTGGAGGATATGGGGTAATGTGGAGGATATGGGGTGAGGTGGAGGATGTGGGGCTGTGTGGTGAGATGGAGTATGTAGGGTGAGGTGGAGGATGTAGGGTGAGGTGGAGGATATGGGGTAATGTGGAGGATATGGGGTGAGGTGGAGGATATCGGGCTGTATGGTGAAGTGGAGGATATGGGATGAAGTAGAGGATGTGGGACTGTATGGTGAGATGGAGGATGTAGGGCGAGGTGGGGAATGTGGGGTGGCTTAGAGGATGTTGGGGTGTATGGTGAATGGAGGATATGGGGTCTGTATGGTGAAGTGGAGGATATGGGGCTGTATGGTGAAGTGGAAGATGGGGGGTGGGGTGGAGGATGTAGGGTGGATGATGTGTGGTGAGGTGGAGAATATTAGGTTAGGTGGAGGATGTGGGGTGAAGTTGGGGATGTTGGGTGAGATGGTGAATGTGGGGTGGGGTGGAGGATGTGGGGTCAGGTGAAGGATGTTGGGTGAGGTGGAGGATGTGGGGTGAGGTGGAGGATATGGGGTGAGGTGGATGTTGTGGGGTGAGGTGGAGGATATAGGGCTGTATGGTGAATTGCAGGATGTGGGGCTGTGTGGTAAGGTGGAGGATGTGGGGTGAGGTGGAGGATGTGGGGTGAGGTGGAGGATGTGGGTGAGGTGGAGGATATGGGGTGAGGTGGAGGATGTGGGGTTGGGTAGAAGATGTGGGGTGAGATGGATGATGTGGGGTGAGGTGGACGATGTGGCATAGGGTGGGGATGTGGAGTGGGGTTGAGGATGTGGTGTGGGGTGGAGGATGTGGGGTGGGGTGGAGGATGTGGGATTGCATGGTGAAGTGGAGGATGGGGGGCTATATGGTGAGCTGGAGGATGTGAGAAATGTGAGGTGAGGTGGAGGATGTGGGGCTGAATGGTGAGGTGGAAGATATGGGGTGGGGTGGAGGATGTGGGGCTGTATGGTGAGATGGAGGATGTAGGGTGAGGTGGAGGATATGGTGTGAGGTGGAGGATATGAGGTGAGGTGGAGGATATGGGGTGAGCTGGAAGACATAGAGTGAAGTGGAGGATATGTGGTAAGGTGGAGGATATCGGGCTGAATGGTGAGGTGGAGGATGTGGAGCTGTATGGTGAGGTAGAGGATGTTGGGTGACGTGGAGGATGTAGGGTGAGGTAAAGGATATGGGGTGAGGTGGAGGATATGGGGTAATGTGGAGGATATGGGGTGGGGGGGGGGAGGATATGGGGCTGTATGGTGAAGTTGATGATATCGGGTGACGTGGAGGATCTGGGGCTGTATGGTGAGATAGAGGATGTAGGGTGAGGTGGAGGATGTAGGGTGAGGTTGAGGATGTAGGGTGAGGTGGAGGATATGGGGTGAGGTGGAGGATATGGGGTGAGGTGGAGGATATGGGGTGAAGTGGAGGATGTGGGACTGTATGGTGAGATGGAGGATGTAGGGTGAGGTGGGGAATGTGGGTTGGCGTGGAGGATGTGGAGCTGTATTGTGAGTTAGAGGATGTGGGGCGAGGTGGGGAATGTGGGGTGGCTTAGAGGATGTGGGGGTGTATGGTGAATGGAGTATATGGGGTCTGTATGGTGAAGTGGAGGATGTAGGGTGGGGTGGAGGATGTGGGGCTGTATGGTGAAGTGGAGGATATGGGGTGGGATGGAGAATGTGGGGTGGATGATGTGGGGTGAGGTCGAGGATGTGGGGTGAGGTGGAGGATGTGGGGTGACGTTGGGGATGTTGGGTGAGGTGGTGAAAGTGGGGTGGGGTGGAGGATGTGGAGCGAGGTGGAGGATGTTGGGTGAGGTGGAGGATGTGGAGGGGGTTTGAGGATGTGTTGTGGGGTGGAGGATGTGGGGTGTTGTGGAGGATGTGGGATTGCATGGTGAAGTGAAGGATGTGGGGCTATATGGTGAAATGAAGGATGTGATAAGTGTGAGGTAAGGTGGAGGATGTGGGGCTGAATGATGTGGTGGAGGATGTGGGGCTGTATGGTGAGGTGGAGGATATGAGGTGGGGTGGAGGATGTGGGGCTGTATGGTGAGATGGAGGATGTAGGATGAGGTCGAGGATATTGTGTGAGGTGGAGGATATGAGGTGAGGTGGAGGATTTGGGGTGAGCTGGAAGACATAGAGTGAAGTGGAGGATATGTGGTAAGGTGGAGGATCTGGGGCTGAATGGTGAGGTGGAGGATGTGGAGCTGTATGGTGAGGTGGAGGATGTGGGGCTGTATGGTGAAGTGGATGATATCGGGTGAGGTGGAGGATGTGGGGGTGTATGGTGAGATGGAGGATGTAGGGTGAGGTGGAGGATATGTGGTGAGGTGGAGGATGTGGGGCTGTTTTGTGAATTGGATGATATCGGGTGAGGTGGAGGATGTGGGGGTGTATGGTGCAATGGAGGATGTAGGGTGAGGTGGAGGATGTAGGGTCAGGTAGAGGATATGGGATAATGTGGAGGTTATGGGGTGAGGTGGAGGATATGGGGCTGTATGGTGAAGTGGATGATATCGGGTGAGGTGGAGGATGTGGGGGTGTATGGTGAGATGGAGGATGTAGGGTGAGGTGGAGGATGTAGAGTGAGGTGGAGAATATGGGGTAATGTGGAGGATATGGGGTGAGATGGAGGATATGGGGCTGTATGGTGAGATGGAGGATGTAGGGCTAGGTGGAGGATGTAGGGTCAGGTGGAGGACATGGGGTAATGTGGAGGATATGGGGTGAGGTGGAGGATATGGGGCTGTATGGTGAAGTGGAGGATATAGGGTGAAGTAGAGGATGTGGGACTGTATGGTGAGATGGACGATGTAGGGTGAGGTGGGGAATGTGGGCTGGCGTGGAGGATGTGGAGCTGTATTGTGAGTTGGAGGATGTGGGGCTAGGTGGGGAATGTGGGGTGGCTTGGAGGATGTGGGGGTGTATGGTGAATGGATGATATGGGGTCTGTATGGTGAAGTGGAGGATATGGGGCTGTATGGTGAAGTGGAGGATGTGGGGTGGGGTGGAGGATGTGGGCTGTATGGTGAAGTGGAGGATGTGGGGTGGAGTGGAGGATGATTGGTGAGGTGGAGGATGTGGGGTGAGGTGGAGGATGTGGGGTGAGGTGGAGGATGTGGGGTGAGGTGGAGGATGTTGGTTGAGGTGGAGGATGTGAGATGAGGTGCATAACGTGGGGTGAGGTGGTGGGTGTAGGGTGAGGTGGAGGATGTAGGACTGTGTTGTAAAGTGGAAGATGTGGGTTTGTCTGGTGAAGTAGAGGATGTGGGGTGAGGTAGATGATGTGGGGTGAGGTGGAGGATGTGGGGTGGGGTAGGGGGTATAGGACTGTATGGTGAGGTGGAGGATGTTGGATCAGGTGGAGGCTGTGGGGGGAGGTGGAGGATATGAGATGAGGTGGAGGATATGGGGTGAGCTGGAAGACATAGAGTGAAGTGGAGGATATGTGGTAAGGTGGAGGATCTGGGGCTGTATGGTGAGGTGGAGGATGTGGAGCTGTATGGTGAGGTGGAGGATGTGGGGCTGTATGGTGAGATGGAGGATGTGGTGTGAGGTGGAGGATGTGGGGTGAGGTAGAGGATGTGGTGTGGGGTGGTTGATGTGTGATGGGGTGGAGCATGAGGGGTGGGATGGAGAATGAGGGATGGGGTGGAGCTGTATGGTGAAGTGGAAGATGTGGGGTAAGGTGGAGGATGTGGGGGCTGTATGATGAAGAGAGAATGTGGGGTGGAGTGGAGAATGTGAGGTGGGGTGGAGGATGTGGAGGCTGTATGGTGAGGTTGAAGATGTGAGGTAAGGTGGAGGATGCGAGGTGATGTGGAGGATGTGGGGGGCTGTATGGTGCGGTGGAAGATGTGAGGTGAGGTGGATGATGTGAGGTGAGGTGAAATATGTTGGATGAGGTAGACAATATGAGGCTGTCTGGTTAGGGGGAGGATGTGGGGCGAGGTGAAGCTGTTGGGTGAGGTGTAGGATCTTGCGCAGCGGGGTGAGGTGGAGCTGTAGAGTGAGATGGTGCTGTTGGGTGAGGTAGAGCTGAAGAGTGAGATGGTGCTGTTGGGTGAGGCAGAGCTGAAGAGTGAGATGGTGCTGTGTGGTGAGGTAGAGATGTGTAATGAGATGGTGCTGTATGGTGAGGTAGAGCTGTAGGATGAGATGCTGTAGGGTGAGATGCAGGATGGGGAGTCTTATAAAGACCTATTTACTTGGCAAGAGAGCAAACAGTGAAAATCTAAGAGATCATTGATCCAGTGCGGTATTAACTACCATGACTGGGAAAGAACCGCCACTAATCGCACAGACTGGCGCAGCACTATTGACCAGGGTGTTCAGAGACATGAGGCAGCAAGAATAGATTAGGCTATCCAGAGACAATCGCTGCGCCGAGTGAGCTCACGTCAACACATCTTGAACATTGGTGCAAGGGAGTGTATTATTTCCTTGTAAAAAGTGCAACAGACAATTCAGTACGCAGATTGACTTATTAAGACATCTAACTCACGTGAAAGGTTAATGCTGACAAACTGGTCCTCATCGATTAGTATGGACGATCTACATTACTGAAGTCGATGTGAAACATGCTTTATAAAACATCATGAACGCTGTCCTGGCTTCTGACTCCACAGTATTTGAACCGCATGAAGCAGTTGAAGGAATCATGCGTTAAATAGATGTTTGAGAATGTCAACACTAGTATCATGAATGCAGCACTGCCTGAGGACTGATTCTACAGCTACCCGCAACCACTTCTAAGACCTGACATATATCCGCGACGCTAATCAGCTGTATAACCATCACATTGCACAATATCTAGTGCAAAGTACTTGAAAAAAATCGTGGTCACAAGAGTTATGTCCCATCTTAAGAAGGCCGGCATTCTACCTGACAATCTTGGTAGAGACCAGTACAGGAGATCTTGGACATGCTGTGACTTGACAATCTTGGTAGTTAGAGACCAGTACAGGAGATCTTGGACATGCTGGGACTTGACAATCTTGGTAGTTAGAGACCAGTACAGGAGATCTTGGACATGCTGTGACTTGACAATCTTGGTAGTTAGAGACCAGTACAGGAGATCTTGGACATGCTGTGACTTGACAATCTTGGTAGTTAGAGACCAGTACAGGAGATCTTGGACATGCTGGGACAATTGACAATCTTGGTAGTTAGAGACCAGTACAGGAGATCTTGGACATGCTGTCGGATGCATTCAATATTGTGGACTATGGGACCTTATTCCGCATGCATGAAAGAATGTACAATCAGCCCATTGCTGGTGAGCTGGGTTCTAGCTGCAGTCGTGGAAACAACCCAATGTGGACTGCTCGAGATCAAGTACATGTGTGTATGTGTTTGTATAACTGTACCTGGCCAAGGATTATCGGCCCGTGTATATCTGTACCTGGCCTAGGGTTATCCGCCCGTGTATATCTGTACCTGGCCTAGGGTTATCCGCCCGTGTATATCTGCGACTGGCCTAGGGTTCTCCGTCCGTGTATATCTGTGACTGGTCTAGGGTTATCCGCCTGTGTATATCCGTGACTGGCCTAGGGTTATCCGCCCGTGTATATCCGTGACTGGCCTAGGGTTATCCGTCCGTGTATATCTGTGACTGGCCTAGGGTTCTCCGCCCTAGTATATGCGTGACAGACCTAGGCTTCTCCGCTTTTGACTACTGATAAACCTTTGAACAATAAAAGTGATTCACATTGACTTGACAGGATCCTCACATACAGATCTGGTTCGGATAGGTATGTTGTAAACATGCAAGAGTCTTTACACGCAATCTGGCAGTGGTGCAGGGAGTCACGCCTCCAGATCATTGTAAACATGCAAGAGTCTTTACACACAATCTGGCAGTGGTACAGGGAGTCACGCCTCCATATCATTGTAAACATGCAAGAGTCTTTACACGCAATCTGGCAGTGGTGCAGGGAGTCACGCCTCCAGATCATTGTAAACATGCAAGAGTCTTTACACGCAATCTGGCAGTGGTGCAGGGAGTCACGCCTCCAGATCATTGTAAACATGCAAGAGTCTTTATACGCAATCTGGCAGTGGTGCAGGGAGTCACGCCTCCAGATCATTGTAAACATGCAAGAGTCTTTACACGCAATCTGGCAGTGGTGCAGGGAGTCACGCCTCCAGATCATTGTAAACATGCAAGAGTCTTTACACGCAATCTGGCAGTGGTGCAGGGAGTCACGCCTCCAGATCAGTACCGACAAGCTTGTTTGATTTTGTGCTCCTTGAACAATTCAGTAGTTAAGGCTGACCTCCCTAATATAATTCTTGATGGGCGTATCTATGAGGGACCAGATAGTTTCAAATATTTTGGAGTTGTAACTGTTGTTTTTGAATGCATTCAATGAGTAAAAATACTCTGTTGTGCCCTCTTAAAAGGTCGTGACGGGTTGCAGTAGCTTTCCTAACATCCCGAGCGGGTTGATGTAGGTAGACCGGAGTCCTCCAGACGGTTGTGCTATGCCTTGCTTCATGTGCGTGTCACTCGCTACTACGGGGATCATAAGTGGGAGTAATGTGTGACAGTAGTTTGCTTTATAAGCTAATCAAATCATACGGAGATGTAAGCTGGTCTGGCAACACTCAAGACAATGCGAGTTGACAACCTGGAGCAGCGACTGCTAACCTGGAGCAGCGACTGACAACCTGGAGCAGCGACTGCCAACCTGGAGCGGCGACTGACAACCTGGAGCGGCGACTGACAACCTGGAGCGGCGACTGACAACCTGGAGCAGCGACTGCCAACCTGGAGCAGCGACTGACAACCTGGAGCAGCGACTGCCAACCTGGAGCGGCGACTGACAACCTGGAGCAGCGACTGACAACCTGGAGCAGCGACTGCCAACCTGGAACGGCGACTGGTGTGTATCTGTAAAGATGGTTCTGTCAGCAAACGATGTTGGGTTTGCATCCTCAGACTGTCAGGGTCACAGTGTGAAAGGATAGAACGCAAATAGAATGACGAAATGTGATTGATTGTTGGCTGCTCCAGCGATACCCCAATTGTGACATTGAAATGCTTGCTTGGACTTCTGTCTGTAACGTGTAGATTAGAATTAGTGAAGGTCAGAGCCTACATGCGAATAGCCACATACTAATAGATTGGATGAGCATAACTTTTAAAGCAAGGTAAACGGTCATGTAAATGAAACTGGTTGTATACAGACTCTGCAGAGTCTTCTAAACCAGCATACAGACGTTAAGTTAAGACACGAGTCATCTGCTATGCATCAACACTACAAGAGTAGTGTACAAAGATACACGAATCAAGAGAGGGATATCATAGACGTCACCGGCATAGAGGACCACTGGCCAGGTGACCACAGCTTAGACCATATGCACAGAGGAGAATGGATTCACACTGGAGACTATAAGACAGATTCCCATCAAGTCATTAGGACCCCTATCAGGAGATGTGGAAGCTGAGACAACGGGAAAACGGACATTGGGGACCCGTTACATAAACAATATTAGATCTGCAGATAAAGAAACCTTAACAAGTTCAAATCATAACCAAGTGATTACTGTCGATGCTCGTTTCATTGATCTTATTTACATATGTAAACAATATCAAATGCTGTGCCAATGTTTAATTGAGGGAATCCATGAAAAGAAATCTAAGATTCTCAAAATAAATGTATTCGAGAAAAACGCTGACCATGCTGGAAGAAACCAAACTCTAAATGGGGACTAATTTATCTACGCGATTGTGGTGGTGGTGGTGGGGGGGGGGTGGAGGAGTACATAAAAGGGTATTGGGTTAGGGATACGGAGAGCGAGAGGGGCTTGCAATGCAATGGACAAAATGGTAAGACTCCGAAGAAATTAAGTTCGATTTGAGGTTAACATATTCAACCCAAATGTAAAGTCAGTTCTCCTTAATGTTTCTTAAGTTTGGAAGATAACCAGAATGTAAAAGTTCGGCTAGATGTGCATTAAGCGTAGAGGATTACCAGAATATAAAAGTTCTGCTAGACGTGCCTTAAGCGTAGAGGATTACCAGAATGTCAAAGTTCGGCTAGATGTTCCTTAAGTTTGGAGGATTACAGGATATAAAAGTTCTGCTAAATGTTCCTTAAGTTTGGAGGATTACCAGAATGTAAAAGTTCGGCTAGATGTTCCTTAAGTTTGGAGGATTACCAGAATGTAAAATTTCGGCTAGATGTTCCTTAAGTTTGGAGGATTACCAGAATGTAAAAGTTCGGCTAGATGTTCCTTAAGTTTGGAGGATTACCAGAATGTAAAAGTTCGGCTAGATGTTCCTTAAGTTTGGAGGATTACCAGAATGTAAAAGTTCGGCTAGATGTTCCTTAAGTTTGGAGGATTACCAGAATGTAAAAGTTCGGCTAGATGTTCCTTAAGCGTGGAGGATTACCAGAATGTAAAAGTTCGGCTAGATGTTCCTTAAGTTTGGAGGATTACCAGAATGTAAAAGTTCGGCTAGATGTTCCTTAAGCGTGGAGGATTACAACGTCATTAACAATGCAGATACTTGCATTCATAAACAGTTGTCTGAGCTGAACACATGGTTTGAAATGGTACAAACCAGTCTCCAACGTTAACGGAAAATATCCACACAGATGATAATGGAGGGCGACAGAAATAGAAGGCGCTGGAGTAGGAAATGGCACACTTTGTGAAAATAGCCGTACGTTATTGTAAGACAGACACTGCTATGGAACCCTAGAGAAAAGTGGAGTAGGGCCAGATTAAAACCAACTTGGAGAAGATAACTGGGGTCTAATATGAGCTTAGCAGGACTATCGGGGCCTATATTAGTGAATAGAATAGGCACTTACAGCTTTAGATGTTGTAGTATTAAGATCTATACTATGCAGTGAGCTGAAGAATTGTTATTGATTGATTGGCTGATTGATGAATATTTAATAGCAAAACTCCTGCAAAATGTAGTAAAAAAGATAATGTGACATTAAAATACAGCCCATTAAATGCGGACTGACAAGCACGTCTGTTCAGTCTGTGCCCTTCAATGGCAAGCGAAGTTTTGGATTTTTCTAAACTATTTATTTGGTTCAATCATCATCTGAAGCGTAACATCTGGAGACCATTAACAGAACACCTGTTGAGAAACCATTGCTTGTGTTGTTGGCTTCATTTTATTATTCGTTCAGCTCCATCTCCGATTTCTATTTTTATATCTCCTTACACAGCAGTGTTGGGCCTTTCATTTGTTTAGGGTTTAAAAGCGAGTAGAGTTGCTGACTTCTGCTGACAAGACGGACGTCGTTTGGCGGGAATAAGTCGAGGTCTTGAAAGGGAGACGATATACGGGCAGACTAGAACTGGTTTAGTCCCTGAAAGAAGTAATCCGGCCATTTCTAGACAGTAGGAAAAAAAAATATTCACATGCTTTATCGGAATTGGCAAGTGTGTATGTGGAATGATGAATCATTGGATGACTTAACGGAAATGGCAAGACTTGTTGAGACGAGCACTGAAATCAGAGGAACGCTTTAAATAGCTACACATCTGTGATAGAAAGTTCGACAAACAAAAGTAGAATGAGAGTTATTTATCTTGAAAACATCAGCGAGCTATTTCCATGGAAGATCTCATCCAGATAGAAGCCAACAGTGCTGACACACATCTATATTAAGATCACTAATGATTAACTCCTTTCTTTAATGGACAGATAAAGTTATACAATCTCATTTGGTTTGTCACAACTTCATTTATATTGTCACAAGATCATGTGTGTTGTCTCACTGATATCACTCCCTCCCATATCAGGTTTCTTACTCTCACTGATATCACTCCCTCCCATATCAGGTTTCTTACTCTCACTGATATCACTCCCTCCCATATCAGGTTTCTTACTCTCACTGATATCACTCCCTCCCATATCAGGTTTCTTACTCTCATTGATATCACTGCCTTCCTTATTTACAGCCCTGTTCTCTTCCCACTGATATCAAAATGAACTACCGGTCCATTTTTTTAACGTCTTCCGCAGCTGTTATTTTGTCCAATTCTTATATCTCAGAATACATACAAAATGTCATTTATTTGTTTAAGTTTTTACAAACAAGAACAATCCTGCTTATACAAACAAGAATAATTCTATGTAGCTTATACACACAAGAACAATCTTATGTAGCTTATACAAACAGGAACAATTCTATGTAGCTTATACAAGCAAGAACAATTCTATGTAGCTTATACAAGCAAGAACATTTCTATGTAGCTTATACAAGCAAGAACAATTCTATGTAGCTTATGATTGAAAACTTTACCGTTGGGGAACTGTTTGTCTCAAGTGACCATCAAATCATCCGTTGGGATCTTATTGCAGGGAAAGAAGTAAACATAAACACGCGAACATACGACTACTCTAAGGCAGATGTTAAGAGGAAGAAAGAGGCAGCGAACCACATAATCTGGAAAGATATTGTCGTAGGAACAGATGTTGAACAGGAGTGGAAAAGTTTTAAAACAGTTCTAGAAACGCTAAAAGAGGAATGTGTTCCATGTAGGGAGGTAAACCCCAAACGTAAAAAGTGGATAACTAGATTTGTAGTGAAATGTAGAAGAGCAAAAAATAAGTCATGGAAAAAATATATAGAGGCAGGTAAATCAAAAGAAACATATGTAAAATATTTGGACAAGCAGAACATATCTCAGAAAGCGAAAAAAAACAGCACAAATTGACTTTGAAAAAAAACTTGCTCAGTGGACCAAGACTGACAGTAAAAGCTTCTTCTCTTATGTTAGAAATAAACAAAGAACGAAAGACAAAGTAGGCCCTCTCATAGACAGTACAGGGAAAATAATAAGTGAGAATAGGTAGGCAGCTAATCTGCTCAATCAGTACTTTGGCACAGTCTACACAAAAGAGGACTGCTCCAAGATCCCAGAGCCTATAGATATTTTTCAAAGAGACATGGATACAGCGGGATTAAGATCAATCTGTATTACAGAGGAAATGGTTTTTTAAAAATTGGAGGGGTTGAAAGTGAATAAATGTCCAGGTCAAGATGGTATTCATCCAAAATTGCTGTATGAAATTAGAGACCAACTAGCAAAACCAGTGGCTATATTATGTTCTCAATCACTGACAAAAGGGATTGTTCCACGGGATTGGAAAGATGCAGCGGTAGTGATCCCCTTATTCAAAAAAGGCAAAAAATCAGATCCAGCAAATTATAGACCGTTGAGTTTAACGAGCATAGTCTGTAAATTGTTAGAGTCAATAATCAAAGAAAACATTGTAATGCATTTAGACAAATTTAATCTAATTAGAAATAGTCAGCATGGGTTTACTAGAGGGAGATCATGCTTAACAAATCTATTAGAATTCATGGAGGAGGTACTAAAATCATAGATAAAGGGGAGCCAGTGGATGTTATTTATCTAGACTTTGCAAAGGCCCTTGATTGAGTACCTCATCAACGATTATTTCGAAAGTTAAAATCACATGGAATAGGTGGGGAAGTTGCCAAATGGATTGAAAATTGGTTAACGGGAAGAAGGCAGAGGGTGGGCATAAATAAGGAGTACTCTGAGTGGTGTGAAGTGAAAAGTGGTGTGCCACAGGGCTCGGTTTTGGGACCAATTTTGTTCTTGATATATATAAATGATTTGGACATTGATATGGGATCCATGATTGCAAAATTTGCTGATGACACAAAACTATGAAGTAGTGTTTCATCTAAAGCGGAAGTGGATATATTGATGTCGGATTTAGATAAAATTCGAGAATGGTCTGTAAGCTGGCAAATGGAGTTTAATGTAGATAAATGTACAGTCATCCACATGGGTAGATCCAATATGGAACGTAATTACAGAATGGGAGAAAACAATATTAGAAAGATAGATAAGGAAAGGGACCTAGGGGTTATAATAGATCATACAGGAAAGGTGAGTGAGCAAGTTAAGGTAGCAGTAAAAAAGGTAAATGCAATGTTAGGTATGATAAAAAGAAATATTAAACATAGGAGCAAGGAAGTGATCGTCAAACTGTATAAAGCTTTAGTTAGACCTAGATTGGAGTACTGTGTACAGGTGTGGAGTCCTTATCATAGAGGGGACATAAACATGCTAGAAAGAATACAAAAAAGAGCGACAAAGATGATAGTGGGATTCCAGAATTACAGTTATGAGGAACGACTCAGAAAAACCGGCCTACAGTGTCTCGAAGAGAGAAGAATTCGTGGTGACTTAATACAGGTTTATAATATGATCAGAGGAATCGATAAATTAGACTATAACAAGTTTTTTTTTTAAATGCAGCCACCTACAATAACACGAGGGCATATAGCTACAAGCTGACTAAAGAGAGGTCCAAGTTAGATATTAGGAAATATTTGTTTAGTCAGAGAGTGGTGTCTGCTTGGAATGCATTGCCAGGGGAGGTAGTGGAGGCAGGGACAGTTAATGCATTTAAGAATAAACTGGATGTGCATAGCTTTTAGAGCATGGTGATGTAAATGTAACTGGTTGTATACAGACTCTGCAGGGTCTTCTAAACCAGTATAAAGATGTTAAGTTAAGTTAAGTTAAGAACAATTCTGTGTAGCTTATACAAGCAAGAACAATTCTATGTAGCTTATACAAGCAAGAACAATTCTATGTAGCTTATACAAACAAGAACAATTCTATGTAGCTTATACAAACAAGAACAATTCTATGTAGCTTATACAAGCAAGAACAATTCTGTGTAGCTTATACAAGCAAGAACAATTCTATGTAGCTTATACAAGCAAGAACAATTCTATGTAGCTTATACAAACAAGAACAATTCTATGTAGCTTATACAAGCAAGAACAATTCTATGTAGCTTATACAAACAAGAACAACTCTAAGTATCTTATACAAGCAAGAACAATTCTATGTAGCTTATACAAGCAAGAAAAATTCTATGTAGCTTATACAAACAAGAACAATTCTATGTAGCTTATACAAGCAAGTCATAAAGGAGTACCAGTTTGTTAGCGGTCAATACATGCACAATTTGTTGCTGGCACTCTCGGAACTGCGCGCTCTGAAGTACGGAGCTCCGATTTATGGCGCTTCGAACTACGGTGCTTCGCTATACAAGCGGTCCTGTCTTCATAGGGTCGTGACTTCTAACAGTCAATCGAAAGTTATAAGTGATACGCCTCAGCTAGCATGGTCTGTCTATGGTGGACATAGGTCGTAAGCTAAGTTCAGCTCGTCAAACTGTTGGCCCAATAGTTAACGTTAAACATCAATAATTAATAGAATTTGACGCTGCTGCAGTGAACTCCAACATGTTCAGGACGCGAGGCCGCATAGTTGATGAAATGGATACGATTTATTAAGGTTTGGATTGAGCACCAATACAGCCACAACATGCTTGTAAACCAAGGTCTAATACAGAACAAAAGTATAACTATAATCTATTCATTGAGGGGATCAAGATGTCGAGCAGAGCTGACTGCTAGCGTCAGGGCCAGCGAACGAGAGCTGCCAAGACCTTTCTACACCTCCTTCTACACCTCCACGCAAGGCAGACTGGCTAAAGATAAGGGATCTAAGAGGGAATGCTAACCCGGTACTAAACAAATTCTTGCTGAAGTCGGATGTGTTGGACCGAAAGGTGCAAATATCGCAGTCAAGCTGTAAACTACGACACAACGCATTCCGTTCTCTGGACTACATTCTTCTACTTAAGCCCTTTCATGGTTTGGTAGCGGGAAATTGAGAACGAACGGAGCCAAGCTAAGGATAAACCAATTCATTGACGATCAAATGGGCCTTTGAGCCATGTTCTAATACAGAACAAGAGAATAACTATCATCGTCATTGAACAATGAGAAAAACGATGAAGAAGATGCTGGAGATGTTTGGGACTAGCAGACATTGGTTTTCGAAACTCAAACAAAAAAGTCAGATGTATACTATTAATGTGCAGCATGATGCTGCTACTAGGGCTGATGTTGAAGACGCACAACGCTATCCAGCTAAGCTTGCTTGAATCACAAGGGACGCAGAACGCTAAGCTTGTAAAATCATAAAGAACGCAGAACGCTAAGCTTAATAGAATCATAACGGACGCAGAACGCTAAGCTTGCTAGAATCAAAACGGATGCAGAACGCTAAGCTTGCTAGAATTATAACGGACGCAGAACGCTAAGTTTACTAGAATCATAACGGACGCAGAACCGCTAAGTTTACTAGAATTTAAAAAAGACGCAGAACGTTAAACTTGCTAGAATCATAACGGCTGGTGAATAGACTAAGGTGTAAAGATTTAATGATGACGAAACGGATCTGTACTGGAAGACAATAACCTCCAGGACCTTCATTGGTAAGAAGGAAAAGACAATGACCTCCAGGACTTTCATTGGTAAGAAGGAGAAGAGAATGACATATATGACCTTCATTGGTAAGAAGGAAAAGAGAATGACATATATGACCTTCATTGGTAAGAAGGAAAAGAGAATGACATATATGACCTTAATTTGTAAGAAGGAGAAGACAATGATCTCCAGGACCTTCATTGGTAAGAAGGGGAAGACAATGACATATATGACCTGCATTGGTTAGAAGGAAAAGACAATGACATATATGACCTTCATTGGTAAGAAGGAAAAGACAATGACATATAAAACCTTCGTTGGTAACAAGGAGAAGAGAATGACCTCCAGGACCTTCATTGGTAAAAAGGAGATGATTTTCAGGACCTTTATTGCTAAGAAAGATAAGACAATAACATATGGGACCTTCATTAGTAAGAAGGAGAAAATAATGACTCCTAGGACCTTTATTGCAAAGAAGGATAAGAAAATGACCTCCAGGACCTTCATTTGTAAGAATGAGAAAACAATGACTCTAGGACCTTCATTGGTAAGAAGAAGAATACAAAGACTACTAGGACCTTCATTTATAAGAAGGATAAGACAATGACCTTTAGGACCTTCGTTGGTAAGAAGGAAAAGACAAGGTTAACAAGTTAACAAGGTTAACACTCTTATTAGAGGTCACTACAGCTAGGTTAACACTCTTGTTAGAGGTCACTACAGCTAGGATAACACTCTTGCTAGAGGTTACTACAGCAAGGTTAACACTCTTGCTAGGAGCCACTACAGCTAGGTTAACACTCTTGTTAGGGGCCACTATAGCTAGGATAACCCTCTTGTTAGAGGTCACTACAGCTAGGTTAACACTCTTGTTAGAGGTCACTACAGCTAGGATAATACTCTTGTTAGAGGTCACTACAGCTAGGATAACACTCTTGTTAGAGGTCACTACAGCTAGGTTAACATTCTTATTTGAGGTCACTACAGCTAGAATAACACTCTTGCTAGGGGTTATTGCAACTTGTGGTTGTAGGTTGAAGTATATGATGATCTACTCTTCTGAAAACCATCGATACACAAGGAATACTGCTAGATCTAGCCTCTCTGACTGTTACAAACTAAACAAACAATCCGGAATGAACGCACTTTTTTACAACATGGTTGACTGAACATTTGAAGGTCACAGTCAGAGGCCACTGGTTTGTATAGAGAATGCCGTTCACAATTGTTTTCCTTGTTGACAATGAACCCAGGAGCCTTTGATGGGAATGTAGGAGAAAATGAATGTTTTTGTCCTGCCTCATAATACCCCATCCACTCTTTAGATTATAGACCAGGATTCATTACAGTCTTCAAAGTTTCTAATATCAGAAGATTTTTTGGTAAGTCGTATCTGTGTCAGATATTGATAGCGGCGTGTCAATGGCCAGAGCAGAATAAGTTAAAAACCACATGTCAGGACGTTTATATTCTGAAAATCATAAAAATACTTTCGAGATTAAGGAAAAGAAGTGAAGGAATCCACATTGAAAGTTGCTTAGAAGTGGTTAATCCTTGCCATTATGGATGGCTTTGATGAACGTTTTGAGAATTCAGTGCAGGAAGTTAATGTATTATGAAGATGGCCAGGGAAATAGAGCTGACATCCGACCTTCTAGATGCGATTGAATTAGTTGTGTCTCATCAGCGGTCTTTAGCAGAGACAGATTTGCTTATGCTAGAAGAACAAAAAAGGTTAGAATACGAATTGATGTATACTGCTGATGATAACCCAGTTATCATCTCGAAATATTTGCAAAGGAATTGCAAGATTACATTTTCTGGCTTAGAGGCGTTCGGCCGTAATCCCTCAGATGGTAGCTTATCAGCCAAGCACGTGGACCAAATGTCAGCGACCTGTGATTCCTCTTGAAATAGTGCATTTGACCAGGGGACAAGCCTGGTCTTGCACGGAGATGTTGTTCGACTGGGGAGCGGACATATCTCATGGTCAAGGGTTGAGTCTCAGCAGTTCGCAGTGAGGTAGCTGATCTACTGCTTAGGGCACCCCGACCGAGAACTAAGTCTTCTACAAATGGTTTCATACCTCATCGCCGTATGTGGTGAATATCGAGCAGCTTCCCGCCCGCTTTGATCAGCGGACGGCAGAGACCTCATTCTGGGGCTCGACCGGGCGGGGCTGGAGCGGGGGCCCCAGGTCCCCACCATGTCGGAGCCTAACTTTGCATTCGTGCTGAGCTGCTTTTGGGCGGGATTTTGGCTTAGAGGCGTTCGGCCGTAATCCCTCACCTTGTAGCCTCGCGCCGTTGGCTTATCAACCTAGTACGTGAACCAAATGTCTGCGGCTCCTCTCGAGTTGAGCAGGATTACCGTAGCAACGCACTGTCATTAGTAGGGTAAAACTGACCTGTCTTCCGAAATGGATCTGTCTGCTCTCCTCCTTTTACAAACTCTTCACCAGAGTTATCATCAACCGCATAGAGCCACTACTAGATGAGAACAAACCACGAGAGAAGGCAGGTTTC
Organism: Ariolimax columbianus; assembly: GCA_036924085.1. Taxonomy (NCBI): domain Eukaryota; kingdom Metazoa; phylum Mollusca; class Gastropoda; order Stylommatophora; family Arionidae; genus Ariolimax; species Ariolimax columbianus. Next base: position 99,114,372 of record JAVGWX010000007.1, on the reverse strand, counting down.
AGGAAAGGCTTCTCAACCACTGACCACCACCACACAATCAGTCAATATAATGTAGATGGCACGTGAAGTACAGATGCCTTTACGCCTTTGTTTGTGGATTGTGAGAAAGTGTTCGACATCAACGACATAACTGTGGTGCCGAATGCCCTGAGAAATCAGGGAATTATAGAAAAATACGCTCAACTGACAGGGGAGATAAACAGCGGATACACAATGGATATCACACTCTTTTATAGACGGATCAACATACCGGTACAACATAGCGTCCAAAAGGGTGGTACAACTTGGCGTCCGACACGGTGGTACAAAGTGGCGTCCGACAGGATGGTACAACATGGCGTTCAACATGGTAATACAACGAGGCGTCCAACAGGGTGGTACAACATGGCACCCAACAGGGTTGTACAACATGGCGTCCAACAGGGTCGTACAACGTGGCATCCAACAGGGTTGTACAACATGGCGTCCAACAGGGTGGCACAACGTGGCGTCCAACAGGGTGGTACAACATGGCGACCAACAGGGTGATACAATCTCACCAAAGCTCTTTACAACAGCCTTTGAGCAGGTCTATAAACACATAGGCTGAGAGGACAATGGCACAACATAGACGGGGAAATTCTTACTCATCTGAAGTTTGCTGATGACATAGTCATCCTCAGCCACGCTGCCAAAGATGCGGAGAAAAGCCTGAATGAGCTCAGCGGAGCAAATGTAGCAGTTGGCCTACAAATCCAGTTTATGCTCAACACCTTCTGCCCAAAAGGAGATATGCGCCTTGGAGATTGTCCCGTCGAAAATGTAAACTCATATATCTACTTGGACCACGATATCGCGAAGTCTCATTTAATCAGTCGGGTGATCTCACGAAGAATAACAGCGGACTAGCTCAGCTTCAACTGTATTAAGCCCATGCTGCAACAGATGCGAAACGACAACTCAAGGCTCACAATTTCAACAGTGTCGTGTCATGGTATATGGCTGCGGGTGTGGAACCAACAGAAAGCTGATGCAGATAGACTCCGTGTTGTCCAACGAGGATGGAGTGAAGACCATTGAAGATCTCCCTTTAAGACCAAATCTGCAACGCAGAGATCAGACGTCGAACTTCCTTCTCTGACATAAGAGATGTCGCGCTGTTACAAAGATACTGATGGGCCGGCCATGGGGTGGGCATGTCGGATAACAGATGAGCCAACCATGGGGTGGGCGTGTCGGATAACATATAGGCCAGTCATAGGGTGTGCATGTCGGATAACAGATGGGCCAGCCATGGGGTGGGCGTGTCAGATAACAGATGCACACGTAAAGTGACGTCGTGGTGGTCATACAACCCGTGATCGAAGCTGGGGTAGAGAGATGGCATAATGGAGGCCCTGGTTCCAACATGGTACACCAAGGCAAAAGAGCGAAATAAGTTTACTCAACATTTGGCTACCTGGCATCAGATTGAAAACCAAGATTTTGAGTTTTTGAGGTCTAGCGCTATTGCGACTTAATAAATTACAATGTAAACTTTTTTTTTTAAAAGAATTTAAAATGCTCTGGCAAGTGAAAATAGGAAGTGATTTGATTTAATTTTTGATCTATGGATGTGGACCAGCACCGAATCCGAGGTCATAGCGGAGTACGACTGTATTTGTTTTTTTTATATTTCATAAAGTAAGAAAAAAGATATATAACTTTTACAAGCAAATCATGAACAAGTCAAAATTATATTCTAAAATAATAAGTCACCTCCTATAAGCCATTTCCTAGATGAATTTCTTGTGTCACCAGCTTTAACATATGCCGTATCTTTTAGTGGAGCATGGCAGTTAATCTTATCCGCCTGTTAGTCGAGTATTTTTCTGAAACTGACTCAAAGTTATACGCCATGTGTGAGTTACCCTCTGGCATGTTATTAGGGGACTTTATACGCCATGTGTGAGTTACCCTCTGGCATGTTATTAGGGGACTTTATACGCCATGTGTGAGTTACCCTCTGGCATGTTATTAGTGGACTTTACACGCCATGTGTGAGTTACCCTCTGGCGTGTTATTAGTGGACTTGATACGCCGTGTGTGAGTTACCCTCTGGCATGTTATTAGTGGACTTGATACGCCGTGTGTGAGTTACTCTCTGGCACGTTATTAGTGGACTTTATACGCCATGTGTGAGTTACCCTCTGGCATGTTATTAGTGGACTTGATACGCCGTGTGTGAGTTACCCTCTGTCATATTATTAGTGGACTTGATACGCCGTGTGTGAGTTACCCTCTGGTATGTTATTAGTGGACTTGATACGCCGTGTGTGAGTTACCCTCTGGCATGTTATTAGTGGACTTGATATGCCGTGTGTAAGTTATCCTCTGGCATGTTATTAGTGAATTTGATACGCCGCCGTGTGTGAGTTACCCTCTGGCATGTATTAGTGGACTACGATTTTTCTGGTCTGTTCCTAAGAATCGACTTCACTGCACTCCGGGCATACCTATGGGTGCTCATTGTCTTTCACTAAATGACAAGGATGTAGATACTGAAGGTTCCTGCAGCTCGATGGCTGTACACACTTCTACTTCGTCCTCTCCTGGACCCCAGGTACCTCGAAGCTCATTCTATATTAAAGAACTGCAGATTGTACATTTCTGATTCATCTTTGACGGTGTCGCCATCTTAAAGGCTTCAAAATGTCACTACTATCGACATCTAGTGTACCCGAAATTCGGGGCGTTTGAACCCAGGATGTCAGCTCTGATGCTCAAGATCTAAAGCACTTTGCAACTATTCTCTTCATCAGCACATCTGATATCCAGCTTTCCAGGCATGGATTGATTCAACACTGCTTCAAACTACATCCGGGTCCCAGTTGTTAATAGCAGACATTTGGTGATTTATAAGAGTTAATCTTGTACAAGTGTATGTCGATGAATAATGATATTCTTGAACACATTTTTATAATGTTTGTTGATTGCGAATGTTAATCACTTAGTGTTCTTTGTGGGGTCAGAAGATATAAGAATTAGTTCCACTAAGATCAACAACAATTATCAAGGAACACTTCACACTAATGGCCACTTACATTAATAAACAGCCTAGCGTCCACACTGGCGGTAACAAACAAGACACATAGTGCGCAGACTGGAGAAATCAGCAGACATTCAAGACATTTTATGTTCTCACTTCGTCTACTTCTCGGCACTGGCCACGATTGGACTTCAGATCGACTCTCAAATATTTTCCAATATTCGTACTCTCTCTTTCTCGTTCTTTCTTTTCATCTCTCTCTCTCTCTCTTTCTCTTTTCTTCTCTCTTTTCCTGTTGAACACACCAGTTCCGCTATGTATTTATCATCATCTCTTCGGTAGTTTCATTAGACATTACTATAGAATTCAGGATATTAACAAGTCAATTTGCGAAGAAAGGAGGCAAACGTTTATGAATATATATGTATTAGCTAATGGCTGTGTTTTCATTTCTCACATGAGCTAAGGGGATTTGACGAGAACAATGGAAGATGTGCAACATAGACGCGAAATTCAATTCCAATTATGAAAGAGAAAATAAACTGCATTGAATAGGCTGTGGAAATATTTAAGGCTAGAGAACAATCCAGAGTGAGATAACGCCCGCCTGAAAGAGAGGGAGAGAGAGTTTTTGTGTATGAGAGAGTGTGCGTGTGTGTGTGTGAGAGTGAGTATATGTGAAAGAGAGAGACAGAGTGTGTATGATTGTGTGGAATGTAAAGGAACCTTCCATTCTTGATGTTGCCAGTTTGGGCTAGGATGATGTGTGTGCCCGTGTAACGATTTATCGACCGCTGTCTATGTCTCGGATCAAAGGCGGCTCTCCGGAGTAATGTAATCTTGATCCGTGTGCAAAAGTTGCTACAAGCAATATTTTGTTTTGAGCTGGTGTCAGTGTGGCTGAGACGTTTGTTGGTGTACTTAAACCTGATTAGCCGGTCAGACCAAACAACAGCCAACCGGATGTACGTCTTCGATAGTTGTACCAGAACGTGCTCATACGAGTGCCTGTTCGCTTTTCTATTTATAGACGGTTACCGGAGAGACAAGTCAATCCTCTGTTTACATTTAAGTAATCTGCTTATATCAAGTTCATCCTCTGTTTATATGTAGGCAATCTTCTGCTTATATCCAGTTTATATGTAGGTAATTTTCTGCTTATATCCAGTTTATATTTAGGCAATTTTCTGCTTATATCCAGTTTATATTTAGGCAGTACTCTGCTTATATCTAGTCAATCCTCTTGTTTATATCAATTCAATCCTCTTGTTTATGACGTCAATCCTCTTGTTTATATCAATTCAATCCTCTTGTTTATGTCGTTAATCCTCTTGTTTATATCAATTCAATCCTCTTGTGTATGTCGTAAATCCTCTTGTTAATATAAATTCAATCCTCTTGTTTATGTCGTCAATCCTCTTGTTTATATCAATTCAATCCTCTTGTTTATGTCGTCAATCCTCTTGTTTATATCAATTCAATCCGCTGGCTTAAATACCTGCCCCATTACACAATGCGTGATTGCATCCCTCTATCTGCTACAATGCAAGCTGGCATCTTTAAAGGAAGTCTATATTAAAGAACTTCACGTCTTCAAGTCGAGGTGGATTCCTCAGCTTCTCCTTTACAAGAAGAGATGACTAGCCAAAGATTCAGGTCTGGTAGAGGGAAGTGCTTCTAGCCTGGTAGAGGGAAGTGCTTCTAGCTTGGTAGAGGGCAGTGCTTCTAGCCTGGTAGAGGGAAGTACTTCTAGCCTGGTAGAGGGAAGTGCTTCTAGCCTGGTAGAGGGCAGAGCTTCTAGCCTGGTAGAGGCTAGCCTGCCCTTCCGCACCAAATGGGACTCATAATTCACAGTAACACACTCCAAACTCTTTTTACAGTTTCAAATTCCAAACTCTGTTCACAGTAACACAATCCAAACTCTTTTCACAGTAACACACTCCAAATTCTGCTCATAGTAACACACTCCAAACTCTGTTCACAGTAACACACTCCAAACTCTTTTCACAGTAACACACCCCAAACTCTGTTCACAGTTTCACACTCCAAACTCTGCTCACAGTAACACACTCCAAACTCTGTTCACAGTAACACACTCCGAACTCTGTTCACAGTAACACACGCCAAACTCTGTTCACAGTAACACACTCAAAACTATGTTCACAGTAACACACTCCAAACTCTTTCCACAGTACCACACTCCAAACTCTATTCACAGTAAACACTCCAAACTCTGTTCATAGTAACACACTCCAAACTCTGTTCACAGTAACACACTCCAAACTCTGTTCACAGTAACACACTCCAAACTCTGTTCACTGTAACACACTCCAAACTCTGTTCACAGTAACACACTTCAAACTCTGTTCACAGTAACACACTTCAAACTGTTTACAGTTTCACACTCCAAACTATGTTCACAGTAACACAATAGAAACTCTGTTCACAGTAACACACTCCAAACTCTGCTCACAGTAACACAACCCAAACTCTGTTCACAGTAACACACTCTAAACTCTGTTCACAGTAACACACTCCAAACTATGTTTACAGTAACACACTTCAAAGTCTGTTCACAGTAACACACTCAAAGCTATGTTCACAGTACCACACTCCAAACTCTTTTTACAGTAACACACTCCAAACGTTATTCACAGTAACACACTCCAAACTCTGTTCACAGTAACACACTCCAAACTCTGTTCACAGTAACACACTCCAAACTCTTTCCACAGTACCACACTCCAAACTCTGTTCACAGTAAACACTCCAAACTCTGTTCATAGTAACACACTCCAAACTCTGTTCCCAGTAACACACTCCAAACTCTGTTCACAGTAACACATTCCAAAATCTGTTCACAGTAACACACTCCAAACTCTGTTCACAGTAACACACTTCAAACTCTGTTCACAGTAACACACTTCAAATTGTTCACAGTTTCACACTCCAAACTATGTTCACAGTAACACACTCCAAAATCTGTTCACAGTAACACACTCCAAACTCTGCTCACAGTAACACACCCCAAACTCTGTTCACAGTAACACACTCCAAACTCTGTTCACAGTTTCATACGCTAAACTATGTTCACAGTAACACACTCCAAACTTTGTTTACAGTAACACACTTCAAAGTCTGTTCACAGTAACACACTCAAAGCTATGTTCACAGTACCACACTCCAAACTCTTTTCACAGTAACACACTCCAAACGTTATTCACAGTAACACACTCCAAACTCTGTTCACAGTAACACAATCCAAACTCTATTCACTGCAACACACTCCAAACTCTGTTCACAGTAACACACTCCAAACTTTGTTTACAGTAACACTCTTCAAAGTCTGTTCACAGTAACACACTCAAAGCTATGTTCACAGTAACACACTCCAAACTCTTTTCACAGTAACACAATCCAAACTCTGTTCACTGCAACACACTCCAAACTCTGTTCACAGTAACACACTCCAAACTCTGTTCACAGTAACACACTCCAAACTCTGTTCATAGTAACACACTTCAAACTCTGTGTGCTATTTGTTCCTTCACATTATTGTCCCACATACGGTCTTCAAAATTAGTATGACCTCTTAAAGTGCTTGGATTGTCTAGACAACAGGCCTGACCTCTTGAAGTGCTTGGATTGTCTAGACAACAGGCCTGACCTCTTGAAGTGCTTGGATTGTCTAGACAACAGGCCTGACCTCTTGAAGTGCTTATATTGTCTAGACAACAGGTCTTCTTCTTCTTCTTCTTCTTCGTACGCAGTCAGACAGTAACCATAATTTTTTCGAAAAAAGCGGCGGTCATCCTGAGGCTGTCGGCACTGCCATAGAGCTTGTCTTGCAGTTCCACTGGTGATGGCCACATCTGCTCTCTCTGATCCTCGTATGTCGGACAGTTCTGCAGCAGATGTTCAGCGGTCATTTTACCGGTACCGCACGGGCATTCGTCGGTACCACCTATCTTCAATTTGTTGAATAGGTGGTACCTCAGTCTATTGTGGCCAGTGCGTAGTCTGAAGACAACGACCTGCTCTCTTCGGTTCAACTGGTAATAGGCATCGTTTTTGGTGTAACCAGTATGTTCGGTTTCCCATTTGGTCAAGTATCTGGCTTTGATAAGCCGTTTTGACTCTTCGTACGTCATACTAGTATCTGTTTGTGGTAGTCTTGCACCTTCTTTTGCCAGTCTGTCTGCCTCCTCGTTGCCTTTGATGTTGCAGTGTGATGGGACCCACTGTACCACTACCCTTTTTGGTGCGGACTGCTGGCACAGTTTGCAGAGTGCTGTTCTTAAGTCATTAAGCTCGGTGTTTTTCTGGCTTTTTAGCGCTGTGCCTACGGCGAGAGCATCTGTAAGCAGGACTATATGGCTTTCATTTTATTTATGTGTCACCATTTCTTCCACTGCCGCCCTCAGTGCCTCTGCCTCCGCTCTGAAATTGCTTGTGTACTTACCAGTAGCGAATGACAGTGTTATTTTTCTGCCATTTGGTAGGTTCAGGAATGCTCCTGCACCTCCGTTCTGTGTAGTGTTTGTTACAAAACCGTCGGTGTATGCATGGGTCCAGTCCATGCTTGGGTAGTTTTTCGATATAAGGCTTCGGGGTAGTATCTCTCCTTTCTTTTTCAGTCTGGCCGTTTTTGTTTCCAATACCTGGTATATTTTCTACCACCTCTGGAAATATAGCCTGCCTCCAGGTAGGTTTTCGCACAGTAGTGATGGGTTTTGGTGTTGTTAGTGCGTTTATGGGATCTTCGTGCATCTTTGCTTTGGCTATTTCTGCAAAGTTTCTCTGCTTTAGTTTCCCATTTCCCAAGTTGTTTAGTCTCTGGTGCATTGGATGGTCGGTCAGTCTTCGGAGTTTCTCTGACTGCAGCTGGGCTCTGCAGTCTATTCTATCGGTCATGGATTGCAGTTTTGTAATCTTTTCAAGTTCTACAATTGGCGTTGACTTCATGCCTCCTGTTATAACTCTCATGGCTTGGTTTTGAAGTTTGCTAACTTTTTCGAAGTTCGCCTTTGCTGCTGTTGTCCATGCCGAAATGCCATACTCGAGAACTGGTCTCACTCTTCCAGTGTACAGTTTCTTTAGTATGCTTTCGTCTGCTCCCCAGCTTGTGCCAGCAAGTTTCCTCATGATTGCCATTCTTTCTCTGGCTCTCATTCGGTTTCTCTCGATCTGATTTTTCCATGTCATGCGCCGATCAAATGTGACTCCCAGGTAGTTTGGGTTGTCGTTTGGCTTCAGGAATTTGCCATTTAAACTTTACTTGGTATTTTGGGGTTTGATTGAAAGCGAGAATATTGTGCATGTGGTTTTCTCCTCGTTTATTTTGACCAGCCATGAGTTCGTCCACTTTCTCCAACGATGTTAGGGCCTGCTGCATCCGATTTCTTGCTATGGTGAGATTCTTTTCAGAGGTCCACATAGCCAGATCATCTGCAAACATTGAGCTATGGACTCTTCTTGGTATATTCTCTGTAATGTCGTTTATATACACCAGGAAGAGTGTGGGTGACAGTACTCCACCTTGGGGTACTCCCTGCTCGAGTGTCACCTTTCTGCTCATCTGCCCTTGTACTTGGACTCTGGCCGTTCTGTTTTTGAGGTAGTGGTTGATCCACTTGTACATTTTCCCACAGACATCACTTCTTCTTTGTCAAATGCCTTTTCCAGGTCCACCCAAACCGCTACTGTGTGCTTCTGTGCCTGGTAGGCATCTTCTATTTCCTGGGCTATGAGGATGACTTGGTCCTCAGTGGATCTGTGCTGTCTAAAGCCGGCTTGCTGTGGAATTAGTATTCGTTTTTCTTCCAGATGCCACATCAGTCTGGTGTTTATCATACGTTCCATCAGTTCACACTCCAAACTCTGTTCACAGTAACACACTTCATACTATGTTCACAGTAACACACTCCAAACTCTGTTCACAGTAACACACTCCAAACTCTGTTCACAGTAACACACTCCAAACTCTGTTCACAGTAACACACTCAAAACTATGTTCACAGTAATACACTCCAAACTCTTTCCACAGTAACACACTCCAAACTCTGTTCACAGTAAACACTCCAAACTCTGTTCATAGTAACACACTCCAAACTCTGTTCACAGTAACACACTTCAAACTCTGTTCACAGTAACACACTCTAAACTCTGTTCACTGCAACACACTCCAAACGCTGTTCACAGTAACACACTCCAAACTCTGTTCATAGTAACACACTTCAAATTCTGTGCGCTATTTCTTCCTTCACATTATTGTCCGACCTACGGTCTTCAAAATTAGTATGACCTCTTGAAGTGCTTGGATTGTCTGGACATCAGGCCTGATCTCTTGAAGTACTTGGATTGTCTAGACAACAGGCCTGACCTCTTGAAATACTTGGATTGTCTAGACAACAGGTCTGACTTCTTGAAGTACTATGATTGTCTGGACACCAGGTCTGACCTCTTGAAGTACTTGGATTGTCTAGACACCAGGCCTGACCTCTTGAGGTACTTGGATTGTCTGGACACCAACGATTTACATTTTGCTTGGATTGTCTGGACACCAACGACTTACATTTTGCTTAGATTGTCTGGACACCAGGCCTTACATTTTGCTTGGAGTGCCTGGATACGAGATCTTACATTTTGTTTGAATTGTCTGGACACTAGACCTTACAGCTCTTCAGCCGGTACATTCTGGTTACTGTGTCATTTACTTTCTCTCGTAGTACCTTATGTGTAGATCTCTCCGTCAAACATTTTGTTGAACTGTCTTATGTATGGCCCTAGATTGTTGCACGAAGTAATATTGCTCAACATTCTTCTCTGTCAATCAGTTTTCTCTCAGATCCGTTGTTGCTCTATAACAGGTCATGCTTCATTTTAATGAAGAATGATCAACGTTTTCTATCTATCTATCTATCTATCTATCTATCTATCTATCTATCTATCTATCTATCTATCTATCTATCTATCTATCTATTTATCTATCTATGTATCTATCTATCTATATATCTATCTATCCATCTATCTATCTATATGCCAATCTGTCTATCTATCTATATATAATGTCTGCCTGTTTGCTTGTCTATCTATATACTTCTATAGGACGCGCTGCCTTGCTTTTACTCTCTTTCTCTTTCTTTCTCTCTCTCTCTTTCTCTCTCTCTTTCTTTTTCTCTCTCTCTTTCTCTCTCTCTCTATCTTTCTTTCTTTCTCTCTCTCTCTCTCTCTCTCTCTCTCTCTTTCTCTCTCTCTCCCTCTATCCATTACCTTCCAAGTTTGTTATTGTATCCTTGGGGGATTTATCACATAATACGGGTACTGTCGTGCTGTTCTGGCCACTCTCGGGTTGACGATAATGAAAGAGCTGACACCCAGGCATCACCCTCCTCCCTCCTTTCTTCCCTCCTCCCCCTATGACTAAGGCGAGTATATATATATAAATCAAGCTTTTAAATGATTCCATTTTCATCTATTCAATCAACATAACTGTCTTAAAAAATCACTTTTATGTAAAATTTGAGTTCGACCATGAAAAAGATGGCAAACAGTTGAGAAACAGGACAAGTTCAATCTTTAAGAATGAGATGATCGGCCGCTTAGAGCAACAGACAAAAGAGGAACATTGATGGTTTACCAACAGAAGATGGCTGGTTTCGTGTGGTTTGTTCGTTCTAATTAATGGTATGGAGCGCAGTGTTGTTTGGCGATCATTTTCCAGCACGTCCTTCGCTATTCACAGAAAGCCTATGTGTGTAATTGTCCTCGGAATTCGGAGAAAACACGATCTGTTCTTTATGTGTTATAGAATAAAGGTTGTTGGATAGGACGTCACTATAGATTGCGCACCCTCCTTGATTGGTGTGCACGACCTACTTGGATATTGGGTCCATTTTCATTGCATGCCACGACAGGAATCTCCCTTCAGTTATGGGTTAATGGTCCCTCGCCTAGACCTACAGATGTGGGCGCTGGTCAGCAGCAGCGTCTTCTAAGCATGGGGGCTGCTGCAATCGAGAGGTACTGCAGCAGCTCCAGCTGGCTGAACTGCTGTCGCAGATGGTACATGGGGTCTGCACTAGCTATACTCTCACTTCAAACAAATAAACTACAACACTCATTGAAATTAAAATACAACAATGACAACTTTATTTCTACCCGTTCACAACTGACTCCCCAATCTTCACTTTAAAACAAAACCTGCCTGGCTGTAGAAATATTAACTAAACTAAACTAAAATAACTCGCTTACGAACTACTACTTGATAAACGAACATTTACTTGAAAGTCGAACTGTAACTTGGTTTAGGAACCGTTATGTGGATTACCACAGGATGGACGGTTCGTGTCTGTTCTGCAACTCATGTGATTTTGTCCGTGGTCCTATTCTCCTCGTCGTCTGTGGCTTGTGGTGCTCGTTGAAACACTGGACCACTGTGCTAGTAGAATATCTCTCTGTTAGACGCTGAATTCTCATCAGCTTTGCAAATAAAATAGTATTTAAGATGACTAGCCTGTGCGTGTTCCTCGTGCCTACTATATCTGGTTCTACCACTTGCTGTTGCGAAACATCAATATCATTACTATTTACCTCTCCTGGATACACTGCTCAACATCTAAGCTCACGATGTAAAAGATTGACTGTCGAAACCACGCTCTCTCTCTCTCTCTCTCTCTCTAGGATCCGAAAATATATCTGCTTTCTTCTTTCCTCTTCACCTTTATCAAGACGGTTCTGGTCTCGCTGCTCGCTGCCGTCAGATGACGACGTGTTCTTCGATCTTCGTTCTAGAATATCAATATGTCCGTTTGTCTCTTCGCTATCTCGCTCCAAAATATGATCTCGACCTCTCTCTGCCCTCTTCACTTTGGAAACTGACAATTTGTCTTCTCGATCTTCGCTCCTGAAAACTCTTTCTCAACTGATCATGATCTGGCTCCCATAGCTAGTTACTTGCGCCGCTTTTTCCAGATCTCGTACCTAGGTTTTCTCCTCGAGAGTCCATAAAAAACCAGTTAATAGCATTCGTCCCTACCGTTTATGCTGTAACAGGCTCCTAGGCGTTATGCACTGTTACGTAGTTTTAAACATTGGCGTGGCTTGGAAACCAACGCTATGCCTTCCAAGCATTCCGATGTCCAGATTTGAGTACATCTGTACTGGCTAGCTTGGTTAGTTTTAATTCTATAATAAACAATAAATGGCTACTGACTATCAATGTTCCCACCCTTTCTAACTTAAATAAAATATGTCTAAAATACTATCCCTAATAAAATCTACACCTCTAAGATCTGTTACAGTACTACATTCGCCTCTCAAATCACAAGGAAACGGTGGACGATCGACTCCCACAAGTTTCAAGCGACCCCTGGTCTCACCGACTGTACGGCCTGAATGTCTGCATCTTGAACTACTTCCAGTCGTCTTGATTGTATGTCTTGCCACTGGTTCCGGGTAACCCAGGAAGAAAGAGTGAGACTGATGTCTAGCGCAGCTTCTTTCTCACTCTAATCCAAATGCAGCGCAAGTTACATCTTCAGGACGTGGACAGTCTGATGATGTCGCCATCCTACATCAACATTAGACGAGGGACAGCTACCATCCACATGAGACAAGTGACAGCTACCATCAACATGAGACGAGAGACAGCTACCATCAACATGAAACGAGAGACAGCTGCCATCAACATGGCACGAGTGACAGCTGCCATCAACATGGGACGGGTGACAGCTGCAAACAATATGGGACGATATACAGGTACCAACAACATTAGACGAGTGACGGCTGCCATCAACATGAGACGAAGGGCAGCTGCCATCAACATGAAAAAAAGGACAGCTGCCATCAACATGAGACGAAGGACAGCCGCCATCAACATGGGACGAAGGACAGCTGCCATCAACATGAAACGAAGGACAGCTGCCATCAACATGAGACGAAGGACAGCTGCCATCAACATGGGACGAAGGACAGCTGCCATCAACATGAAACGAAGGACAGCTGCCATCAACATGGGACGAAGGACAGCTACCATCAACATGGGACGAAGGACAGCTGCCATCAACATGGGACGAAGGACAGCTGCCATCAACATGAAACGAAGGACAGCTGCCATCAACATGGGGCTAAGGACAGCTACCATCAACATGAAACGAAGGACAGCTGCCATCAACATAGGACGAAGGGCAGCTGCCATCAACATGGGACGAAGGACAGCTGCCATCAACATGAAACGAAGGACAGCTGCCATCAACATGGGACGAAGGGCAGCTGCCATCAACATGGGACGAAGGACAGCTGCCATCAACATGAAACGAAGGACAGCTGCCATCAACATGAGACGAAGGGCAGCTGCCATCAACATGAGACGAAGGACAGCTACCGAAGCCGGAGGCAGCAACTAGGCGGAACGAAAGGTGCTGTACGACACTACTAGAAACTGGCCGGAAACTACCACCAACACAGAAGATCAACAAAAAGGACAAGGAGCGAAGAAGAATATCAAATCTTGAAGAACAAAATTATAGATGAGCAGAATACTTCGATGAACTCCTAACCAGACCACCCGCTTTCAGCGCACTTGGCATAGTGCCTGGTGCGGACGACCTTATAATTATTTGTGGTAGTTCAAGCAATGAGGGAATCGAACTAATTGGTCTTTTAAAGAATGGAGAAGCGATAGATGAAGCTGCGAACGACAGTCATTGAGTAACATCAATTGTATTATAAAATGTATGGTAGAGTATGTACAACGGAAAATCTTAATTCAAGACACAAAATGTCTCTTTAGCAATACTGCATGTGGGGACTGACGCGATCAAACAGTATGCGCATGTGCAATATGGCGTATAACGTGGCAGCCTCGTGTTGTCTTGTGTCGTGGAAGAACAACTAGGCGTTATTCGTTCTTTTATCGTCAGAGGGTATGAAACCTGGAATCTACATAAAGATGAAGGTTTAGTATGGAGACAGTTGTTTGAGTCGAGTGTGTATGAATGAGTAGAAATATTTCTAAACTGAAGTGAAAACCTCATTGATGAACAACAGCGTGGAAGACTAGCGTGACAACTGAAACAGTCGAAAAGCTATTCCGTGACAACAATGGAACCATTATTGATGAAATAGCCGTAGATTTCAACATGAGTTACGGCGATGCGCATACAATTGTCATGGTGACCTCTGTTAAAAGAAAATGTGTTGAAAATGGCTCCTATTGCAGCTGTGCGATGATCACGAGCGCTCGCTGCAGACGACTTGTCAGGAGCACTTGGACCGTCTCATACTCGCGAAGGAGATGCCTCTCTCCATCAAACTGTGACATAAGACGAGTCTTTAGTGCGCCATTACGAACCAGAGAGTAAGAGACATTCGATGCAATGGAATCATCCGCTAAAAAAAATATTAAACGCAGGCTTTCGCTGAGAAGGTAAGATGAATATCTTTTGGCATGTTAATGACCCAACATTAGTGCATTTTCAGGAAAGGACGAAAGGGAGACTAGCGCTCGGCACAGTGACATGCTAGTCAACCGTGTTCAAGTCCGTGATACGATCGAAACGCCTGGGACCTCTCCCAACAAGAGTTTTGCTGTTCCACCACAACGTCCGCCCACATCCGGCTGCGCACACAGTGAATACAGGTCGTGCTCTGAAACTTGAGGTCTTAAAACATCCAGCATTCAGTCCTGACTTGGCGCCACCGGACTGTCACTTGTTTGGATTCTTGAAAGAATATTTGCGGGGTCAGACGTTTGCAACGTGGTAAGGGAGGCGGTGCAATATTCATTGAAAGTTCACACCAAATTATGAATTTCTTTAGGACATCCCCAAGATAGTGGACAGGTGAACATAGTGTATTGCCAGTCACGGAGACTATGTCGAAAAAAAAACAGAAAAAAAACACACAAACATCTGATAAGCACTTTTGTAAAAATGTTATAAATATAATTGATGTTACATAATGAGTGTTCCTCGCATTAAAGCAGATACTAAAACATCCACCAATATGCCTTACAGTACTTTTGAAAAGATATAGGATACAGAATACATTTCCAAAAGAATGAGAGTTAAGCCTGTATGGTTAAGCTACCTAAGAAAGGCAAACGGCAAGAATTACAGAGTAATTGTGTAGTTGTCAATACCGTGTAAAGTGTAAAAGAGAGTTAAACTGGAAAGATTGAAACCAAGTTTATAGATGAACAGGCAGGTTTCGCGGGAAAAAAACAGTGAGCCTTGTTTATACAGCTGAGACCTGGGATCTGCAGACGACATGTTCCTCTTATCTCATAACCAACTCCAAATGGAGAAGAAGAAAGCAGCACTAGACCGAATCGCCCAGCAAGTAGGATTAAAAATACACGTGGAACAGACACACATTGTAAACCTAAATGCTTCCAACAACACGGCTTACATAACAGAGGACTAACTGAGATGAACATCATTGGAGGAGGTAGAGAGCTTCACACACCTTGCATTCACCATAAATAATACAGGACGTACAGATGAGGATGTAAAAGCCAGGATACGAAAGGGAACAGTGGTATTTGTCGTGTTGAAAAATATATGGATCTCTAAAATTATAAGAATTCACACCACACTCTGTGGCCAAGCTTAGGATTTTCAATTTTTTTTTAAAATTTGTATTTTATTTTATGTGTTTGCCTCACTAGTTTCTACTGGCGGAGGTGCGCCTATTCCACCCCAGACCGTAGTCAATTTGGGCGATATTAAGACGCATAAACCAGTGCTTGGATGCGTGTGTGTATCTGTTTGTACCTAACCTGGTGTTTCCGTGATGTTCCTCCCGTTGTTCCTCGCTTTTGATGTTCCTAGTTGTCCGCCGTAGGTATTTGCATAAATATGCACAATAGTTTTCCTGGGACCATTTTTATTTTCTGTCATACTTGATTCGGATCTCTCTTTTTTTTTGTTTCCTGATTTCTTTCTTTTTTTTCTTTTTTTCCCCCTCTTCTTTTTTTTTTTTTTTTTTTCCTTCTATTTTATAAAAAAATATAAAACCCCATCATACAATTTTATACACATTGTGAAGATAGCAGTGTAGTGAGGTGTACAACGAGAGTGAATGAGATGGAATGATTGGGAAATATAACAAACAATATACTTGATACATAAGGATTAAGAGTACAATATAAATTAATTGAAAAGTGTCTTCCTTCTGTTGTGAGGCCCATCTGTGTTGACTTCCTTCTGTCTGGTCTTGGTGTATCAGGTTTTGCCTGCTCTCATATTTTTCCATCGCATCCATGTACTCCAACTTGTAAGCGATTCACTGATTTGTGTGTCACCTTGTAGATCCCTCATCTCACCTGTGCCCTCTAGCTCTCGCAGTCAATTATGTGTTGAATGTGTGGTAGGCTCAGGAACAGAAGAACAATAGAAAGGTAGATAATTGATTAAATAATTATAGATAAAAAAGGTTGATGTAGTAGTAGTATAATTATATTAAGTGTGGATATATAGTGGTGAGGATGCCCGCAGAAGGGATATACATATATAAACCTATAAATACATACATAAGTGTAAATTAAAATGTCCACATATATATACTCATACGTACATATCTACACACCTACATATCTACACACCTACATATGTGCACATCTACAGGTGTGCACACTGTAGCGTTCGTGATTTGTCACACCCACTTGCTACATAACCGATGGGCTAATTGTAGTGTGAGTCCGTTACATCATCAGTCGACGCATCTTCCCACTGAATCCACAAGCATCGACCACCGATCACCACGTTCAAGGCACAGGCGACACAGAAACTGTGGCCAAGCTAGAGCAATCCACCGAGTCTATCGCCACATGGGCACCTGTGTGTTAATTTACCCACGGACAACAATAGGTCAAATTTAGTAGAATGTAACCACACGAAGCACCACATTTTTAAGTCGCGAGGTATACCGCTGTCATTTTCAGATCCAACTCCGCACGTGGAAAATGGACCTCCTGCACCGCAGGAGAATAACCCCGTGTGCAGTCATCGCAGGAAAGACGAATCTTACGCATCGTCGGACTGCGCACCAAACAAAGTGTCAAGACCTGCTATGTCTCCAACAGCCCACCAAGAACGCTTAGAGATGGTCGCACATGTCAGCAGGGCATTTCTGCTCGCTCCGGCACATGGCTAGAGAGTACACGTCTGTCCTACAGGGAGACCACTCTCTTCATGTATTGAGCAAAGAGATGAATGGTATTGCCTTCCGTAAATCAGAGCCAGGAGATGCCAATAATGCTGCCATAAAATGGGACATCCACCTCCGTGAGGCTTGTGCAAATTCATCAATTGCCCACAAAACTCACAACCCAGCATCAAGGTCTCTTTTGGGTCCAAAAAAAACAAAAAACAAAAAAAACCAAAAAAAAAACCAACTAAGTGACAGCTGTACACACAGTTATTTTGGTATGGAAGACTGTGTGGTCATAGAATTTCAGAAAGGGTGAGCCCTTAGCACGCTCCAGGATGTCTGAGACGCCCAGCTCGTCAAGTTATCAACAAGAAAAAATTTGTTATTTTGTTTCTCTAAGTACGGTGACCCTACCAATAGTCATTTTTATACTGCTGGATTCGTCACGTCCATCTATACACGATTTTTGCCGGTAAAAGCACCGCATGCTTGATCACAGATGGCTTTTGACCGATTTATTATTTTTTCCGCCGATTGGGCCAGGCCGACTTTTTTGGGGGGAAAGGTGAAGTAGGTTGTTGGGAAAGACCTTTATCTTGTACATCCGCCCATTTTACTTGTTTAGGTGACAGAACTACGCTTGAATTGGAGACCAACAGTTGTGTCGATATTGTAAACACAGTATCGATTCTTTGTTATGGTTTCCATGGTTTTCCATCGGAGCGCCTAGGCCTTATCCGGGAAGGTCCAAATATTTAAATTTTTCCGAAAATTTCACATTCATCTTCTTGTATCTCAGAAACCAACAAGCACACAACAACAACACCGACACCAACAAGTTCTTCATTCAATTGTGTCTATAAACACAAGAAAATCATACTTATTGACCACCAAATAGAACAGTTACAATTTTTGAAATTTGCAAAATTAAAAAATGTGAGAAATTTTCAAAAACTCAATGCAGTGTGCTAAAGGGTACCGCTTTTTCTATTACTTTCTGTTTCTTTTTTAATTGTTTGGTAAGATTTTTGGTTGTCTTCTGTTTTGTATTTCCTGTATTTCTTTAGAGCTTTTGTCTTTTTTAAATTTGGTTAGTGCATTCCTCATTCCACCAGGGTACAGGTGTTTTGTTGTTTTTACGGTTACCGTAATGGTTTTCTTTTCCTGTGGATTGTATTAAGTTAGCTGGCATGTTTTTGTTGGGAATGTGCTTTATAGCTATCTGCAGGATGTTGGTTGTTAGGTTATGGTTGAATACGTCTACGTTATCTGAGATTAAGTCTTCTCTTTTGAGTCTGAGCAGATCTTCTTGGAATCCGTTCCAGTCTGCCTTATGGTAGTTGAAATAGGGTCTGATTGATCCAGTGTTTCGTATGTATTTTTCTTTTAAATAAATTGCTATGGGCAGGTGGTCCGATCCTGCATTATCCAGAACTTCCCATTTGATGGTTGCTAAGTTTGGCGTCATTATTGTGATGTCTATAGCCGTATTTGATCCATTTGGATTGTTATTTATTCTGGTCATTGACCCATCTTTTATTATTATTAGATTGTTTTCTTCGCAGAAGGTCATTATGTGTTTCCCTGCCGTGTCTATCGCGCTTCCTCCCCATGCTGGATGATGTGCGTTGAAATCCCCTACTATGATTGTTCTATTGTTTATTTGTGCTTTGATTGTTTCCATGTCATTTGTGGTGAATTTTCCTCTTGGGTTGTATATGTTTATTATTGTGATGCTCTCTGGACTACTGTCTATTTTAATGGATAGGCCTTCTAGGTTTTCGGTATTAAATGGATCCCAGTCCATTATTTTGTATTCTTCATTTACTATAAAGGCTACTCCTCCTTTCTCTCCTGTCTCTCTATCGTTCCTAACTATATTGTATTTTGGAATATTGAGTCTTTTGGTTGGGTTGAGCATAGTTTCTTGAATCGCATATATTATTGTTTCTTTTCCCAGATTGGCCAGTCCTAGGTATGGCTTAACGTTTTTGTGTAGGCCTCTGCAGTTCCATTGTATTATTTTCATTTTGTGTTATTTTCACTTTGCTTGTGCTACGTGGAATTGTTAGTCTTTCTTGAGGTTCAGTGGTTCAATCCGGTCCAATTCTATAAAAGTATTGTTCTGATTTGGGAGATTTATTTTTATTTTTTAAAATTTTTTTTATTATCTATCTATTAGATTATGCTTGCAAGGTTCTGACCTTGGCTGTTTTCCACTCTTTTCCAACAAAGTTTTGATTCATCAATATTTATAAAATAGCAAAAATCATATTACCTTGATTCTGCATGGGCGATGTTTTACAAACCGATACTTTACCCTGTTGCTTGTGCTTCCTGTTTTACAGCATTTCCGAATATCCTCTTCACGTCTTTGTCTCGCGCGCCTGGCTCTGAGTAGATGGATAGACCTGGGGATTTTCAATTCAAATGTGGTCGGTCCTTTTATATGGGGCGGAGACCTGACGCATGACTCAACTCATGCACAGGGAACAGATGAAAGGGGAGCGGAGACCTGACGCATGACTCAACTCATGCACAGGGAACAGATGAAAGGGGAGCGGAGACATGACGCGTGACAGGGAAACATGCACAGGAAAACAGATGAAAGCTTATGGGAGAAAACAGGACAGAGACAGGAAAACCAGACATTTTGGGAAGAATATGGCGCTGCATAGGACACCTATTGCGGAAGCCTCAAGGCAGTATCTCTAGCCGATCCATGCAATACAGACCACAGGGGGAAAGAAGCAATGGAAGGCCACAGAACGGGTGTAGAAGAGACCTGGAGGCTGATACAAGGAAAACAGAGACAAGTTGGAAATGATTAGAGAAAATAACACGGGACAGGTCTGCTTGGAGAGAATCGGTTGATGGCCTATGCTCCCAAAGGTGATAAGGGCAAAGATGATAAGGGCAAAGATGAGAAGGGCAAAGATGAGAAGGGCAAAGATGAGAAGGGCAAAGATGAGAAGGGCAAAGATGAAGAGGAAAAATAAGAGGTTCAAGAGTTCAAATATATTAAAATCTTAAAAGTGTTTTAATTTTTCTACAGCTAATAGAAAAATTGAAAGTAGATGTCAGACAGCTTCCGCCGTAAAGGTGAAGGTGAAGGTAAAGGTGAAGGTGAAGGTGAAGGTGAAGGTAAAGGTGAAGGTAAAGGTGAAGGTGAAGGTAAAGGTGAAGGTAAAGGTGAAGGTGAAGGTAAAGGTGAAAGTAAAGGTGAAGGTAAAGGTGAAGGTACAGGTGAAGGTGAAGGTAAAGGTAAAGGTGAAGGTAAAGGTGAAGGTGAAGGTAAATGTGAAGGTGAAGGTGAAGATAAAGGTGAAGGTGAAGGTAAAGGTGAAGGTAAAGGTGAAGGTAAAGATAAAGGTAAAGGTGAAGGTAAAGGTGAAGGTGCGTCCTATGGCACAAATTGCCGTCGGGGATGAAAATAACCTTCCTAGGACTAAGCCGCAACCTATGTGAAGTGGGGTGGCCAGTTCCCTTCCCCAACTCATGCGTCATTTACAGCCGATTTGACTGGAAGAGCGCTCGTACCAGGAACGAACAACACTAAAGGGAGTATTTTCTGTCCGTCTGTGATTTCGAACCCTGTCGCGGTGTAATCCCAGTCTTAGCAAGCCAGCTGTCTGTCGACAAGGCCGCAAGCTCAACAAGCAGTAACCTGTACTTAAACTCCAAAACATTAGCCTGGCAACAAACAACAAATGATGAACAGTATATTTATACCAAATCTGTGCTGCCAATGATAAACGTGCTCTTCATCCAAAGCTCATGAGAGGAATATAACAACTTAGAAATGAAAGGTCTAAGAAATGACATTGATGTCACAAGGACAGATGACACGAGGAATAGTGTGAGACCTATCCCTTGTTCCGAATACATTTCTAGACTAAAAATACTTTAGATTTGTCACCTCACGAAAATGTCACCTCATCAACTACTAATGCGCGCTTACAACGGCAAGAAGATCTGGCGGTACTTGTGTCTGAATTCACACAAAACATAGCTCCATGGGTTCCCATCATTCGTAACGGGACATTTCATTTTGGGTTAAGGGTAGGACAGGTCGATATAATTTTATTTTAAATACATAATAAAGACTTTGATCAAGACAGAAGTGTAGAAAAGATGGTTATATTCAAGTTTGTGAAGGGACGGGCTAGGTTTAGGGCTACGTTTAGGTTTAGGGTTAGGGTTAGCTTTAGGGTTAGGTTTAGGTTTAGGGTTAGGGTTAGGGCTAGGTTTAGGTTTATGGCTAGGTTTAGGGCAAGGCTTAGGTTTAGGTTTAGGGTTAGGTTTAGGTTTAGGGTTTAGAGTTATGGTTAGGGCTAGGTTTAGGTTTAGGTTTATGGCTAGGTTTAGGGCAAGGTTTAGGGTTAGGTTTAGGTTTATGGCTAGGTTTACGGCTAAGTTTAGGTTTAGGGTTAAGGCTAAGTTTAGGGCTAGGTTAATGGCTAGGTTTAGGTTTAGGTTTGAGCTAAGTTTATGGTTAGGTTTAGGGTTAGGGCCAGGTTTATGGCTAGGTTTAGAGCTAGATTTATGGCTAGGTTTAGGGCTAGATTTAGGGCTAGGTTTAGGTTTAGGGTTAGGCGTAGGATTAGGTTTAGGATTAGAGCTAGGCTTAGGTTTAAGTTTAGGGTTAGGTGTAGGATTATGTTTAGGGGTAGGGCTAGGTTTAGCCATAGGGTTTGGTTTAGGGTAGGTTTAGGTTTACTTCTAGGGTTAGGGTTAGGTTTAGGGCTATGCCTAGGTTTAGGGCCAGGATTATGGTTAGGGTTAGATAACATGTCTGTCCCTTCATCGTCTGACAGCATGGATAATGCCATGACAGCATGGGTAATGCCATGCTGTTGTAAGACTGGATGCAACACTCCTTATCATTAACCAGCTTTGACAGATTCAAGAAATTCGTTGTAAAGACGGCAGGAAAAAGAGGATGCTGAGGTTGAAATCCTTATCTATTCGTGTTCAATGTTTGACACACCAAACTGTTAAAAATTGGACTATTCTGTGACGCCACTACCTCTAGTTATGTGCTAAAAATATATATTTATTTTGTTTGGGGGGAATTAAGACGCAATTAGTGATCTGGCTACAGTTCAATAAGAAGGCCATGTGACAGATGACATACAAGAAATCTACAACAATACTAGCTTACAACATCCAACGCAACCGACTTTGCCCAAGGAAAGCGTTTTATGTTCCCTTCGTCAGTAACTAAGAATGTATTGGCTTTTTTGTTTTGTTGAATGACTTTTCAATTTGTCCACTTTCGAGACTTAGTTGGCTGACTCTTGCTGTTGTTGTCTGTGCTATTTTTTTCGGTCCAGGAAAAGGATTTAGCCTGGCTTAGTGGTGATTATCGCATGTTCACGTGGCCTCGAGTACTAGCGCGCGACGCATTTGTCCAATGTCCGTCCTACCAGATGTCAAAGGCACGTGACATGTCTGCCATGTTTGTAACCGGTAACGAGGAATCACGGCTCGATTCAAGAGACTAACACGCACCCAGGAGTCCGGCATATGTGTTTACAAAAGTGTTTATCAACGGAAGCCTTGCTTGTCTCACGTTGTTCCGGTCCGATGGTTGTTAGTCTGTACAATTTCAAGCTAGTATGCGGGATAGAAAAGAGTTGTCTGTCCAGATCAAACAGCTCCCCCCCCCCTTTCTCCCTCCCCCTCCCCCCTCCATTTGCTTGCAGACTGGGAAACAGCTCACAATTAACATTGCACTGGGCCCCCGCGTCAAGAGCGCGACAATGAAAACGGAGCCTCCGGGACAAGAACCCAGAGCATTAGAATCTAGGTCTCAGACTAAGAACACAGAGCATTGGAAACTGGGTCTCAGGCCCAGAACACAGAGCATTGGAAACTGGGTCTCAGGCCCAGAACACAGAGCATGGACACTGGGTCTCAAGCCAAGAACACAGAGCAACGAAAACTGGACCCCGAGGAGGTCAAGAACAGAGAGCATCAAAAACGCCCCCCATGTCAATAACAGAGAGCATCGAAAACTGGACACCCAGGTCAAGAACACAGAACATTCACAACCGTACTCCAGGCCAAGAACAGAAAGCATCGAAAACTGGACACCCCATGTCAAGAACACAGAGCATCGAAAACTGGGTCTTTGGGCAAAACAGGGAGCATCGAAAACTCGGATCCCATGCCAAGAACAGAGATAATTCAAAACTGGACCACAGGCCAAGAACAGAGAGCAACTAACACATTACATAAAGGGCAGACAAATACAGGACTTTATTAGGTTCATTGGTGCGAATCTCTACAGGCGGGAGAATAAGGAAGTAGAATAGAACAATCCTTCACTATTATTGTATAAACCTTTTTGAGTTTAGAAAATGTTAATTAATATCTATAATGATATCTTTAGTCGTGTTTCTTTTATTCCCTTTCCAATGGCGCCTATAAAGATAATCACAGTGCTCCACAACTTTATTTTTGAAGCTGATGGATATTATTTCCTTGGTGTATTACATTTGACATGGCTGATGGTCAGGAATGACGTTTTAGAGACTTCAGTATACTAAGCCACAGCTTTCGTGAGGTTCGGTAGCCAGTTTACTTTCCCCTACCTCGCTGCCTTTTTCTTCACTAACCGTAATTCAATACTCAGCCATTTTTATTTTCACATATATTTTACATTTCCTAACATGTTGTCATACGAATCTGTAGAAGCATTATATATGAGGTAAAATGAATGTTTAATGATCCCGTTGCTAGCCTAGCACTAACAGAGCAGTACCTGATCATGTATTGTTGTTTCACGTTATAACGAGACGCAAGTTTTCGCCGGTCTGTTTTATTTTTAATTTCAGCGTCCATCTATCGATTCTGAGTGGATGGCTTCCGGTCTGCTAGTCTCCTGAGGCTCGTGTTAGTCCGAATATTTGACTTTGTCCTCGAGAGCTAGGGACGAGCTCTCTAGAAGGGGGATAGCAAGGGAATGGCAGTGTATGCCGGTTCTGGTAGCACTAAGTAAATGAACCGAAGAGACATAACCAGAAGCTCTGTAAAGGAAGGCCAATCGTTACCACATTTATGGTTCTGCAGACGAAGCTCGGCTATTGAAAAGTTTGTCTCTGAAGAGATCTTTTCGATTATTTAAATGTTAGAAGAGAAAATCAACTTTCGTTTTGTGTCTGGGTGGCAGAATGATAGAGCACTCGCTGCTAGTGGTAAAAGTGCTTGGTTTAATCCCCATTATCTACAGCTGTAAATGGGTACCTAGCTCTGAATCCCTCCCAATTTCTCTCTCTCTCTCTCTCTCTCTCTCTCTGTCTATTTATACACATCATCATCATCATGTAGCATGTCCTTTGCAGAACGTCTCTCTCATAACAGCCTGTGCAGGAAACTGTGTTTTCCGTCAGTCTTCCGGCCTGCTCCAAGGTAAAATCCAGCGTCTCCTTGATGTCCATCATCTTCTCGGCCCTACGTCACTTTCCAGTGACCATGCTCTCCATAAGTCCGTTATGTCGTTTAACGTGTCCAAAGAATCTCAGTTGTATACAATACAATACAATACAATACACTACACTACAATGCAATACAATATACTACAATACAATACACTACAATACAATACACTACACTACAATACACTACAATACAATACACTACAATACAATACACTACAATACAATATCCTCGACTTCAGTCCGTCGGGTACGCCGTATACGAGGTAGCCAACTATTTCCTGTATACAGTCTTATACATATAGAAATATTGATATATAAGCTGGCTGGCTGGCGATACGACATATTTAGAAAAAAACGGACACAGTGAACAGCGATGCTTAAATATATATATCAAGAATAAAACAGAAATACATCTACCTATCTGTCTGTCTATCTGTCTGTCTGTGTCTGTCTGTCTGTCCGTTTTAAGCTATTGACGGGCAATTTAAACTGCTCATCTTGACCTTGATGACCCGTTCTTCAGCGAAGCTGCGGTTCCCAACTTCGTCTCCAACGGATCCTGTCTTGGGCCACGGAAGCCCAGTACATGATAAGTACTCCCGTGAAGACATATCGGATGTTGCAGCGTACAGCAAGGAAGTCTGATCAACACATTGGAGGTCTTCCCTCGTTCTATTCCTACCTCGGTGGTAATAGACTGCTATCGCTGTGCTCCATCGACCATCGTTTCATAGCAACATGTGACCTGCCCATCTATGTTTTGCCTTGTCTGCATGGATTACCGCATCTTTCACGAGGGACAATCGTCTGATGTCATAATTATGTAGACCATGCACACCTTGGTTCCAGAGATTGATTCCGACCAATCGTCTGTCATGGAAGGTCTGGGTCACTCTCAGTTTGTCCTCTAGTGATTTTGTTAGTGTCCATGTCTCATCATCGTAGCAAATCGGAGGGAGTACAGTGGTATTGAAGAGGGAGGCTCGTAGGTCCTGGCACATTCGGACAAGAATGTCTAGGTCAACGCAGATATATTTAGCTCGCTGCGTCTTACGGTACCCGAGCTAATTAACACTACTAACGAATGTAAATTGTTTACAGCGAATGTATTCTTTTGGCGTGCCTAAAATGCCATTGTTTAGTGTGCTCGCGCAAGGTCAGATACTCAAAGCCCAAGGAACAGTCCACATTTGATCAGATCAGAATAAGGGGAGGTCAATCCTTTGATCATTGGGGAACACGTGAGTTGGGACGTGTTGACAAATTATATTCCAGAAGTAAGAACATTGACCCGGTCATGGGCTCGGCTCATGAGCTTTCTGTTTTCTTTCTATCATTCTCTCACTCGAGTGCAATGTTTGTTTATTTTTATGGAGTTCTTATGTGAAAGCAAAATGACCAAAATCACCCCAATAGACATCTTGTAAATAAATGGCATCAAAAGCAGAGAATACAACAAAAGTTAGTCCTCCACCACGCCAAGGAGACTGAAGACAGATATCACATCCCAAACAAAAGACAAGAAACAAAGAGAGCAACAAGAAATTTGCCACCACATTCATGTTTAAAAATGCCATAAATTCAAACAAAACTAACAGATAATTCAAGAAGAACTGCTGATCCAGTCAGTCTATGAGAGCTTCACAGAGAACGATTGACGACTGCCCAGAAGAATGGAAACATGTCTATACTGATGGGTCTGCTTTTAAGGACGCCTTTACAGCGGGATGGGAGTTTACATAGCGTATGCAAACAGAGCGTTTGATGAGCTGTTTGATGCCTGTGGGGAGATATGTGTTTTCCTATCAAAAGTCCGAACCTCAGAATCTTTACAGACGCAACGTCTGCCCTTAAAGTTTTGGAAGATGGTGGTCATTGTAAGCCCTGACGGGGCTGAATAGATGGACAATGGGGAATACTGGGAGACAAATTTGTAAACATATGGTCATCCAAATCCCAAAGACAACATAAACCTGTTGAAAAGGAGAGACCAAAGCACCGTTTCCGACTTTGCTCTCCATACATACAACATAATCTAACCAGAACATTCTCCAGAGTGTCGGCTGGGCATATCCTTATCAAACTGTTGAGCAACATCTTTTTGAATGTCAGGCGCCTGTCAAAAAACGAAAAACAGCCCACCAACACTTTCACACACCACTACATGACATTGGGTTAAAGTGCACGAGCTCACAAGCCACTGGAGCAATGACCAACCATCTCAGGCCGCCATGTCCACTTGAAGACACCACCCAATCATCGTGTCTATTCAAATCATAGTTTATTTCCCAGGCGAGGCCGGGTGCTGGAGTTCTAGTGTGTGTGAGCGCGCGTGTGTGTTTGTGCGTGTGTGGGTGTAGGTGTGTGTGTAGGTGTGTGTTTATACGTGTGTGTAAGTGTGTGTGTGTGTGTGTGTTCGTACGTGCGTGTGTGTGCGTGTATGTGCGTGTGTGTATTTGTGTGTGGGTAGGCGTGTGTACGTATGTGTATGTGCGCTTGTATGTATGTGTGCGTGTGTATGTGTGTGCGTGCGTGTACTGAAAGTTTCAGAAGTGAGTAGATGGGAGAGAAGTAAGCAGAATGGGTGAAGAGAATAATGGGGGGGGGGGGGGGTGGAGGAGGGATATGATAGGTTGAGGGGCGGAATGATCTACTGGTCGGGTTGAT
The DNA here is from genome assembly GCA_036924085.1 of Ariolimax columbianus. Lineage (NCBI taxonomy): Eukaryota > Metazoa > Mollusca > Gastropoda > Stylommatophora > Arionidae > Ariolimax > Ariolimax columbianus. The sequence goes on along the minus strand of JAVGWX010000007.1, from coordinate 99,087,099 downwards.
GGGGAAGAATTTGACGGGAAAATGTTTGGGGGAAAAAGATATACAGAAGATGGATCGGTTGGCGCGGATGGTAGAGATGGGCGGGATGAGGAGTGAGAATATGGGAGGTGAGTAGGTCATCGTGCAGAGGAAGAGAAGAGTCTAACGCACTGGTAGGCTGAGAGGCGGACGAGATGGACATATTGATGAGGTAAGGTTTGAAGGGGAAGAGGGTTGGACGTTTGAGAAGTGAGGAGACAGGCATGTACCCTTATGTAGGGGGTACTGAGAGTAGGCGGGTTGGGTGTGGGGGATGATGCGAGGTGGGGCGGGGAGGGGTGACTGGTAGATTGGGAAGCGGAAGAGATGGTGGACGGAGGGGTTGATGTGGAAGGAGTTGAGGCTGTTCAAGAGGTCGGTGGGAGGAGAGGAGGGGGTGAGGTCGGTGGGAGGAGGGGGGAGGTGATGAGGTCGGTTGGAGAGGAAGTGGGGATAAGGTCGGTTGGAGAGGAAGTGGGGGTGAGGTCGGTTGGAGAGGAAGTGGGGATAAGGTCGGTTGGAGAGGGAGTAGGGAAGAGGTCGGTTGGAGGGTGAGTGGGGATGAGATGGATTGGAGGGTGACTGGGGAAGAAGTCGGTTGAAGGGAGAGGGGAAAGAGGTCGGTTGAAGAGGGAATAGGGAAGAGGTCGGTTGAAGGGGGATGGGAAGAGGTTGATTAATAGAGTGGCACTATCATAGCATCCCATTCTGGAACTTGTCTATCTCTCCGGCACTGAATCAAGAGATTGGGGAGGGGAGGTAAGAGAACATCTATATTTTCCTTGAGGACGTCTCAGGGATGTTGTCTTTCCTTGGCACCATGCCAAAGTCTATTTGTGATTTCAGAGAGCTCCATCACAGTACGTTCGTTGTCCAGTTCGGTCATTTCCGAATATTTCGGTATGCTCTGATCTAAGGAAGGATCAGCCGGTTTGTCCACAGAATATAGGTTAGAGTAATGTTTGACCCAGCTTGCAAATTGTTAATTCCTGTGTGTTATCGGCGCAACCTTATCAGATCTTAGTGGGCCGATGTCAGCGATGTTTGGACCCAGAGTTACGTGTATCTGCATATATATTTATTTTGTATTTCCCATGTCAGCAGCATTTTGGATTGTGGAGCCAAGCTTTGTCCAGTATTTGCTTGCACATCTCATTGATTCCATTTGAACAGATGATCGCATGTCACGAAGGTGGACTGTAGTCTCGCGAGGGGCTCTTTTTGTAATTTAGTAGGGCCTTCCCTTCCCTTTCTGAACATTTTCGTTGAGTTTTCCAACGCCATGTTGTCCTATACAACCTGACCAGGAGCGGTACTCAGTGTGTGAGTTTCGGTCACCTAATATATTCAGTGGCTCTTCCCCAGGAATTCTATTTATGACGTTATTTAGTGGCTCGTAGAACTTGTCTTTCACCGCTGCAGCTGCTACCAGTGTGTGCGCATAGACGCTGTCGATGTTCATAGACCCGTCCTTCGAGCGGGGTGGACATTATGCACCCAGATACAGTCAGTGAGGTCATAACAGAGGCGAATTAACAAGAGGAAAACATCAACTTTGAGGATCAGCAGGTCACCTGCTCCACCCAACATACTAGTAAGTAACAATGATATTCCTCTCTCTTCAATAGGCCCACTAGTTCATGGATTTGGGCAGTCTTTCTGTCCACAGATGGATTGCTCAGCCGGGACATCAGGACTAGGTGTGGATTGCTCAGCCGGGACATCAGGACTAGGTGTGGATTGCTCAGCCGGGACATCAGGACTAGGTGGGGATTGCTCAGCCGGGACATCAGGACTAGGTGTGGATTGCTCAGCCGGGACATCAGGACTAGGTGTGGATTGCTCAGCCGGGACATCAGGACTAGGTGTGGATTGCTCAGCCGGGACATCAGGACTAGATGTGGATTGCTCAGCCGGGACATCAGGACTAGGTGTGGATTGCTCAGCCGGGACATCAGGACTAGGTGTGGATTGCTCAGCCGGGACATCAGGACTAGGTGTGGATTGCTCAGCCGGGACATCAGGACTAGGTATGGATTGCTCAGCCGGGACATCAGGACTAGGTGTGGATTGCTCAGCCGGGACATCAGGACTAGGTATGGATTGCTCAGCCGGGACATCAGGACTAGGTGGCAGGAAGAATCTGCTTTGATTTTTCAGCTGTTACCACTGTTTAGGAACCCGAACATTAGTTTTGCAACAAACTAACAGTTTATAAACAGTATATTTGTGCCGAGTCTGTGCTACCAGCGCCAAACATGGCTCCTGTCCAATGCGTCTGAGAGCAGAATTTCGACGTGTGAAATGAAGTGTTTGAGGAGAGGAAGTCCTCGATGTTACAAGGAAAGACATACCTCGAAACGTCACACTTACCACATGTCCAGGCACAAAATACGCTGGTTCTGTCATCTCATGAAAATTGACCCTTATCAACTCTTACTGGTGGCTTACAACGGTGGACGATTTGACTACAGGGCACGAGGGCTGCCGCTAGGCAAGTGGATAGATGAATTAGAGTGATTGTGCAACAATACGGGCTTACAGAAACGACGCAACTCACTTGGTGCATGGCATACGTTATATATATATATATATATATATAATATATATACACACACGAGTATATGTCTGTTCATTAATCTACAACTGTATCTACCTATCTGTCTACCAATATATGACTGTATATGTTTATGTATATGTCCATCGTTCTTTGACTATATATGTTTATTTATCTATCAATCTGGATCGATAATATGTCAGAATATGTATCTGTAAATCAACTATTTATATTTATATTGTTCTATGTCTATCAACCCATGTATGTTTATTTGTGGCTTCAGTCCGTCTCTATCGGTCAATTGATCCCTGTCAACTGTGGGAAAGCCAAATATACTCGCGTGGTTTCCTGGGGACTTCCATTAAATATCTAGAAATAGCTGACAATATGAAAAGCCCAGTTGAGATGCTGAGAAAATAGCGCTAAGCAGGTCCAAGCGTCGGGCCTAACAAGTCATGAATAATCATAGAAGAATCACAGCGGAATTAATCGTTAGGTTTCGCCAGCAAGTTAATCATTGGGTCTCGCCAGCAAGTTAATCACTGGGTCTCGCAAGGGAACCAACCAATAACTCGTATTCTCTTTTCCCCGTTGCAATCTCGCGTCGTGAGACACCTGGTGGATCTTGTGGTGTGTTGGCGCAGCGTGTATTGTGATAACGGACCGTTATTCTCTTCACGATTTGCATCGTACCAAGTAACTTGTTGCTGTTACATGCAGTTCCAATTGTTATACGTGTACCCTAACCCGTTCTGTTACATGCAGTTCCAATTGTTGTACGTGCACCCTAACCCATTGCAGTTCTAGCAACTTGTACATGCAGTTCTAGCAACTTGTACATGCAGTTCTAGCAACTTGTACATGCAGTTCTAGCAACTTGTACATGCAGTTCTAGCAACTTGTACATGCAGTTCTAGCAACTTGTACATGCAGTTCTAGCAACTTGTACATGCAGTTCTAGCAACTTGTACATGCAGTTCTAGCAACTTGTACATGCAGTTCTAGCAACTGTACGTCCATCCTAACCAACTGTTTCCAACCTTCCTATCTGTGTCTCAGTGTATTTCAAGTCTGGATCTGAGTAATGTTGTTAAGAATGTGTTTAATGCTAAAGGATCCAAACGCAGTAGTTGTGCAATATCCAGCACTGATATTTGAGATGTATCATAAAACTACCAATAAGGACCATATCTAATTATTAAGGTCAAAGTGGTATACACTTTAATTATCCACGAAACACTTCATGTGATGTTATTCCCAAAATAAAACAGGTATTCACGATGTAGTGAGCAACACCGACATACAAATCTAGAAGCAGACGAGGGCTGGGTAATATAGATGGCACTGACCAGTCAACCATTCACTTTTCATAGTACTTCCACATCTATTTCAGTCAGTAGGGTGAAGGTAGGTGGGGGTGAGGAGGCTAACTTCTGGACAGGTAAGCATACTGACCAAGAGCTGAGCTCACTTCCATGCAGTTCTCCCTGGCAACAGATTGTCTCATGCCAGTCTGGCCAACTAGTTGGGAATCAACCTCATTCTCGTACCAGTGGACGACACCAGGATAAAGCCAAGCGTAGCATAACAGACTGAAGGACCCCCGACTACCTTCATCAGCACGCTCGGGGTTTGAGGAAAGATATTGCAAAGTGCCACTTAACGTCATTTTCAAGACACACCACAAAGTAAACTAACTCATCGTGGGAATTCAACAATACCCACAACAACAACAACACCCACAACAACAACAACAGCCACAACAACAACAACAACCACAACAGCAACAATTCCAATTAGTAGATCCACCGGAAGCGGGTAGTCCAACGGTAGGGTGCCGGTATAAGTACAAGGGGACACGGGTTCAAATCTTTGGTAAACAGAATGATTCCACTTACACACCGTGTGGTATATTGAAGGAATATGGTGTTCGGCCCATATTTTTCTTTGAGCAACAGTTTTGGTACCTAATTTGGAGGCTGGGTTGACCTCAGCCGTTGGCGATCAAAAACATATCCCACATTAACTGGGGATTGAACCGAGATCCCTCGGCTGGGCAAACAGTGCACTAACCATTGGGCTACCGCTGCTCCGTCAATCCTTGGTATTACACAGGTTTATTTTTATCAGGAGTGAAATATAAACTAACTTGTACATTTCGTGGCAACTGCAGGGCTGCTAAGAATTAATCCTACACCTTATTAATCATTTCTAAGCAAGCACTCATTTCCTTAATTAATATATTTGGCATTTTATAAGAAGACAAAATCTGCTAAAAACATAACGATATTGTCGGGTATCAGAGCTTGCGCGGGGTAGCTGGTGACCCAATAGGGAGACACGGGGTCAAGGACGAGCGACTGATTTTAATGTGGACAAGGGCTCCCAGTTAAGACATGAGGCAGTCAGTCGTTGTAGGCTTTGACCAGTAGGATTCATATAACATGTTAGCTGAGTAGAATTTGCCACTTTGATGGTCTGAGCAAATTTGGAACCAACCCAAGGCTGAAGAACTAGAGAAGTGGTTCTCAACCTTGGTTTGCCTATGTCCCACTTTTGAGAATCATTAATCTCTGTGGCTCACCGCCGTCCCTAATGGTCACTGTTGGTTTGTAAAACTAAGATAATTTATGAACTCTATTAAAAATGTACTTATACAAAATATTGTTAATACTCATATTTGCGACGTCTGCTAAACAAAATTTAAAGATTTGTTTGTATAATTTGTTTGTGCTTACCTGGATGCCCAGCCAGCCTTGCCCCTTCCCTCCTCTATTCATTCATTGCTCCCAACGCCATTCCACTGATGTAAGCAGGCGTGGTAAGCATTTTGGGAATCTTGACCAATATCCGTTTGCGAATTGCCTTTAATTTCTTTAATAGTCTGAAATCGTCGTTCTTTCAAGATGAATTTGAGTTTACGAAATAGTTTACTTGCACGCTGGGGTCAGGTCTAGAGTGTCTGGAGAAGAGGACGTCTTCATGTTTGCAAAATATTCACTAACGAACAGCGAGCGATGTCTGGACTGGCCTATTGTCGCTGTACAGGAACCAGCAGTTGTCTCCCCACAACCCAGGATTTTTGCTTTGGATGTTTTCATGGACGAGCACCAGCTTATCTCATAATACAAGTGCTCTAATTGTGACATAAGTACCAGATTATCTGTGTAATACAGGTCCTTCTATTGAGACATAGGTTCCAGATTATCGGTGTAGTACAGGTCCAACAATTGTAACATAAGTACCAGATTATCTCTGTAATACAGGTCCACCAATTGTAACATAAGTACCAGATTATCTCTGTAATACAGGTCCACCAATTGTAACATAAGTATCATATTATCTCTGTAATACAGGTTTTCCAATTGTGACATTAGTACCAGATTATCTGTATAATACAGGTTTTCCAATTGTGACATAAGTATCAGATTATCTGTGTAATACAGATCATCCGATTGTGACATAAGGGTTCACTGAATGACAGTTCTCTTTCCACCGTTTGATGTCTTAATTATTAAATGTATGAACAGAAAGAACAGAAAGGGTGAGAAAAGGTGTTTCTGACTCGCGCCTGTTTGCACCCCGAAGCTGACAGCCATTGCTCCATCATGTTATTTTCATTCCTAACCTGTTTTAAGTGCTATGTACTTCTCTGATATCCCAAAGTGTCTCAGCAGGTTGCCAAAGTAAAGCGCACTCATCTACATTGTGAAATGGCGTTTCGCTGTCTATACAATTTACGTATGGGGATGTATTCAATACAATACGTTGTCCTTCTGTGATGCGAAGAGTAGCTATATGATCTGTGCACGATCTTCCCTGCCAGAATCTGACATGTTCGTGTCAGAGCTTTTTGTCTGCTTTTTCTTGAATTCTGCCCAAGATGATTGTGTTGAATATCTTGACTAGCATTGACAGCAATGTCATTCCACTATAGTTGTTACAATCTGTCAGTTGTCCCTGTTTGGACAGGTTATTCAGATGTCCTTCTGTTCATTATACGGGCACTCTTAAATTCCCATATCTTATTGAAAAATCCATGTAATATATATATATATATGGCTTTATTTATGCATGCCATTACAGATTATTCTGCTTTTTCGCCTAGACTGATTTACATTTCTTGAGTTTTAATATGGCGTTTTGCGTTTGTATCTTACTTTGTGACCTAAATTCTGGGTCCCCTCTGCTGGTCGGATGTTTGCTGTTTCTTGCCGTGGTGGTCTGTTTAGGCTTTTGTTTTAAATAATCAACCCATCATTTCTGTTGTACGTCCGATGATGACAACATGTTTTCTTGTTTATCTATGATTGGTTTGTTTGTCAGTAAATATCTATTTGCCATTGCTTTGGTCAATGAATTTAAGTCTCTAATATTTCTATTATCTGTTTTTTTCTCTTTGTCTATTATGCTATGGGATCAATATATTCCATTATAGTTGTTGTATGCATGCACATACCTCTTTGTCCGTAGCATCAAAGCTTTTCTGTGGTTCTACTTAGGTGGTTGGGGTCGGACAAATGAGACTGTTTATATGATTACAATTAAATCACGATAAAGATAAACATTGAAACAAGTATCCACAGAATCTGCACAAAACAAATCAAATGGTTTATCAATTATGGTGTGACCAAGAGAAGTGGCTGGCCGAGTGGTTTGAATGTCAATCGTCGGAGCATGATTGCTTGCGTTCAAAACCTCGGAAAGATGCGTTTTTTTGGTTAGCGAAGATCAAATCAAAATCTTGCCTATACAGTACGTAGCAGCTGCCAGGAAAAGCGATCTTTATTCCTCAGTTTTATAAATTCTGCCGGTGGACAACAACATTGGGAAGAAACACTTTAGTGAAAGCTGTTACTTTAGGTTGTGCTAGCTACATCTATCTATCTATCTATCTATCTATCTATCTATCTATCTATCTATCTATCTATCTATCTATCTATCTATCTATCTATCTATCTATCTATCTGTCTATCTATCTATCTATCTATCTATCTATCTATCTATCTATCTATCTATCTATCTATCTATCTATCTATCTATTTATCTATCTATCTATCTATCTATCTATCAATCTATCAATCTGTTTGTCTGTCTGTCTGTCTATCTATATATCCGTCTGTCAATCTGTTTGTCTATCTGTCTATCTGTCTGTCTATATGCCTGCCTGTCTGTCTATATGCCTGCCTGTCTATCTAATTTTCTATATAACTTTCTATCTATCTATCCGTTTGTCCGTTTGTCTGCCTGTTGCCTGCCTGTCTGTATATCTGTTTGTCTATAATTTTCACTAACTTTTTTTCGCTAAATTAATTTTATGGGTATATATCTATCTCTATTGTTCCTTACCTTTCTTTGTCTCTGATTCTCAATTACTTTAAATTCTGTGGCTAGTGTTTATGAGTTCAGATCTAGAGCCCACAAGAAAATAAACGATGACGTTCAGGCAAGACAAAAAGAATACACATTGTTGTTGTTATTGTTGTTACGGATCCAGCAGCATCCGGGCTCTCGCCCTTCGGCCCAATGTTAGGTAATGGTATCTGCACGCGTTAATCAGATGTTGTCCTTGTATCTGGTCAAGTAGGAAGAATAATTTTCCTAAAATAATTGAGCGCTCAGCACTAAAAGAGATGATGACCAATGGTTTCATATGAGTGTGTACACAGCTGGCACTCGGGAGTATGTTGTGGTTGGATTCTGTTCAGGTGTTTCCTTAGTGGGATGTGTTGGGTTCTCAGTCGGAAAATGATGCTTCTTTGTGAGTTGATTTCCACTGTCATTAGGACTGGGGCTTCCCATATGTCTGTAGATCTCTCTTCTCGTATTTCACTTGGCCCATCTGTTCAACCAAGTTTCTTTGATTGCTGATCTTATGAGATGTTTGGCTGTTTGTAAAGTTGTTGCTGTGTGTGGCTGTTCTTGTCTTGATCCCTCCTTTGCTAGTCTGTCTGCCTTGTCATTGCCTTGTATGCTTAAGTGTCCAGGGATCGACTGCAGAACTATTTTAACAGCACTAGAAGTGATAATGGGGTCAATATCTAGAGATATTTGGATAAGGTCAGGTCTACAATGACCAGCAACTTCTAACGGATAAGGTCAGGTCTACAATAACCAACACCTTCTAATGCTTGAAGAGCTGACATTAAATCTGTTAAAATAACAGTGCTTTGGGTCTTTAAAGAAAAGACATAAAAAAACTAACCTCAGACGGTACAAAGTGGTTTCAAGTGTAGTGATCTCAGCTTCATAGTTGGAGCAAATCTCCACGCAAGCATCAGACAGCTCATCAGAGGATCCGTCCGGGTATTTTATAAAAATGCCATAACTTGCTTTAATTGTGGCTTTAAACGCAGATCCATCAGTATATCCATGTATCCATTCATCGGGATAGGCATTAACAGTTCTTTGAGCTACTCGAATGAGAGGACTTGGACCTGAACTTTTGGTTGTATCATCTATTCATGTTGCTTGTATTTCTAGTGATTTATGGAAAGCTTGTGGTGGTATGTCTTTTACTACTCTCTGTAATTCTTGTCTTCTTTCTGGTAGATGGTATCTGTCTTTGAATTCACTGACATGGTGAAGTACAGACTTCTGTTTGATTCTACTTTTGGGCAGCCAGTTTTCCACCGTTTCATTCTGCTACTTCGCTGATAAACTTCCATAACAGCTTTATCCCTACACATCTCAAGGTGTTCCACTTGAGTGTGGATTTCACAAGCTGCAATTGGTTTTGTCCTCATTTCTCCACTAATGAAGCGTAGAACACTATTTTACATCCTGTCCAGGGATTCCAAGTTGTAAGGAGCGCCCTATTATATACTATTGCTGAGAGCCCATAACCAAGGTATACGCCTCTCAGAGTATCCTTGTCTGATCCCCATAATGTACTAGCAAGCCTCTCAGAGTATCCTTGTCTGATCCCCATAATGTACTAGCAAGCCTCTCAGAGTATCCTTGTCTGATCCCCATAATGTACTAGCACGCCTCTCAGAGTATCCTTGTCTGATCCCCATAATGTACTAGCACGCCTCTCAGAGTATCCTTGTCTGATCCCCATAATGTACTAGCACGCCTCTCAGAGTATCCTTGTCTGATCCCCATAATGTACTAGCACGCCTCTCAGAGTATCCTTGTCTGATCCCCATAATGTACCAGCAAGCCTCTCAGAGTATCCTTGTCTGATCCCCATAATGTACTAGCAAGCCTCTCAGAGTATCCTTGTCTGATCCCCATAATGTACTAGCAAGCCTCTCAGAGTATCCTTGTCTGATCCCCATAATGTACTAGCAAGCCTCTCAGAGTATCCTTGTCTGATCCCCATAATGTACTAGCAAGCCTCTCAGAGTATCCTTGTCTGATCCCCATAATGTACTAGCAAGCCTCTCAGAGTATCCTTGTCTGATCCCCATAATGTACTAGCAAGCCTCTCAGAGTATCCTTGTCTGATCCCCATAATGTACTAGCAAGCCTCTCAGAGTATCCTTGTCTGATCCCCATAATGAACTAGCAAGCCTCTCAGAGTATCCTTGTCTGATCCCCATAATGTACTAGCAAGCCTCTCAGAGTATCCTTGTCTGATCCCCATAATGTACTAGCAAGCCTCTCAGAGTATCCTTGTCTGATCCCCATGATGTACTAGCACGCCTCTCAGAGTATCCTTGTCTGATCCCCATAATGTACTAGCAAGCCTCTCAGAGTATCCTTGTCTGATCCCCATAATGTACTAGCAAGCCTCTCAGAGTATCCTTGTCTGATCCCCATAATGTACTAGCAAGCCTCTCAGAGTATCCTTGTCTGATCCCCATAATGTACTAGCAAGCTTCTTTAAGATCTGTATACGTCTCACAGCTCTATTCTTTGCATTCTGGGTGTGATGCTTGAGATTGAGTTATCGGTCAAGTGTGACTCCAAGATATGTGGGGTGTTCTTCTCTAATCTTCTTCTTCTTCTTCTTCTTCGTACGCAGTCAGACAGTAACCATTATTTTTTTCGAAAAAGGCGGTGGTCATCCTGAGGCTGTCGCCACTGCCATAGAGCTTGTCTTGCAGTTCCACTGGTGATGGCCACATCTGCTCTCCCTGATCCTCGTATGTCGGGCAGTTCTGCAGCAAATGTTCAGCGGTCATTTTGCCAGTACCGCACGGGCATTCGTCGGTACCACCTATCTTCAATTTGTTGAATAGGTGGTACCTCAGTCTATTGTGGCCAGTGCGAAGTCTGAAGACAACGACCTGCTCTTTTCGGTTCAACTGGTAATAGGCATCATTTTTGGTGTAGCCAGTATGTTCGGTTTCCCATTTGGTCATGTATCTGGCTTTGATAAGCCGTTTTGACTCTTCGTACGTCATACTAGTATCTGTTTGTGGTAGTCTTGCACCTTCTTTTGCCTGTCTGTCTGCCTCCTCGTTGCCTTTGATGTTGCAGTGTGATGTGACCCATTGTACCACTACTCTTTTTGGTGCGGACTGCTGGCACAGTTTGCAGAGTGCTGCTCTTAAGACATTAAGCTCAGTGTTTTTCTGGCTTTTTAGCACTGTGACTACGGCGAGAGCATCTGTAAGCAGGACTATATGGCTTTCATTTTCATTGTGTTTCACCATTTCTTCCACTGCCGCCCTCAGTGCCTCCGCCTCCGCTCTGAAATTGCTTGTGTACTTACCAGTAGCGAATGACAGTGTTATTTTTCTGCCATTTGGTAGGTTCAGGAATGCTCCTGCCCCTCCGTTCTGTGTAGTGTTTGTTACAGAACCGTCGGTGTATGCATAGGTCCAGTCCATGCTTGGGTAGCTTTTCGATATGAAGCTTAGGGTAGTATCTCTCCCTTCTTTTTCAGTCTGGCAGTTTTTGTTTCCAATACCTGGTATATTTTCTATCACCTCTGGAAGTATATCCTGCCTCCAGGTAGGTTTTCGTACAGTAGTGATGGGTTTTGGTGTTGTTAGTGCGTTTATGGGATCTTCGTGCATCTTTGCTTTGGCTATCTCTGCAAAGTTTCTCCGCTTTAGTTTCCCATTTCCCAAATTGTTTAGTCTCTGGTGCATTGGATGGTCAGTCAGTTTTCGGAGTTTCTCTGACTGCAGCTGGGCTCTGCAGTCTCTTCTGTCGGTCATGGATTGCAGTTTTGTAATCTTTTCAAGTTCTACAATTGGCGTTGACTTCATGCCTCCTGTTATAACTCTCATGGCTTGGTTTTGAAGTTTGCTAACTTTATCGAAGTTCGCCTTTACTGCTGTTGTCCATGCCGCAATGACATACTCGAGAACTGGTCTCACTCTTCCAGTGTACAGTTTCTTTAGTATGCCTTCGTCTGCTCCCCAGCTTGTGCCAGCAAGTTTTCTCATGATTGCCATTCTTTCTCTGGCTCTTATTCAGTTTCTCTCGATCTGACTTTTCCATGTCATGCGCCGATCAAATGTGACTCCCAGATAGGTTGGGTTGTCGTTTGGCTGCAGGAATTTGCCATTTAAACTTAATTTGGTATTTTGGGGTTTTATTGAAAGCGAGAATATTGTGCATGTGGTTTTCTCCTCGTTTATTTTGACCAGCCATGAGTTCGCCCAGTCTTCCAGCGATGTTAGGGCCTGCTGCATCCGATTTCTTGCTATGGTGAGATTCTTTTCAGAGGTCCACATAGCCAGATCGTCTGCAAACATTGAGCTATGGACTCTCCTTGGTATATTCTCTGTAATGTCGCTTCTCTAATCAATTGGTGTTCCTCTAATTTCAAAATTATGTTTTGTTTGGCAACTTTGTATCTTCTTGTGAAGATGGTATACACTGTCTTTTCACAAATGATTTTAGTTTCCATGTTTGGCAGTAGTCATGCAGTCTCCTCAGGTCTCGATTTAGTCTTCGTGCCCCACTATCAATGTCTTCATGGCTCAGCAATATTGCTAGGTCATTAGCATACAAAGCTATTTCATCTTTGATCTAGTCACTCAAGTCATTGACATAGATCAGGAATAGAGTACAGCTTAGGGATGAGCCTTGTGGTAATCCTTCTTCTAAAACTTCTTTAGAAGAGATCGCATTCTTCACCTTCGTCTGGATCGTTCGCTATATCAGGAAGTAATTTATCCAATTGCAGAGCTTGCCATGAATTCCCATGTTAAACATCTCAGCCCAGTTCTCCTAGGCTCTTGGCCTGTGACCGCCATCAATCGTCTACTGGTTAGGCCGAGTTCTCCTAGGCTCTAAACCTGTGACCACCACCAATCGTCTACTGGTTAGGCCGAGTTCTCCTAGGCTCTAAACCTGTGACCGCCACCAATCGTCTACTGGTTAGGCCGAGTTCTCCTAGGCTCTTGGCCTGTGACCGCCACCAATCGTCTACTGGTTAGGCCGAGTTCTCCTAGGATCTAAACCTGTGACCGCCACCAATTGTCTACAGGTTAGGCCGAGCTCTCATAGGCTCTAAACGTGTAACCAAAAGTTCTAGACAATTGGATCGTCATGTCTTAAGCCACTGTGCGGCGAATGCAGGTCCTCTTTTCACCTGTCTGTTCAGCACGGTGTTGGTTCCTTCCTTACCACAGAGGGTGCATGCGTATTGTCCAAAAGAAAGCACATTTGTACAGACGGGTTACTGATAGGTTTTAAGAAAAAAAAAATATTATATAGTACCTCATTTACCAAGTCATACAGTAGCAAATTGTTAGGTCATGGGAGAGCTGATACACATTGTTATAATGGGTTTGTTCTGTTAGTGTTACTGATAATCAAAGCGCTACTAATGATTGAATATAACAATCTCATTATTTAGTAGTATGGTAGCTCACGGAGGAAATAGAGCAAGATGTTTGTCGTAGCAGGGGACTCCCCTGTTAACTATTCTTAGTAGAAAGTAGTGTGGTAGTTCACGGAGGAAATAGAGCAAGATGTTTGTCGTAGCAGGGGACTCCCCTGTTAACTATTCTTATAAAGAAAAATCTTATTAACAAAACAAAATATTAAACACTGAACATTTTTAGCATGTGGCCCATTCGGACTTCGTCGTTTGTTTCTGGGGCCCTTCAGGAAATCGCCATTAAAACTGGTGGCCGTTATGACCCCCATTAAGAAAGACTAGACAAGCTGAAACCTCTCTGACACGGAATACACGTTCTCTCTGCTTAGGATCGTGGATATAAAAACACGGGCTTTGTTGCAGAAACAACCACGGAGTCTTTCTCTCCACTCTGCCCCATCCCATCAGCCTTCCACCTCCGTCCTCAAATGTTCATAATCGACCCCATGAAAGTAGTCCAGGTGAAATATCCCGGGCCAGCACAAACGTTCACGTATATCGTCGCGCACACTGATCAAATGCCTACAGAAAACAGTACAAGTGCTGTTCATGTTTTGAGAGGAGTCCAGCTCACAAATTTTCACGAAGATAACATAGTTAAGATCAGGTCGGGACAGAAGAAACAGATCTGATCGACACAGAAGATACAAATCCGATCGGCACAAAAAATACAGATCTGGTCGGCTCAGAAGATACAGATCTGATTGAAACATAGGATGCGACTATGGGACAACGTGAATTGACTCGTTGATTGCCTGTCAGTGGATTGCACGGTCATGTATGAATCGCTGTCGATCGAGTAAAGATAATTTGTTTTAAAACACTATCAAAAGATCATTACCAATTAAGGTAACAAGACAAACCGTAAGGCTCATTAGAAACGTTTGAAACAAGTAGTACCTGGACAATCTCATGACAACCGAAAAGAAGAAAGAAATGGGAGTCAGATAACGGCATAGAACGATCTTGGAGCAACAACACACTGGATGGGAAAAAGGAAGTGCTGAATTGTTCGTGGAAGATATTGATTGTCAATGCTGCTCGGTGTGACACATGATGATGATGATGAGACATCAGGCGTTTGGAATCAAATGTAAGACGCATTGGAAGGGGAGATTGTTGGACTTTTCATAAGTGTGTACAGTGAGCGAACAACAGGAGCCATGAACGTGTCTACCTTTCACCATCCACTGAAATAAATAATTCTTGTGGATCTGTCGGAAGACGAGCGGGCTCTGTTCTGCTAATCAGTCACCAATATAACAAGCTGAAAAACGGAGACTGATTTTCTATAATGTGCATTGCGCTACCAACTTAGCTTCTCTCCCTCCAGATCAGGCTGGGTTTTTTTTTTCTGTATTCTAGTGGGAACAAATCTGATGTGCCTGGTAACCGAAAATCTAGCTATGTTTAAAAAAAATGTCAGTTGATTTAATTTAATTTGATAGCTAACATAAGATTTTAGACGGTTTTTTAACAACAAAATTTGCCTAAAGAGTTAACTTTTTTCTTTGCCAAAGCACGGACTTCATTGAAATTCAAAAGCTGCCATGCTTAACTTGGCTGACAAACAGCATATTTGTATTAGCGATACAATTCTGACCTATTTTTTCCTACTGTCGCTCCCAGGCGGCGTTCAAATCAAACAACCAAGCCAGTAAGTGTCCAAAGACTCTGGCTCCCAGATTCAGGTTCAGCGTAATTTGTGAACTGACTCGTGTGTTCTAATTAGTGGTTTTTTGGCTTATTTGTGAACTGACTTGTGTGTTGTAACGGATGGTTGTTTGGCTTATTTGTGAACTGACTTGTGTGTTGTAACGGATGGTTGTTTGACTTATTTGTGAACTGACGTGTGTTGTAACGGGTGGTTGTTTGGCTTATTTGTGAACTGATTTGTGTGTTGTAACGGATGGTTCTGTTGTTTGACTTATCAGTTTTCTGTGACACGTTACATTTTCTGTTATAACATGTCGTGACGTCATTATCAAATATTTGAACTGAACATTGAAATATCTCAAGATGTTCTTACATTTTGTAAACAGAATTATAGGAAACAATGAACACAAGTTATATATTCAAAATCAGCTTATATAAAGTGATTACCAATCCTAGCATTGCGAGCTTTTCATATGTGAAATTACTGCAACATATACTGGTTGAATAAGCCACATAAAGTACAAACAACCACACATAAATGTCATTTCATATCGCTGCCTTCGACCAATGTATGTAGACCAAAGTTGTAATGGAATTTGCTTTGTTCGAGGGAAACATTGCTTTCTGTGTAGACCACAAAAGTAAAGTGATAGTGCTCAGAAGTAGGGACATTTGCATCCTAAGTAGCATGTCGTTCAACAATTACAAACACTGATCATTTAGTGGAGATTTGCAAAACCTCAATCACTGACAATACAATGACGCCACGCTTGTGTAATATATCTTTTGCAGAACCTCAATCACTGACAATACAATGACGCCACGCTTGTGTAATATATCTTTTGCAGAACCTCAATCACTGACAATACAATGACGCCACGCTTGTGTAATATATCTTTTGCAGAACCTCAATCACTGACAATACAATGACGCCACGCTTGTGTAATATATCTTTTGCAGAACCTCGCTGCCGTCACATCAGCTTTGTAAGACTCAAATCTTGGTCAGTTTTCCTGTCACTGTCACCTCCAGTTGTCCTGTCACTGTCATCTCCAGTTGTCCTGTCACTGTCACCTCCAGTTGTCCTGTCACTGTCGTCTCTAGAACATCTTTGATGGGACTGCCATGATCTCTATGATAAGCTTGTGCATTGTGTTAGATATCGTAGCCTCCATGCGCCTTGTGTTAGGTATTGTAGCCTCCATGTGTTAGATATCGTAGCCTCCATGTGCCTTGTGTTAGGCATTGTAGCATCCATGTGTTAGTATCGTAGTCTCCATGTGCCTTGTGTTAGGTATTGTAGCCTCCATGTGTTAGGTATTGTAGCCTCCATGTGGCTTGTGTTAGGTATTGTAGCCTCTATGTGTTAGGTATTGTAGCCTCCATGTGGCTTGTGTTAGGTATTGTAGTCTCTATGTGGCTTGTGTTAGGTATTGTAGCCTCCATGTGTTAGGTATCGAATCCTCCATGTGTTAGGTATCGTAGCCTCCATGTGTTAGGTATCGTAGCCTCCATGTATTGGTATTGTAGCCTCCATGTGTTAGGTATTGTAGCCTCCTAGTGTTAGGTATTGTAGCCTCCCTGTGCCCTGTGTTAAGTATCGTATCCTCCATGTGCCCTGCGTTAGGTATGGTAGCCTCCACGTGCCTTGTGTTAGGTATCGTAGCCTCCATGAGTTAGGTATTGTAGCCTCCGTGTGCCCTGTGTTAGGTATCGTAGCCTTCATGTGTTAGCTATCGTAGCCTCCATGTGTTAGGTATCGTAGCCTCCATGTGTTAGGTATTGTAGCCTCCTTGTGCCTTGTGTTAGGTATTGTAGCCTCCATGTGTTAGGTATCGTGGCCTCCATGTGCATTGTGTTAGCTATCGTAGCCTCCATGTGCTACGTATCGTAGACTCCATGTGTTAAGTCTCGTAGCCTCCATGTTTTAGGTATCGTAGCCTCAATGTGTTAGGTATCGTAGCCTCCGTGTGCCCTGTGTTAGGTATTGTAGCCTCCATGTGTTAGGTATCGTGGCCTCCATGTGCATTGTGTTAGCTATCGTAGCCTCCATGTGCTATGTATCGTAGCCTCCATGTGTTAGGTATCGTAGCCTTCATGTGTTAGTTATCGTAGCCTCCATGTGGCTTGTGTTAGGTAGTGTAGCCTCCATGTTGCTTGTGTTAGGTATTGTAGCTTCCATGTGACATGTGTTAGGTATTGTAGCCTTTATGTGGTTTGTGTTAGGTATTGTAGCCTCCATGTGACATGTGTTAGGTATTGTAGCCTCCATGTGTTAGGTATTGTAGCCTCCATGTGTTAGGTATTGTAGCCTCCATGTGTTAGCTATGGTAGCCTCCATGTGTTAGGTATTGTATTCTACATGTGTTAGGTATTGTAGTCTCCATGTGTTAGGTATTGTAGCCTCCATGTGCCTTGTGTTAGGTATCGTAGCCTCCATTTGTTAGGTATTGTAGCCTCCTTGTGTTAGGTATTGTAGCCTCCATGTGTTATGTATTGTAGCTTCCATGTGACGTGTTAATTATTGTAGCCTCCATGTGTTAGGTATCGTAGCCTCCATGTGTTAGGTATCATAGCCTCCATGTGTTAGGTATCGTAGCCTACATGTTTTAGGTATTGTAGCCTCCATGTGACTTGTATTAGGTATTGTAGCCTTCATGTGGTTTGTTTTAGGTATTTTAGCCTCCATGTGCCTTGTGTTAGGCATTGTAGCCTCCATGTGTTAGGTATCGTAGCCTCCATGGGCCTTGTCTTAGGTATCATAGCCTCCATGCGCCTTGTGTTAGGTATTGTAGCCTGCATGTGCCTTGTGTTAGGTATCGTAGCCTCCATGTGCCTTGTGTTAGGTATCGAAGCCTCCATGTGTTAGGTA
Source organism: Ariolimax columbianus (assembly GCA_036924085.1). Classification (NCBI taxonomy): domain Eukaryota; kingdom Metazoa; phylum Mollusca; class Gastropoda; order Stylommatophora; family Arionidae; genus Ariolimax; species Ariolimax columbianus. The sequence goes on along the minus strand of JAVGWX010000007.1, from coordinate 99,069,204 downwards.
TTGTAGCCTCCATGTGTTAGGTATCGTAGCCTCCGCGTGTTAGGTATCGTAGCCTCTCGTGTGTTGGTATCGTAGCCTCCATGTGTTAGGTATCGTAGCCTCTGTGTGCCTTGTGTTAGGTATTGTAGCCTCCATGTGTTAGTTATCGTAGCCTCCATGTGTTAGGTATTGTAGCCTCCATGTGCCTTGTGTTTGGTATCGTAGGCTCCATGTGTTAGGTATTGTAGCCTCCATGTGCCTTGTGTTTGGTATCGTAGGCTCCATGTGTTAGGTATTGTAGCCTCCATGTGCCTTGTGTTAGGTATCGTAGGCTCCATGTGTTAGGTATTGTAGCCTCCATGTGCCTCCTGTTAGGTATCGTAGTCTCCATGTGTTAAGTATCGTAGCCTACTTGTGTTAGGTATCGATGCCTCCGTGTACCTTGTCTTAGGTATCGTAGCCTCCACGTGTTAGGTATCGATGCCTCCGTGTACCTCGTGTTAGGTATCGTAGTCTCCATGGGTTAGGTATCGATGCCTTCGTGTGCCTTGTGTTAGGTATTGTAGACTCCGTCATCGCTCTGTTACATACCGTTATGACGTCTGATGATGCAAAGTATTTTTACTACCTAAACTTCATTTTGTTTACTAGCTACTTTTCTTGTATGACCAGCTTCTTTGAGACATTTATGTTTTTCTGCTTCACTGTCTTTTGAATTCTGCAACGTTCCTGTAGCATTTCAGCCACTAGAATTCAATATTTTCTTCTGTAGTATTGGTGTGCTGGTCCATGTTTCACATTCGTACGTTGCGACGGAGAAGAAACTTGTCCCCAGGATTTTTATTTTGGTTAAATGCCACTGGACTAAAAATTCACAAAATAAAATGTTCTGATTAATTAATAATGATCTCAGTGTGCTTTGTGTAAATGAATTGATGCATGATATTGGAGAGGAAACATTTAGCTGAACTTTTTATGAATCTGACATTTTATATATCTTTGAATATTCAGCGCCAAACACGGTGCATTTAGAAATCAACAATTATCGATTTGTCTGATGTGATTCGTTGTTGTCCTGTGTCTTATTGAGACATCGTGGGGAACTCTCGAGTGATTGTCCCGGGTAATGCCTCTGTTTTCTTGCCGCTCTTTCTGATACCACTTAGTTTCCACATAATCGCTTGGGCTGGGAGTCTGTTGCTGTTCATTCTAAGAACATGTGCGATGTACGTTCAATGTTTTATTTATGTTTTGGTAGTAGAAACTTATCGCTGTTTGGGCTCTCATCTTATTTTTGTGTTTATTTATCCAGTAAATGTTCAATAATTTCCTAAGAAATTTATTTTCAAAATCTTAAAAATATCCTGAGTGATCATATTAGTGTTCACAAAATGCTTGCAACTTCATCAATATACGAGAGGCGTTATAAAAGTGGTGACTTCTATTTTATTCCATGAAAACCACAACAGATAATAAGAGCACAATAACAGGACCTTACACTATGTATTTTCTCTAGCGATGAACAACAGCATACATGCCATTCACGTTAAAAATCGGCACCAGTAGAGATAACTCACTGTTTCACAGCTGCTATAGCGGCATCGTTGCTAAGAATATGTTTTTCACGCAACCCATCTTTCATTGGCCCGAACAGCCGACGTCAAATCCATGGTGAGAGTGGTAGGACAGTCCAGCCAAGATTAACAATCTGCTCAGCGATCTTCAAACTGGTATGCGGCCTGGCGTTATCGTATTGAAAAAGACAGTATGTCTTCTTCTCTAGCCTGACCCTGGCAATTCCAGCCTCCAGCTTAGTCAGCGCCGTAGTGTAGCGTTCAGAAGTGATGTTTTGTCCACGTTCCAGGAAATAAAGAAGAATTACCGATTTGCTATCCCAAAAGACAGTGCACATCCCTTTACCCGCTGAAGGCTAAGTCTTGAATTTTTTTATCGATGGGGAATTCACATGTTGCCCCACCATGGACTGCAGTTTTGACTCAGGATCATGGTGGTGGCGCCACGCCTCTTCACTAGTGATGATGGGATCCAGGAAACTATCACCTTCATTCTCGTGATGGTTCAAGTGGTCATGATAAACTTGCATGCGATGTTCGTTCTGTTCCTCAGTGAGTTTTTGTGCGACTCACCTGGCGAAACTTTTGGGATGTTGCTCTTATCATCTCCGGCACACTGAAGCCGATATCCGGCACACTGAAGCCGATATCCGGCACATTGAAGCCGATATCCGGCACATTGAAGCCGATATCCAGCACATTGACGCCGATTTGCAGCACATTGAAGCCTATATTCAACACATTGAAGCCTATATTCAGCACATTGAAGCCTATATCCAGCACATTGACGCCGATTTGCAGCACATTGAAGCCTATATTCAGCACATTGAAGCCGATATCCTGCACATTGAAGCCGATTTGCAACACATTGAAGCCTATATTCAGCACATTGAAGCCGATTTGCAACACATTGAATCCTATATTCAGCACATTGAAGCCGATATCCAGCACATTGACGCCGATTTGCAGCACATTGAAGCCTATATTCAGCACATTGAAGCCGATATCCAGCACATTGACGCCGATTTGCAGCACATTGAAGCCTATATTCAGCACATTGAAGCCGATATCCAGCACATTGACGCCGATTTGCAGCACATTGAAGCCTATATTCAGCACATTGAAGCCGATATCCAGCACATTGACGCCGATTTGCAGCACATTGAAGCCTATATTCAGCACATTGGAGCCGATATCCGGCATATTGAAGCCGATTTGCAGCACATTGAAGCCGATATGCAGCACATTGAAGCCGATATCCGGCACACTGAAGCCGATATCCAGCACATTGAAGCCGACATCCAGCACATTGAAGCCGATATCCAGCACATTAAAGCCAATCTCCAGCACATTTAAGCCGATATCCAGCACATTGGAGCCGATATCCGGCACATTGAAGCCGATATACGGCACATTGAAGCCGACATTCAGCACATTGAAGCCGACATCCAGCTCCTTAAACAGTTTCCTGGTTGTAGCTCTTCAATTTGCGGGAATAAGCTGATTAAGACGTTCTTCATTGCGTGGTCTTCTCTATTTAGGTGGTCTACGCGGTTCAGGATCATTCTTTAAAAAATATGATACAAATAGCAGAGTGAACACGCGCGGGGACGGGGTGGGGGTTAAGAGATTCTTTTGGTTCATTTTGGGTCTTTCCTGGTGTTTTTTTTTTTTGTTGTCTACCGTCAGCTCATTCACGACAGCAACCTCGGCCTCATTGTGTTTGTTCGAGGGTACTCATTCTGAGTTGAGGTATTCCTTGAGGGCGTTTCGTTGGTAGCGGTTACAGTGGTTCATCTTTCATCTCCAGGCGTATTTGAATAGATGGATTGGTGGGCTCCTGGATGTAATGTGAGACTCCTCAGTAATCTGACCACAATGAAGATTACGGTTCAGATCTACACAAAGATGGTCAGACGCATGTGTCGCAGCCTGTTTCCAAGAACAGCAATGTGAAGCTGAAGTGGGGTCTAGATCAATATGTTTTATCTGACTGATTGTGAAGTGGGGTCTAGATCACTATGTTTTATCTGACTGATTGTGAAGTGGGGTCTAGATCAATATATTTTATCTGACTTTGATTGTGTAGTGGGGTTTAGATCAATATGTTTCACCTCATTTTAATTACTCTTTGCTCCTGAACACATAAATTAATAATAATATAGCTGTTTGTGTGATTGCCCTCGTAAATTTGTTTTTCCACTTATAACTGCCCTTATAATGTAGTTCAATATTTATGTATTCTATTTATTAATAATGCTGTTAGTTCCCAGTCAGTTACATGTTCTCTGAATACTAGTCTGCTATATCATTACTTTACCTTGTTGGGTCGGGTATCCATTTTACATGTTTATGTACGTTCCACTTTTATTCTACATTTAATCGAACATTTATTTCTGAGACGTATGTTTATTTTTCTACAAAACTACCAAAAGCATAATTAAAACCCTGTAATCACAAAATGCAATTCAGACAATATTTCTTCACCTAACGTACCCAGCTTTTGGTGTCTTTGAGTAACGTTTCTAACATAATGCCGCAATACGTTACATCATCTCTTTATGAACAGATCTCCTGGGCGTCCAATACCCTCTAAGGACCCCCATTTATGACAGAAGATTCTTGATTTATTATCCTATTTGTGAAAGGATTATGTTCTGGCAGAGGAGCTAGTCTGCTTGAATCTCGATCTTAAATGCACTTACTTTTTCTATGGTTTCCTCCTGCCTTGAATTGATGGCCGATATGGGCCGGCTGGCCTTTGTTACACAGTTTATTGTTTGTGGATAATTGACGGTCCATTTCAACACGATTTCGCAATTAGAGGCTTTCTTGTTCGAGAAATGTCATGAATATAAGACTGTCATTGACTTCGTATACAGAAACGTAAACAAGCCAAAACATGGACATTGTTCAAGGGTTAGCTAGGATAAGCAGACACAAATTATTTTACTTGTTTTAATTATTTTCTGTCACTTGTAGTTTTTTAGTTTGAAAATAATAAAACTTAAAATGTAAATGCTTCATTTAATAAGTTCAATAGCAAGAGTGTTCTTGTGTGTTGACCTATAAAAGTCTTCTTCAAGAACTGGACAAGTACAAATTGCAAAAAATAAAGTAGTGAGTAAGTACAAATATTGATGTTAGAAAATGAAGCTCTCGAAATAAAAAATATAAGTCCTGAATGTGGACTCATACACATCAACCTTGAGATGGTAGCAGTGGTTATTGACTCGTGCTCGAGTTGATTGACAAGAACTGACGATGCTATTCATTCAAGAAGCTTGTTCTAAAACAAAAAGAACAACACTATCTTCGAGGAGAACGAATGAGATATAACAAAAGTATTATGATCTGAGAAAAGAAGTTTGTTTCAAGGCCATAGAATGTGCCCCAAGAAAATTTAATGGGCTGTGAAGAAAGAAAAACATGCATGCCTGTGAGTAGCAACCCTTTAACAGTTCTTATTTTGTCTGATTAAAGATGGCAACGATCCAGATGATTCATTAATAATCCCAAACAACGTGAAATACAGTTTATAATCAACGATGGCATATATAAATGACCACAAATGTGATCATTTGTGGGAAACAAAACATAGAAGAAATTAAGGTCACAATGCTACTGAGAGGCAGTAAGTTCCAGCACAAGCAAGCAAAGCAGACATTGACAAGTTATCAGAAATAGTGTACAAATTACTATGCAAAGTTTGGGGATGAGAAGAAATACCAGTAGACTGGAAGACAAGTTTCGAAGTCAAGTTATCAAAGAAAGGTGATCAGCAGAAGGGTATACATTGTAGAGGAATAGTGTCAAGTTATCAAAGAAAGGTGATCAGCAGAAGTGTATACATTGTAGAGGAATAGTGCTATTAATTATCAGTGGCTAGGAAAATATTGAACAGGCTCGTACTAGAAAGATTAATATAGTCCATGGACAAACTTCTTATTCTTTTCGCTTGTGTCCTGTTTGTGCCTTTCAGCGTCAGGTTAGGAAGAGGTGTCTAATCGGGCCCTAGTTGGTGCTTCATACACGGAGAGCCTTACTCCTTTTGTTATTTCTTCTATCCATCTTTTGCTTGAGTGGTCATTGGTTTTGTATCAATTAGAAAGGTATAGTAAAGCATTGCTTTCTGAGTGACACTATCTGATGTTTGTCGTGTCATGCAGCCAAAGCCTAGCACTGGTGTTGTGTCTACTTGTCTCCTAATATTTTCGTCTCTGATGAAGGCCATCCTTATTACTCCAAGTATTCGTCGCAGGCATTTCATCTCTGTTGTTACGATGTTTCATTTATCTTTGCCTGTTAATGCCCAATTCTGGCCCCGATAGCACAATGTGGGTAGGAACATCGTGTTGTACATCGTTCTTTTTGTAACCATTGTCACGTGCTTACATTGAAATATCAGGGACGTTTGCGCGATGATTTGACTTGCTTTACTACATTTGTTTTGGATTTCTATGCCGCCTTTGTCATCTGCTGATATTATGTTACCCAGGTACGTGAAATTGTTTACCTGTTTTGCTTGTTAATTGTATATGAATATTGTTTTTTCTATTTCTATTTCGTTTATTTTCATACTGTAATCCTTACAGACTTCTTTAAAATTGTTGATATGCTCTTGCAATTGTTTTTATGAGGTTGCTCTTCGCGCTTGATTACCAGCAAAGAGAAGATGATTTAAGTGATCTCTTTGGTTGACTTTGTTTTAGATAGACAAACATCTGAGATAAATACACGTAGAGACTTCCGGCATATTAGTAGTGATGCCAGCTTGGCTCTTCAGAACTGGCTGATTTTTCCATTATCTTGCAGACACAAAAAAAATGCTTTCTCTGATATCCACAAAGCTAGTTCTTTTCAACTTCAGATTATTTTTATTTCATCTTATAGATAACTTGCAAGATTTGAGACGTTTGTTAACCACAAATATGTTTACACCTTTTAAAAACATTGATCAAAGTGTTGACATCAGTGAAACATAAAAGCTGTCATGTCTAACTTTGCTGGTCTACCATATTATAGTATTAAGAGATTTGGTTTTTCGACTGTCGCACGCTGGCGACATTCAAGTTATACATCAAAGAAACAATGTCTTAGCCAGTGTCCAAGAAGTCTAGCTTACAGTTTCTGCGTCATTGTTGTTGTTTTCAAAGTTGACTTGGAAGCTGTAACTTGTGTCGCAGTTGCTGTTCTGCTATTCGGTTATCTTGTACGTCTTACAGTTTAACTGATTCCGTATTGACATTTGGTAGCGTGATTAGCAACAGTTTTTGTTTTGAAATAAGCATTTTCAATTACATCACAATGCATACATATGTTAATGCAAATTTTTAACTCGTGAATAATGACGGACTATTTTAGATGTAAATAAAAACAAAATAAAACTAAAAGGTATTTTTAACCATATAACTTTGAAAGTAAATAAATGTCTACTAGCCAGATCCCAACCATCGACCTTGGCATCCCCCTACAATCTAACAATTATAGGTCATACCGAGACATATGGATGTGATGTACTTTTATGATTAGGGTGCATTGTGGGAGCTCGTGGATTTTGGTTCATCGCTTCCATGGCGTTAATTGACAACCTTAAATGTCATACATTTTCTCTGCTAGTTTATGGGTGGGAAGATGCTAGCCCGATGTCTTGATGCAGAAATGTTTGTCCCACGACAATCTTTAATATGTTTCTAAAACATTTTTGTTCAATTTAAAAACTATCTATCTTTAGTCCACTTGTGTCGTAAGACGTCGTGGGCAGGTGTGACCTCCTTTGTTTCATATTTTGTTGGTAGGCGAAAATACGATGGTGACTTGCCAGGTCAGTCCCAGTATACATTACGAAACGTTAGGTTAATAACACCTGGAATATACGATTGCCTATTTTTTTATTTTTTGGAGTGGTGGTGGTGATAGCGTAAATTGGAACAAAATTTAGCTGCATCCTGTCTGGCGCTATTTATGCCGCTCATCTAACCACATAAATAATACCTGATGTAATAACCACACAGTCCCCTTTTTGTGACATATTCTCTGTGCAGCGAGAATCTCTCGAATAATTTGAGTAAATTTTCAACTTGAATATTGTTCGAGCAGCGAACGTTAAGCCTACACTTTTCGATTTCTAACTGCCAAGGGATTTTTAACGTGTTCGCCACTGCACACGTGTGTATGATCTCATTACTCAGAGATCATGGGAAATTTCTACCAGATGATCCACGTGAGAAAGTCTCAGTCTCCACCGTGATTTGAACCCAATTCCAATTTGTAAACTTCCCTTTAATAAATACGAAATTACGTTCTAGATGTCAATCTGCCATTGTTATCAGCTATTTTAGGATCATTGATTTATATTTGGGTGCTAATACCGACGTTAGTTAGCACATTGACGGACACCTGTTTAGCTGTTCTGGCACAATGACCGACAAACTGACACATTAAAAGAATTCGGTATGTTGATTATGTGTAAACAGAATTTTAGGAAAGAATATATGATAAATTATATATTTTAAAATGGTTTTATAAAGTAACTTCAAATCCTAACAGATCACACTGTGAACTTCACAAAAGTGAAAAAACTGCATACTATACTGATTTAAAATATCACATGAAAAAGAAAACACAGCACATGAATACAATCCCATTGATAGCATCGTCTTTGACTAATGTATACAAAGTGTAGAAATCCTGCTAGTTAGAATGGAAACATTACTTTATATATAGTATGACGTTCTACAGTTACGAACACTGATCATTTAGTGAATATGTATAAAACACAATCTCTGACAGCAAAATGACATCAAATTACATATGAACAAAACAAGACGCTAAGAGTTAATGAATAATGTTGTTAGTGTTCATTGTGGATGACTTGATACATAATAACGGAGATGGAAAGTTGAGCTGACTTTAAGACTAAACTGTTGACATTAGCGTTCACAAAATGCTTGGAATTGTAATAATATAATATAGCATGTCCAAATATAAGCCGTATCGTTATTTTGTAATCTTGCTGATGAACCAGAGATTTAAAAAGTGAACTAACAGGATATAACCTGAACTGCAACGCCCGTCTGACTATTGTGACCGACAATTGTAGTGCGGTCGTCGGTATAAATAATCACGTTTGCCAAGAACAGAGAGGTTACATCACTGATGCTGTTTAGATGTGTACGTCTGCTAGTAATTAATGGGAAGAAGACAGAGAGGGACATACATAAAGAGTACTCTGAGGGGTGTGAATTAAAGAGTGGAGTGCCACAGGGCTTAGTTTTGGGACCAATTTTGTTCTTAATATATTTAAACGTTTTGGACATTGATGTCAGATTCATGATTGTAAAAATCGCCGATGACACAAAACTATGCAGTAGTGTCTTATCTAAAGCGGAAGTGGATATATTGAAGTCGGATTTAGATAACATTCGAGAATGGTCTCCGAGCTGGCAAATGGAGTTTAATGTGGATAAATGTACAGTCATCCACATGGGTAGATCCAATATGGAACTTAATTACAGAATGGGCGAGAACAGTATTACATTGATGGAAAAGGAAATGGACATATGGGTTATAATAGATCATACAGGTAAAGGAGTGAGCAAGTGCAGAAAGCAGTGAAAAAGGCAAATGCATTGTTAGGTATGAAAAAAGAAATAGTAAACAAAGGAGCAAGGAAGTGATCGTCAAACTGTATAAATCATTAGTTAGACCTAGATTGGAGTACTGTGTACAGGTGTGGAGTCCTTACCGTAGAAATGATACAAAAAAGAACGACAAACCTGATGGTGAGAATCCAGAATTACAGTTATGAGAAAAATCTCCGAAAAACTTGCCTACCTACGGTGTCTAGAAAAGAGAAGAATTCGAGGTGACTTAATACAGGTTTATAAGATAATCAAAGGAACGGATAAATTATAATATTACAAATTTGTGTTAAAATTCAAACCCCTACAAGAACAAGAGGGAATAGCTACAAACTAACTAAAGAAAGGTCTACATTAGATATTAGAAAATGTTTTTTTTTGTCAAAAAGTAGTGAATGCTTGAAATGCATTGGCACAGAAAGTAGTGGAGGCAGCAGGGGTAATTAATGCATTTAAGAAATAATTGGATGCGCATATCTTTTAAAGCAATGACATTCTACAAATCTCTGTTCTAATCACATCCCTGTCAAAGCCAAATACCCTTTCCTTTCTTCCTTGCGTATTTGTCTTGATGAAACACGAACTTCCATAGTCTAGGATCAATCGATCAAATGACCGTTTACTTAAACCCAAAGCGTGGATAGTTCTCTGTTCAGGGTTTGAGATACTCTGATATAGTTTACACCTGCTTAACTTCTCTACAAAAATATTGATACATTTTCAATGCAATTGTATGGAGTGTAAAAAACTTTGACTTTCAGACTCATTGTAATCGCAAACTTTAACAATTAGTAGAGCTACGCATATGACACAATTTAAGTTGACAGCTTCACACACCGGAAGGCTCACTAGAACTGTTAAAAATAGGTGATCCATGACCTACTACAGTCGGCTGTGAATGTGCTTTGCGTTGAAGTTGGAAATGTTTCGTGAAATTCGTGACAAATGTTATTGCAAAAAATAACTCACTGTCATGAAGGGGTAATTATTTCAAAATACTGGTTTCATTAGTACGACTGATTTTTGTATAGCCTAAAGAAAGAAAAGTGTATACGTATGTTTATGGGCAACAACAAAAATATTCACCATTGGGACATATTGGGCTCATCTGCAGGTTATACGCAAAATGTGAAATTTTCTGTTCCTATGGAAGCTGAGATATTCAATTTTCAAACTCGGCAATCATTCTGAAAAGGCACCAAAGGGCATTCACTGAATGGTGCAGGAGATATGTTCTCATGCATAGTCCTCACTGAGTTCACTGGCAGTATCGTGTTGATATCATTTGCCGCATTTTTCACATTTCAATGACGTGACTATAGCCACAAGATGGCTCGTTCGTTTAGTGTTTTACATTTCTGTTGGAAATGGGCAAGGTTCAATGTTGACATTATTGATTTTGTTTCGGGAACAGCAGTTTGACTAATTTTGTTTCTTCTGTTGAAAAGCTCTTCAAACAGTGTGATCTATCTCTCGATCTATCTATCTATCTATCTATCTATCTATCTATCTATCTATCTATCTATCTATCTATCTATCTATCTATCTATCTATCTATATCTCTATCTCTCTATCGCTCTATCTCTCTATCTATCTCTCTATCTATCTATATATCTATCTATCTATCTATCTATCTATCTATCTATCTATCTATATATCTATCTATATATCTATCTATCTATCTATATATCTATCTAGCTATCTATCTATCTATCTATCTATCTATCTATCTATCTATCTATCTATCTATCTATCTATCTATCTATCTATCTATCTATCTATCTATCTATCTATCTATCTATCTATCTATATATCTATCTAGCTATCTATCTATCTATCTATCTATCTCTATCTATCTATCTATCTATCTATCTATCTATCTATCTATCTATCTATCTATCTATCTATCTATCTATCTATCTATCTATCTAACTGTCTGTCTGTCTGTCTATCTATTTATCTATCTAAACACACGCGCACAGGGACGCGCATACTCACACACATATAAACACTAGCACACTAACGTAGACACACACATACACGCACAAGCACACGAACGTGCGCACACACAGTCACACACACACACACACACATACACACACACACACACGCACACACAATCTCCAAACAAATCCCTTTACCAGAACCGTAAAAGGCCCCAGCTGTACAGTTGTCCCCCTTTATCCTCAAAGATTAGATGAGGCCAAGAACGTTCTGGATAACAAAACCAAACCAACAACACCAGAACTGGCCAACCACGTTGCTCGATTCCTTCGACAACATCCTCGGAAACAAATGCCAGCCGAGCCTATTTGTCCTGGTCAGATCCCATTTGTATCTCGCTGGGATGCTTCCCTTCCTCGGTGGGGTTTCAAGCAGGTTATCAGCGTCTCATGTGACTGCTAGAACCACACGGAGTGGGAGGGACACACGTTTCAAAGAGATCGAAATATAATCTGGACGTTCCGACATCGATGACATCGACGAGAGAGTGAAGGTCTGTGAGAAGGAGGCGTGTGATAGAATGGATGAGTGCAATCTGGGGACAAAATGATAATAGAGAATAAGAAGAGAATAAAAGGAGGCAGACAGAAATGTTGTCGAAACAGACACAGATGATGAGGTTGGTACTCCAGGTGGCGATAGATAGTGGAGTAATTATTGTCACATGATCTGTTCTTGGTCAAGAGCTGAATGCTTCTGTTTTATTAAACACGAAGTGTTCTCGGGGCCATGTTGTCTCTGAGTCTGTATTTGTCATCACTTTTACTTGTTGATATGTTAATGTTATCCACTTTAGGCGTCGCTTCCACCCTCTCTATTTTAGGTGTCGCTTCCACCCTCTCCACCGTAGGCCTCGAGTCCACCCTCACCACTGCAGGTCTCGCTTCCCCCTCTCCACTTTAGACCTCTCTTCCCCCCTCTCCACCTTAATTCTCGTTTTCATCCACTCTACTTTAGGTCTCGCCTCCACCCTCTCCACTTTAGACCTCTCTTCCACCCTCTCGACCGTATTTCTCGCTTTCTTCCACTAAACTTTAGGTCTCGCCTCCACCCTCACCACTTTGGGCGTCGTTTCCACCCTCTCCTCTTTAGGTCTCGCTTCCACCCACTCCACTTTAGGCGTCGCTTCCACCCTCTCTACTTTAGGTCTCGCCTCCACCCTCTCCCCGTTAGGCCTCGCCTCCCCCCCCCATTCACTTTAGGCGTCGCTTCCCCCCTCTCTACTTTAGGTCTCGCCTCCACCCTCTCCACTTTAGGTCTCGACCCCCCCCCCCCCCTCTCTACCTTAATTCTCGCTTTCTTCTACTCCACTTTAGGTGTCGCTGTCACCCTCTCCACCTTAGGTGTTACTATCCCCTTCTCCACTTTAGTTGTCGCTGTCACCCTCTCCACCTTAGGTGTTACTATCCCCTTCTCAACTTTAGTTGTCGCTATCACCCTCTCCACTTTAGGTCTCGCCTCCACCCTCTCCACTTTATTTCTCGCTAACACCCTCTCCACTTTAGGTGTCGCTATCCCCTTCTCCCCTTTAGTTGTCGCTGTCACCCTCTCCACCTTAGGTGTTACTATCACCCTCTCCACTTTAGGCCTCACTACCACCCTTTGTAGTCTGGTAGTTCCACCATGGCTGGGTGGTTTGCTTGTGTGGTGTATAATCTAAATGGACAGCCAGTTTGATTGGCTTGTAGCTGCTCCCAGTTGTTCTTGTGTTGTTCTATATATATCAAATGCTAGATAACATATTGATTATACTATGAAGGGCATATGTGAGATAGCATTGTATGTCAGTTGTTAGATAACCTTTTGTAAAAGCTAAACAATAAATAAAAGTTGTTTTCCCCAATCTTGAGTAATGAGTTGCTTGGTCTTCTGCATGTTTCCTTATCTGCAAGCTGGCATGTATCTCCCAGTCCTCTAATTGACCTCTGACATCTCCTTATCTGTACCCTTACTTTTGTGAATGACTTTTCCGGTCTCAAAATAGTTTGCAGCTTCTTTCATGTATTTCAACAGTTAACAGTTGCACATGTTTTCTTGGTGTGCAACATACAGAATATACATTGAGGATTTCTGCCCTATAACAACGTCAAGTCATTTTGTCTTGGTGTGTTCTTTGGAACGTATTTGGTTTTCTTTAGCTGAAGCAGGTTTTGTGTTACAAACAATCTCCATCTTTGTCTCCGTCCTTGTCTACCAGTTTGGCCTAAAGTCTATCATTTTAAGGCTACGATTTTTGTTCAGATGGGTTTCTTGAATGCATTCTACATCGATGTTGTTATCATGTCGTCTTCTGCAAGCGCGTGTTTTCTATGTATAACTCGTGTATTCCCATTAGAGACGTTCAGAGATGTGTTTCTTGTTTATGATCTGCAAGGAGTGATTTCTCGTGGTTTATATCTCCTTGTTCCTAGGAACCAAAAAAGATGGCCACCGGTAACTCTGGGTGGAACCTCTGAAGCTTGGCACCTGAAGAAGAATATGTAATAGTGCGCTCTGAACAACTTGGAGGACACGAAGGGATCCTCCACCAAGATTGCAACCAATAAGGTAGTCGGACGTCCCCTGAAAACGATTTTCAATCGGCCAATCCTTGTAACACCTAGGCACTAATCATACCATGGAATGTAAAAAATGCCTCGTGTTGATTTCACTCAACATAGAAGGACTCCCCGCCAACAAAGAAACAAGTGTGACGCGTAGTGCCTAGGACACGGAAAGTAGGTCAGTAACAGCGTGTTCAAGATTTACCCTGGAATCCCTGGCCAGGTTGCAAAATGGTGCACTACGCTTCATTAGTGGAGCAATGAGAACAACACCAACGGCAGATTGCCTTGCGATATACCCACACAAGTGGAACCCCTTGAGATGAGGTGGGATAAAGCAGTTATAGAAGCTTATGAGCGAAGTAGCAGAATGAAACGGGATCTACTCAGCAGACTCCTTGTGGAAAACTGGTAACCTAAAAGCAGAATTGAACAAAAGTAAGTAATTCACCATGTTAGTGAAATCAAAGACAGATATCACCCCCCAGAAAGAAGGCAAGAGTGACAGAGAGTAGTACAAGACGTACTTCACAAGCATTTTTAACAAGCTAGAAAGAATGACACAATTAAAAGATGATATATTCAAAAGTTCAGATCCAAGTACTCTCATGCGAGCAGCTCAAAGAACTATTGATAAGATACATTTTTACACGGATAGGTCTGTATTTAAAGCCACCATCAAAGCAGGTTATGGTGTTTAAATAAAATAGCCGGACGGATCCAACGATGAGCTGTCTGATGCTTTCGTGGAGTTTGCTCCAATTATGAAGCAGACATCACCGCACTTGAAGTCATTTTGTACCATCCGAGGAAAGCTTGTTTGCCTTCTCTTTAACGGTCCAAAACATTCTTATATAAATAAATTCGATATCAGTCCTTCATGCATTAGAAGTTGCTGGTCATTGTAGACCTGATATTATCTAAATATCTTTATACATTAACCCCATCATCGCTTCCCATGTTGTCTAAGTAGTTCTGCAGTGGATTACTGGGCACCCAAACACACCTTGCAAAGACAAGACACAGACTAACAAAGAAGGATCAAGACAAGAACAGTCAAAGACAGCCACAACTTTACAACCAGCTCAACAGAAGACAGCCACAACTTTACAACCAGCTCAACAGCTCAACAGAAGACAGCCACAACTTTACAACCAGCTCAACAGCTCAACAGAAGACAGCCACAACTTTACAACCAGCTCAACAGCTCAACAGAAGACAGCCACAACTTTACAACCAGCTCAACAGATCAACAGAAGACAGCCACAACTTTACAACCAGCTCAACAGATCAACAGAAGAAAGCCACAACTTTACAACCAGCTCAACAGATCAACAGAAGACAGCCACAACTTTACAACCAGCTCAACAGATCAACAGAAGACAGCCACAACTTTACAACCAGCTGAACAGCTCAACATAAGACAGCCACAACTTTACAACCAGCTCAACAGCTCAACAGAAGACAGCCACAACTTTACAACCAGCTCAACAGATCAACAGAAGACAGCCACAACTTTACAACCAGCTCAACAGCTCAAAAGAATAGCAAACAAAGAAACTTGACTAAACAGATGGGCCATGGGAAACACCGGAAGGGAGGTCTACAGACATATGGCAAGCCCAAGATGAGCCATGGGAAACACGGGAATGGAGGTCTACTGACATATGGCAAGCCCCAGATGAGCCATGGGAAACACAGGAAGGGAGGTCTACAGACACATGGCAAGCTCCAGATGGGCATGAGAAACACGGGAAGGGAGATCTACAGACATATGGCAAGCCCCAGAGGAGCCATGGGAAACACGGGAATGGAGGTCTACTGACATATGGCAAGCCTCAGATGAGCCATGGGAAATACGGGAAGGGAGGTCTACAAACATATGGCAAGCCCCAGATGGGCATGAGAAACACGGCAAGGGAGGTCTACAGACATATGGCAAGCCCCAGATGAGCCATGGGAAACACGGGAAGGGAGGTCTACAGACATATGGCAAGCCCCAGATGAGCCATGGGAAACACGGGAAGGGAGGTCTACAGACATATGGCAAGCCCCAGATGAACCATGGGAAACACGGGAAGGGAAGTCTACAGACATATGGCAAGCCCCAGATTGGCATGAGAAACACGGGAAGGGAGGTCTACAGACATATGGCAAGCCCCAGATGAGCCATGGGAAACACGGGAAGGGAGGTCTACAGACATATGGTAAGCCCAAGATGGGCATGAGAAACACGGGAGGGGAGGTCTACAGACATAGGGCAAGCCCCAGATGAGCCATGGGAAACACGGGAAGGGAGGTCTACAGACATATGGCAAGCCCCAGATGGGGATGAGAAACACGGGAAGGGAGGTCTACAGACATATGGCAAGCCCCAGATGAGCCATGGGAAACACGGGAAGGGAGGTCTACAGACATAGGGCAAGCTCCAGATGGGCAAGAGAAACACGGGAAGGGAGGTCTACAGACATATGGCAAGCCCCAGATGGGCATGAGAAACACGGGAAGGGAGGTCTACAGACATATGGCAAGCCCCAGATCGGCATGAGAAACACGGAAAGAGAGGTCTACAGACATATGGCAAGCCCCAGATGGGCATGAGAAACACGGGAAGAGAGGTCTACAGACATATGGCAAGCCCCAGATGAGCATGAGAAACACGGAAAGGGATGTCTACAGACATATGGCAAGCCCCAGATGGGCATGTGAAACACGGGAAGGGAGGGCTACAGACATATGGCAAGCCCCAGATGGGCATGAGAAACTCGGGAAGGGAGGTCTACAGACATATGGCAAGCCCCAGTTTTGCATGAGAAACACGGGAAGGGAGGTCTACAGACATATGGCAAGCCCCAGATGAGCATGAGAAACACGAGAAGGGAGGTCTACAGACATATGGCAAGCCCCAGATGGGCATGAGAAACACGGGAAGGGAGGTCTACAGACATATGGCAAGCCCCAGATGGGCATGAGAAAAACGGGAAGGGAGGTCTACAGACATATGGCAAGCTCCAGATGGGCATGAGAAACATGGGAAGGGAGGTCTACAGACATATGGCAAGCCCCAGATGGGCATGAGAAACACGGGAAGGGAGGTCTACAGACATATGGCAAGCCCCGGTCCAAATGACAGTATAAATCAACTCACAAGGAAGGATCAGAGCACCATTGTCCGACTGAAACATCCCACTAAACAAGCATCTGAACAAAACCCAACACATCCCACTAAACAAGCACCTGAACAGAACCCAACACATTCCTATTAAACAAACACCTGAACAGAACCCAACAAATTCCCATTAAACAAACACCTGAACAGAACCCAATACATTCTCATTAAACAAGCACCTGAACAGAACCCAACACATTCCCATTAAACAAGCACCTGAACAGAACCCAACATTTTCCCATTAAACAAACACCTGAACAGAACCCAACACATTCCCATTAAACAAGCACCTGAACAGAACCCAACACATTCCCATTAAACAAACACCTGAACAGAACCCAATACATTCCCATTAAACAAGCACCTGAACAGAACCCAACACATTCCCATTAAACAAGCACCTGAACAGAACCCAATACATTCCCATTAAACAAGCACCTGAACAGAACCCAACACATTCCCATTAAACAAGCACCTGAACAGAACCCAACACATTTCCATTAAACAAGCACCTGAACAAAATCCAACTACAACACACTCCTGATTACTAGCTGTGTACACACCCATATGAATCCGTTGATCCAACCACAACGAACTCCTGATTGCCAGCTGTGTACACACCCACATGAATCCGTTGATCATCATCTTATTGGGTGCTCAGCGCTAAACTATTTTAGGAAAATGATTCTTCCTCCGATGCCAGATAAATGGAACACTTTGCATGGCACAGTGACAACTACTGATAAACACGTATAGAAACCTTTACATGGCATTGGGCAGAAGGGCGTGAGTCCTGATGCTGGTGAATCCGTAACAAGAACAACAGCAGCCTCTGCCCTGAGGAAGTACCTAGTTTTAGAGTCCCATAATCTCGTCCTTCGCCACTTCTTCTGATAGTTTAAACGTGTTTGCCGCGAAAAGGTCAGGAGTTGAATAGCTGTCAGGGGCTATAAGAGACACCGCCTTAGGAGTATTTGGGTTCATCCTGAACTCAACGCCGGAAATGACATAAATGGGTAACCTTGATATTTCATTGTCATTCTCCGATATACATTTTTTCTGAATTAAAATCAATGGGAAACCATCAATTTAATTAAGTGATGTGGAACTGAACGGCGCTATTAGAGTGAGAGGGGGAGAGGGAATAGAATCATTTATAAGAGAGAGACAGAAGGATAGAGTGAAAGAGATCGCGAAAAAAATACAAACGAGAAAGAAAAGAAGAGAATAACGGAAGAGGCACGAGGAGAAACGAGAAGAGAGGATGAGGCACCGTCAACAAAAAATACTCAGAGAGGTCAGGTGAGAGTCATTGTGGGTGGGGGGAGTGGAGGGGTAGGAGTTATGGTGGTAGAAAATTTGGGGGTGGGAGCGGGAAAATAGTCGAGTCTGATGTCTGGAACCTAGTAGCAGATTATCCAATAAACCGAAGCGCCAGGGAAACGGTTCATTTATTTGTCTATGCTGATTTGGGTGAAATCTCAATGGTCTCTTCCTGTTGCGGCCTCAGCAGCTTTGACAATTTATTGTTTCATATTTGATCCATTTCTTCCAATATCTAAAATGTCGACTGAAAATATTGTCCATGTGATTGTCTAAAAATCTTATATCGACTGTTTTTCTGATTGTCTACAATTGTAACGTCGGCTGAAAACACTTCGGTACATATTTCGTTCAAAAATGTTTTTATAAAGACAACCACGTTGTACTCTACATATTGTTTAGCGTACACGTCTTGGTAAAAACACTGTCATGTCTAGATCGTACAATGTACACATATTAGTAAACACATTAGCATGTAGAAGTCTTTCATTGTACTCTTGCCAGTAAAACAACTACATGAACATGTACAGATCTTCCAATGTACACTTGTAACTCAAACCACTGCACGAGGGGACGGCGTGGCCTAGTGGTAAAGTGGTAATGTTCAATCCCCATCACAGCACCGGCCGTTACCCCGGGGAAGCAAACCCTTAGAAAATGCAGGAGGAAGCAGATCCTTACATAAAATGCATGCTGAAGTCGGATGCACTGGGCCGACAGGCGCAAAATAAAAACACAGTATAACGCACACCGCCTTGGGGATTACAGAAAATAAGTCGAAAGCAAAAAAAAAAACAAAAAAAAAAACAACCACTGCACAAACATGTACAGATCCTTCAATGTACACTTGTCACTAATACCACTGCACGAACATGTACAAATCTTCCAATGTACACTTGTCACTAATACCACTGCACGAACATGTACAAATCTTACAATGTACACTTGTCACTAATACCACTGCACAAACATGTACAAATCTTACAATGTACACTTGTCACTAATACCACTGCACGAAGATGTACAAATCTTCCAATGTACACTTGTCACTAATACCACTGCACGAACATGTACAAATCTTCCAATGTACACTTGTCACTAATACCACTGCACGAACATGTACAAATCTTACAATGTACATTTATCACTAATACCACTGCACGAACATGTACAAATCTTACAATGTACATTTATCACAAACTCGTAGTGAGCATTGCGTACATCGCATTAAAATCACTAACATGTACGAGGCGTGTTGAAATGAAACCGGACCTAACTGCACCAAGTGAACATACGTACGATGCCTATGATGACGTCCCTTTTGGTGTAAACAGCACATACCAACCGTCAAGTTTGCAAAATTGCATTATCCTCCGGCTCATAGTTTCCTCAGCAGACAGTTGAAAAGATCTTTTTATACGGAATCCGTCCATAGTTGTTCAGTGAGCGGTGATTCGGTTTCTAACAGCTGAAGGATGTCGACCAGTTGACATTCATCGCAAAATGCATGCAGTGTTGTAGGGTGACAAAAAGTGTGTCGAAGATAAAAGTGAAGAACTGAACAACGATGTTTGAAAAAGGATAGCAGTTAACGAAAGATCTTCCGAGACCAGGTCAGGTGCATATTGTGGGGTCAGAAGTTGCCATACCCAAAATTGATGCAGCAGTTCGGACGGTGTGTCGCCAGAGTTTACGTTCGCCACACTTTTGTCACCAAACATTGCCTGCATTCTGCATGATACTGCTTAATTAAACAAACAGTTACAGGAAAAAGAAAAAAATATATTTAAAAATACATACAAATAGATGGACAAATACCAACTGTAGCAGAGGAGCACATACGACCAAATTTACCAGGCAAGAATTAGATGATGCGCTTAAAACACTGAAAAACAAGAAATCTTCAAGACAGGACGTTGTCCCTGGAAACATGCTGTTTGATGGCAGTCTGGTATAACAGGACCACTGCACAATAAACCCATTTCACAATGATATTCTCTTGGTGTAAATATAGCTTGGTAACTGAGATCATTAATGACCTCATATTCTTCAGCTTCACACAATCTACTCGTGAGCATTCTACGTCACAGAGCCATAGTGACAGGCTTATGTGTGAGGGAGAGGTATCTAACAGGCTTATGTGTGAGGGAGAGGTATCTAACAGGCTTATGTGTGAGGGAGAGGTATCTAACAGGTTTATGTGTGAGGGAGAAGTATCTAACAGGCTTATGTGTGAGGGAGAAGTATCTAACAGGTTTATGTGTGAGGGAGAAGTATCTAACAGGCTTATGTGTGAGGGAGAAGTATCTAACAGGCTTATGTGTGAGGGAGAAGTATCTAACAGGCTTATGTGTGAGGGAGAGGTATCTAACAGGCTTATGTGTGAGGGAGAGGTATCTAACAGGTTTATGTGTGAGGGAGAAGTATCTAACAGGCTTATGTGTGAGGGAGAAGTATCTAACAGGCTTATGTGTGAGGGAGAGGTATCTAACAGGTTTATGTGTGAGGGAGAAGTATCTAACAGGCTTATGTGTGAGGGAGAAGTATCTAACAGGCTTATGTGTGAGGGAGAGGTATCTAACAGGCTTATGTCTGAGGGAGAAGTATCTAACAGGCTTATGTGTGAGGGAGAAGTATCTAACAGGCATATGTGTGAGGGAGAGGTATCTAACAGGCTTATGTGTGAGGGAGAAGTATCTAACAGGCTTATGTGTGAGGGAGAAGTATCTAACAGGCTTATGTGTGAGGGAGAGGGATCTAACAGGCTTATGTGTGAGGGAGAAGTATCTAACAGGCTTATGTGTGAGGGAGAAGTATCTAACAGGCTTATGTGTGAGGGAGAGGTATCTAACAGGCTTATGTGTGAGGGAGAAGTATCTAACAGGCTTATGTGTGAGGGAGAGGTATCTAACAGGCTTATGTGTGAGGGAGAAGTATCTAACAGGTTTATGTGTGAGGGAGAAGTATCTAACAGGTTTATGTGTGAGGGAGAAGTATCTAACAGGCATATGTGTGAGGGAGAAGTATCTAACAGGCTTATGTGTGAGGGAGAAGTATCTAACAGGTTTATGTGTGAGGGAGAAGTATCTAACAGGCTTATGTGTGAGGGAGAAGTATCTAACAGGCTTATGTGTGAGGGAGAAGTATCTAACAGGTTTATGTGTGAGGGAGAAGTATCTAACAGGCTTATGTGTGAGGGAGAAGTATCTAACAGGCTTATGTGTGAGGGAGAAGTATCTAACAGGTTTATGTGTGAGGGAGAAGTATCTAACAGGCTTATGTGTGAGGGAGAAGTATCTAACAGGCTTATGTGTGAGGGAGAAGTATCT